>JAFBMS010000114.1:609207-1204342 GCA_019788955.1 Albula glossodonta | reverse complement strand
TCTTTCAAATTCAGCATTTTACTGCTTAAAATGGTTGGAAATCACCTGCAGGCAGTAGCCACGGAAGAAAAATGCAGCAGAAATGTATAAAAGGGTAGAAAAACGAAAGGAATCAGTTGTGGCCAAAACCGAAAAAAAACGTAAGCCGCGCACCTGAAAAAAGTGTGAAAAATCCGACTCTCTCAAATTCAGCATTTTACTGCTTAAAATGGTTGTAAATCACCTGCAGACAGCAGCCACGGAAGAAAAAGGCAGCAGAAATGGATAAAAGGGTAGAAAACGCGAGGAAACAGTTTTGGCCAAAACCGAAAAAAACGTAAGCCGCGGACCTGAAAAAAAGTGTGAAAAATCCGACTCTCTCAAATTCAGCATTTTACTGCTTAAAATAGTTGGAAATCACCTGCAGACAGCAGCCACGGAAGAAAAATGCAGCAGAAATGGATAAAAGGGTAGAAAAACGCAAGGAATCAGTTGTGGCCTAAACCGAAAAAAAACGTAAGCCGCGGACCTGAAAACAGTGTGAAAAATCCGAGTCTCTCAAATTCAGCATTTTACTGCTTAAAATGGTTGGAAATCACCTGCAGACAGCAGCCACGGAAGAAAAATGCAGCAGAAATGGATAAAAGGGTAGAAAACGCAAGGAATCAGTTGTGGCCAAAACCGAAAAAAACGTAAGCCGCGGACCTGAAAAAAGTGTGAAAAATCCGAGTCTCTCAAATTCAGCATTTTACTGCTTAAAATGGTTGGAAATCACCTGCAGACAGCAGCCACGGAAGAAAAAGGCAGCAGAAATGGATAAAAGGGTAGAAAACGCAAGGAATCAGTTGTGGCCAAAACCGAAAAAAACGTAAGCCGCGGACCTGAAAAAAGTGTGAAAAATCCGACTCTCTCAAATTCAGCATTTTACTGCTTAAAATTGTTGGAAATCACCTGCAGACAGCAACCACGGAAGAAAAAGGCAGCAGAAATGGATAAAAGGGTAGAAAACGCAAGGAATCAGTTGTGGCCAAAACCGAAAAAAACGTAAGCCGCGGACCTGAAAAAAGTGTGAAAAATCCGACTCTCTCAAATTCAGCATTTTACTGCTTAAAATGGTTGGAAATCACCTACAGACAGCAGCCACGGAAGAAAAAGGCACCAGAAATGGATTAATGGGTAGAAAACGCAAGGAATCAGTTGTGGCCAAAACCGAAAAAAACGTAAGCTGCGAACCTGAAAAAAAGTGTGAAAAATCCGACTCTCTCAAATTCAGCATTTTACTGCTTAAAATGGTTGGAAATCGCCTACAGACAGCAGCCACGGAAGAAAAAGGCAGCAGAAATGGATTAATGGGTAGAAAACGCATGGAATCAGTTGTGGCCAAAAACGAAAAAAACGTAAGCCGCGGACCTGAAAAAAGTGTGAAAAATCCGACTCTCTCAAATTCAGCATTTTACTGCTTAAAATGGTTGGAAATCACCTGCAGACAGCAGCCACGGAAGAAAAAGGCAGCAGAAATGGATTAAAGGGTAGAAAACGCAAGGAATCAGTTGTGGCCAAAACCGAAAAAAACGTAAGCCGCGGACCTGAAAAAAGTGTGAAAAATCCGACTCTCTCAAATTCAGCATTTTACTGCTTAAAATGGTTGGAAATCACCTACAGACAGCAGCCACGGAAGAAAAAGGCACCAGAAATGGATTAATGGGTAGAAAACGCAAGGAATCAGTTGTGGCCAAAACTGAAAAAAGAAAACGTAAGCCGCGGACCTGAAAAAAGTGTGAAAAATCCGACTCTCTCAAATTCAGCATTTTACTGCTTAAAATGGTTGGAAATCACCTGCAGGCAGTAGCCACGGAAGAAAAAGGCAGCAGAAATGGATAAAAGGGTAGAAAACGCGAGGAATTAGTTCTGGCCAAAACCGAAAAAAACGTAAGCCGCGGACCTGAAAAAAGTGTGAAAAATCCGACTCTCTCAAATTCAGCATTTTACTGCTTAAAATGGTTGGAAATCACCTGCAGGCAGTAGCCACGGAAGAAAAAGGCAGCAGAAATGTATAAAAGGGTAGAAAAACGCAAGGAATCAGTTGTGGCCAAAACCGAAAAAAAACGTAAGCCGCGGACCTGAAAAACGTGTGAAAAATCCGACTCTCTCAAATTCAGCATTTTACTGCTTAAAATGGTTGGAAATCACCTGCAGGCAGTAGCCACGGAAGAAAAATGCAGCAGAAATGTATAAAAGGGTAGAAAAACGCAAGGAATCAGTTGTGGCCAAAACCGAAAAAAAACGTAAGCCGCGGACCTGAAAAAAGTGTGAAAAATCCGAGTCTCTCAAATTCAGCATTTTACTGCTTAAAATGGTTGTAAATCACCTGCAGACAGCAGCCACGGAAGAAAAAGGCAGCAGAAATGGATAAAAGGGTAGAAAACGCGAGGAAACAGTTTTGGCCAAAACCGAAAAAAACGTAAGCCGCGGACCTGAAAAAAAGTGTGAAAAATCCGACTCTCTCAAATTCAGCATTTTACTGCTTAAAATAGTTGGAAATCACCTGCAGACAGCAGCCACGGAAGAAAAATGCAGCAGAAATGGATAAAAGGGTAGAAAACGCAAGGAATCAGTTGTGACCAAAACCGAAAAAAACGTAAGCCGCGGACCTGAAAAAAGTGTGAAAAATCCGAGTCTCTCAAATTCAGCATTTTACTGCTTAAAATGGTTGGAAATCACCTGCAGACAGCAGCCACGGAAGAAAAAGGCAACAGAAATGGATTAAAGGGTAGAAAACGCGAGGAAACAGTTTTGGCTGAAACCGAAAAAAACGTAAGCCGCGGACCTGAAAAAAGTGTGAAAAATCCGAGTCTCTCAAATTCAGCATTTTACTGCTTAAAATGGTTGGAAATCACCTGCAGACAGCAGCCACAGAAGAAAAAGGCAGCAGAAATGGATAAAAGGGTAGAAAACGTGAGGAAACAGTTTTGGTTGAAACCGAAACAAACGTAAGCCGCGGACCTGAAAAAAGTGTGAAAAATCCGACTCTCTCAAATTCAGCATTTTACTGCTTAAAATGGTTGGAAATGACCTGCAGACAGCAGCCACGGAAGAAAAAGGCAGAAGAAATGGATTAAAGGGTAGAAAACGCAAGGAAACAGTTTTGGCTGAAACCGAAAAAAACGTAAGCCGCGGACCTGAAAAAAGTGTGAAAAATCCGAGTCTCTCAAATTCAGCATTTTACTGCTTAAAATGGTTGGAAATCACCTGCAGACAGCAGCCACGGAAGAAAAATGCAGCACAAATGTATAAAAGGGTAGAAAACCGCAAGGAATCAGTTGTGGCCTAAACCGAAAAAAAAACGTAAGCCGCGGACCTGAAAAATGTGTGAAAAATCCGACTCTCTCAAACTCAGCATTTTACTGCTTAAAATGGTTGGAAATCACCTGCAGACAGCAGCCACGGAAGAAAAATGCAGCAGAAATGTATAAAAGGGTAGAAAAACGCAAGGAATCAGTTGTGGCCTAAACCGAAAAAAAACGTAAGCCGCGGACCTGAAAACAGTGTGAAAAATCCGAGTCTCTCAAATTCAGCATTTTACTGCTTAAAATGGTTGGAAATCACCTGCAGACAGCAGCCACGGAAGAAAAATGCAGCAGAAATGGATAAAAGGGTAGAAAACGCAAGGAATCAGTTGTGGCCAAAACCGAAAAAAACGTAAGCCGCGGACCTGAAAAAATTGTGAAAAATCCGAGTCTCTCAAATTCAGCATTTTACTGCTTAAAATGGTTGGAAATCACCTGCAGACAGCAGCCACAGAAGAAAAAGGCAGCAGAAATGGATAAAAGGGTAGAAAACGCGAGGAAACAGTTTTGGCTGAAACCAAAAAAAACGTAAGCCGCGGACCTGAAGAAAGTGTGAAAAATCCGACTCTCTCAAATTCAGCATTTTACTGCTTAAAATGGTTGGAAATCACCTGCAGGCAGCAGCCACGGAAGAAAAATGCAGCAGAAATGTATAAAAGGGTAGAAAAACGCAAGGAATCAGTTGTGGCCAAAACCGAAAAAAAACGTAAGCCGCGGACCTGGAAAAAGTGTGAAAAATCCGAGTCTCTCAAATTCAGCATTTTACTGCTTAAAATGGTTGGAAATCACCTGCAGACAGCAGCCACGGAAGAAAAATGTAGCAGAAATGGATAAAAGGGTAGAAAACGCAAGGAATCAGTTGTGGCCAAAACCGAAAAAAACGTAAGCCGCGGACCTGAAAAAAAGTGTGAAAAATCCGACTCTCTCAAATTCAGCATTTTACTGCTTAAAATGGTTGGAAATCACCTGCAGACAGCAGCCACGGAAGAAAAAGGCAGCAGAAATGGATAAAAGGGTAGAAAACGCGAGGAAACAGTTTTGGTTGAAACCGAAAAAAACGTAAGCCGCGGACCTGAAAAAAGTGTGAAAAATCCGACTCTCTCAAATTCAGCATTTTACTGCTTAAAATGGTTGGAAATCACCTGCAGACAGCAGCCACGGAAGAAAAAGGCAGCAGAAATGGATAAAAGGGTAGAAAACGCGAGGAAACAGTTTTGGCTGAAACCGAAAAAAACGTAAGCCGCGGACCTGAAAAAAGTGTGAAAAATCCGACTCTCTCAAATTCAGCATTTTACTGCTTAAAATGGTTGGAAATCACCTGCAGACAGCAGCCACGGAAGAAAAATGTAGCAGAAATGGATAAAAGGGTAGAAAACGCAAGGAATCAGTTGTGGCCAAAACCGAAAAAAACGTAAGCCGCGGACCTGAAAAAAGTGTGAAAAATCCGAGTCTCTCAAATTCAGCATTTTACTGCTTAAAATGGTTGGAAATCACCTGCAGGCAGTAGCCACGGAAGAAAAATGCAGCAGAAATGTATAAAAGGGTAGAAAAACGCAAGGAATCAGTTGTGGCCAAAACCGAAAAAAAAACGTAAGCCGCGGACCTGAAAAAAGTGTGAAAAATCCGACTCTCTCAAATTCAGCATTTTACTGCTTAAAATAGTTGGAAATCACCTGCAGACAGCAGCCACGGAAGAAAAATGCAGCAGAAATGGATAAAAGGGTAGAAAACACAAGGAATCAGTTGTGGCCAAAACCGAAAAAAACGTAAGCCGCGGACCTGAAAAAAGTGTGAAAAATCCGACTCTCTCAAATTCAGCATTTTACTGCTTAAAATGGTTGGAAATCACCTGCAGACAGCAGCCACGGAAGAAAAAGGCAGAAGAAATGGATAAAAGGGTAGAAAACGCAAGGAAACAGTTTTGGTTGAAACCGAAAAAAACGTAAGCCGCGGACCTGAAAAAAGTGTGAAAAATCCGACTCTCTCAAATTCAGCATTTTACTGCTTAAAATGGTTGGAAATCACCTGCAGACAGCAGCCACGGAAGAAAAATGCAGCAGAAATGTATAAAAGGGTAGAAAAACGCAAGGAATCAGTTGTGGCCTAAACCGAAAAAAAAACGTAAGCCGCGGACCTGAAAAATGTGTGAAAAATCCGACTCTCTCAAATTCAGCATTTTACTGCTTAAAATGGTTGGAAATCACCTGCAGACAGCAGCCACGGAAGAAAAATGCAGCAGAAATGGATAAAAGGGTAGAAAAACGCAAGGAATCAGTTGTGGCCTAAACCGAAAAAAAAACGTAAGCCGCGGACCTGGAAAAAGTGTGAAAAATCCGAGTCTCTCAAATTCAGCATTTTACTGCTTAAAATGGTTGGAAATCACCTGCAGACAGCAGCCACGGAAGAAAAAGGCAGCAGAAATGGATAAAAGGGTAGAAAACGCGAGGAAACAGTTTTGGCTGAAACCGAAAAAAACGTAAGCCGCGGACCTGAAAAAAGTGTGAAAAATCCGACTCTCTCAAATTCAGCATTTTACTGCTTAAAATGGTTGGAAATCACCTGCAGGCAGTAGCCACGGAAGAAAAATGCAGCAGAAATGTATAAAAGGGTAGAAAAACGCAAGGAATCAGTTGTGGCCAAAACCGAAAAAAACGTAAGCCGCGGACCTGAAAAAAGTGTGAAAAATCCGAGTCTCTCAAATTCAGCATTTTACTGCTTAAAATGGTTGGAAATCACCTGCAGACAGCAGCCACGGAAGAAAAAGGCAGCAGAAATGGATTAAAGGGTAGAAAACGCGAGGAAACAGTTTTTGCTGAAACCAAAAAAAACGTAAGCCGCGGACCTGAAAAATGTGTGAAAAATCCGACTCTCTCAAATTCAGCATTTTACTGCTTAAAATGGTTGGAAATCACCTGCAGACAGCAGCCACGGAAGAAAAATGTAGCAGAAATGGATAAAAGGGTAGAAAACGCAAGGAATCAGTTGTGGCCAAAACCGAAAAAAACGTAAGCCGCGGACCTGAAAAAAGTGTGAAAAATCCGAGTCTCTCAAATTCAGCATTTTACTGCTTAAAATGGTTGGAAATCACCTGCAGACAGCAGCCACGGAAGAAAAAGGCAGCAGAAATGGATTAAAGGGTAGAAAACGCGAGGAAACAGTTTTGGCTGAAACCGAAAAAAACGTAAGCCGCGGACCTGAAAAAAGTGTGAAAAATCCGACTCTCTCAAATTCAGCATTTTACTGCTTAAAATGGTTGGAAATCACCTGCAGGCAGTAGCCACGGAAGAAAAAGGCAGCAGAAATGTATAAAAGGGTAGAAAAATGCAAGGAATCAGTTGTGGCCAAAACCGAAAAAAAACGTAAGCCGCGGACCTGAAAAAAGTGTGAAAAATCCGACTCTCTCAAATTCAGCATTTTACTGCTTAAAAGGGTTGGAAATCACCTGCAGACAGCAGCCACGGAAGAAAAATGCAGCAGAAATGGATAAAAGGGTAGAAAAACGCAAGGAATCAGTTGTGGCCTAAACCGAAAAAAAACGTAAGCCGCGGACCTGGAAAAAGTGTGAAAAATCCGAGTCTCTCAAATTCAGCATTTTACTGCTTAAAATGGTTGGAAATCACCTGCAGACAGCAGCCACGGAAGAAAAAGGCAACAGAAATGGATTAAAGGGTAGAAAACGCGAGGAAACAGTTTTGGCTGAAACCGAAAAAAACGTAAGCCGCGGACCTGAAAAATGTGTGAAAAATCCGACTCTCTCAAATTCAGCATTTTACTGCTTAAAATGGTTGGAAATCACCTGCAGACAGCAGCCACGGAAGAAAAATGCAGCAGAAATGTATAAAAGGGTAGAAAAACGCAAGGAATCAGTTGTGGCCTAAACCGAAAAAAAAACGTAAGCCGCGGACCTGAAAAAAGTGTGAAAAATCCGAGTCTCTCAAATTCAGCATTTTACTGCTTAAAATGGTTGGAAATCACCTGCAGACAGCAGCCACGGAAGAAAAAGGCAACAGAAATGGATTAAAGGGTAGAAAACGCGAGGAAACAGTTTTGGCTGAAACCGAAAAAAACGTAAGCCGCGGACCTGAAAAAAGTGTGAAAAATCCGACTCTCTCAAATTCAGCATTTTACTGCTTAAAATGGTTGGAAATCACCTGCAGACAGCAGCCACGGAAGAAAAAGGCAGCAGAAATGGATTAATGGGTAGAAAACGCAAGGAATCAGTTGTGGCCAAAACCGAAAAAAACGTAAGCCGTGGACCTGAAAAAAGTGTGAAAAATCCGACTCTCTCAAATTCAGCATTTTACTGCTTAAAATGGTTGGAAATCACCTGCAGACAGCAGCCACGGAAGAAAAAGGCAGCAGAAATGGATAAAAGGGTAGAAAACGCAAGGAATCAGTTGTGGCCAAAACCGAAAAAAAACGTAAGCCGCGGACCTGAAAAAAGTGTGAAAAATCCGAGTCTCTCAAATTCAGCATTTTACTGCTTAAAATGGTTGGAAATCACCTGCAGACAGCAGCCACGGAAGAAAAAGGGACCAGAAATGGATTAAAGGGTAGAAAACGCGAGGAAACAGTTTTGGTTGAAACCGAAAAAAAACGTAAGCCGCGGACCTGAAAAAAGTGTGAAAAATCCGACTCTCTCAAATTCAGCATTTTACTGCTTAAAATGGTTGGAAATCACCTGCAGACAGCAGCCACGGAAGAAAAAGGGACCAGAAATGGATTAAAGGGTAGAAAACGCGAGGAAACAGTTTTGGCTGAAACCGAAAAAAACGTAAGCCGCGGACCTGAAAAATGTGTGAAAAATCCGACTCTCTCAAATTCAGCATTTTACTGCTTAAAATGGTTGGAAATCACCTGCAGACAGCAGCCACGGAAGAAAAAGGCAGAAGAAATGGATTAAAGGGTAGAAAACGCAAGGAAACAGTTTTGGCTGAAACCGAAAAAAACGTAAGCCGCGGACCTGAAAAAAGTGTGAAAAATCCGAATCTCTCAAATTCAGCATTTTACTGCTTAAAATGGTTGGAAATCACCTGCAGACAGCAGCCACGGAAGAAAAAGGCAGAAGAAATGGATTAACGGGTAGAAAACGCGAGGAAACAGTTTTGGCTGAAACCGGAAAAAACGTAAGCCGCGGACCTGAAAAAAGTGTGAAAAATCCGACTCTCTCAAATTCAGCATTTTACTGCTTAAAATGGTTGGAAATCACCTGCAGGCAGTAGCCACGGAAGAAAAATGCAGCAGAAATGTATAAAAGGGTAGAAAAACGCAAGGAATCAGTTGTGGCCAAAACCGAAAAAAAACGTAAGCCGCGGACCTGAAAAAAGTGTGAAAAATCCGACTCTCTCAAATTCAGCATTTTACTGCTTAAAATGGTTGGAAATCACCTGCAGACAGCAGCCACGGAAGAAAAATGTAGCAGAAATGGATAAAAGGGTAGAAAACGCAAGGAATCAGTTGTGGCCAAAACCGAAAAAAACGTAAGCCGCGGACCTGAAAAAAGTGTGAAAAATCCGAGTCTCTCAAATTCAGCATTTTACTCCTTAAAATGGTTGGAAATCACCTGCAGACAGCAGCCACGGAAGAAAAATGCAGCAGAAATGGATAAAAGGGTAGAAAACGCGAGGAATCAGTTTTGGTTGAAACCGAAAAAAACGTAAGCCGCGGACCTGAAAAAAGTGTGAAAAATCCGACTCTCTCAAATTCAGCATTTTACTGCTTAAAATGGTTGGAAATCACCTGCAGACAGCAGCCACGGAAGAAAAAGGCAGCAGAAATGGATTAAAGGGTAGAAAACGCGAGGAAACAGTTTTGGCTGAAACCGAAAAAAACGTAAGCCGCGGACCTGAAAAAAGTGTGAAAAATCCGACTCTCTCAAATTCAGCATTTTACTGCTTAAAATGGTTGGAAATCACCTGCAGGCAGTAGCCACGGAAGAAAAAGGCAGCAGAAATGTATAAAAGGGTAGAAAAATGCAAGGAATCAGTTGTGGCCAAAACCGAAAAAAAACGTAAGCCGCGGACCTGAAAAAAGTGTGAAAAATCCGACTCTCTCAAATTCAGCATTTTACTGCTTAAAATGGTTGGAAATCACCTGCAGACAGCAGCCACGGAAGAAAAAGGCAGCAGAAATGGATAAAAGGGTAGAAAACGCGAGGAAACAGTTTTGGTTGAAACCGAAAAAAACGTAAGCCGCGGACCTGAAAAAAGTGTGAAAAATCCGACTCTCTCAAATTCAGCATTTTACTGCTTAAAATGGTTGGAAATCACCTGCAGGCAGTAGCCACGGAAGAAAAATGCAGCAGAAATGTATAAAAGGGTAGAAAAACGCAAGGAATCAGTTGTGGCCAAAACCGAAAAAAAACGTAAGCCGCGGACCTGAAAAAAGTGTGAAAAATCCGAGTCTCTCAAATTCAGCATTTTACTGCTTAAAATGGTTGGAAATCACCTGCAGACAGCAGCCACGGAAGAAAAAGGGACCAGAAATGGATTAAAGGGTAGAAAACGCGAGGAAACAGTTTTTGCTGAAACCAAAAAAAACGTAAGCCGCGGACCTGAAAAAAGTGTGAAAAATCCGACTCTCTCAAATTCAGCATTTTACTGCTTAAAATGGTTGGAAATCACCTGCAGACAGCAGCCACGGAAGAAAAATGCAGCAGAAATGGATAAAAGGGTAGAAAACGCAAGGAATCAGTTGTGGCCAAAACCGAAAAAAACGTAAGCCGCGGACCTGAAAAAAGTGTGAAAAATCCGAGTCTCTCAAATTCAGCATTTTACTGCTTAAAATGGTTGGAAATCACCTGCAGACAGCAGCCACGGAAGAAAAAGGCAGCAGAAATGGATAAAAGGGTAGAAAACGCGAGGAAACAGTTTTGGTTGAAACCGAAAAAAACGTAAGCCGCGGACCTGAAAAAAGTGTGAAAAATCCGACTCTCTCAAATTCAGCATTTTACTGCTTAAAATGGTTGGAAATCACCTGCAGACAGCAGCCACGGAAGAAAAAGGCAGCAGAAATGGATTAAAGGGTAGAAAACGCGAGGAAACAGTTTTGGCCAAAACCGAAAAAAACGTAAGCCGCGGACCTGAAAAAAGTGTGAAAAATCCGACTCTCTCAAATTCAGCATTTTACTGCTTAAAATGGTTGGAAATCACCTGCAGGCAGTAGCCACGGAAGAAAAATGCAGCAGAAATGTATAAAAGGGTAGAAAAACGCAAGGAATCAGTTGTGGCCAAAACCGAAAAAAAACGTAAGCCGCGGACCTGAAAAAAGTGTGAAAAATCCGACTCTCTCAAATTCAGCATTTTACTGCTTAAAATGGTTGGAAATCACCTGCAGACAGCAGCCACGGAAGAAAAAGGCAGCAGAAATGGATAAAAGGGTAGAAAACGCAAGGAATCAGTTGTGGCCAAAACCGAAAAAAACGTAAGCCGCGGACCTGAAAAATGTGTGAAAAATCCGACTCTCTCAAATTCAGCATTTTACTGCTTAAAATGGTTGGAAATCACCTGCAGACAGCAGCCACGGAAGAAAAATGCAGCAGAAATGGATTAAAGGGTAGAAAACGCGAGGAAACAGTTTTGGCTGAAACCGAAAAAAACGTAAGCCGCGGACCTGAAAAATGTGTGAAAAATCCGACTCTCTCAAATTCAGCATTTTACTGCTTAAAATGGTTGGAAATCACCTGCAGACAGCAGCCACGGAAGAAAAATGTAGCAGAAATGGATAAAAGGGTAGAAAACGCGAGGAAACAGTTTTGGTTGAAACCGAAAAAAACGTAAGCCGCGGACCTGAAAAAAGTGTGAAAAATCCGAGTCTCTCAAATTCAGCATTTTACTGCTTAAAATGGTTGGAAATCACCTGCAGACAGCAGCCACGGAAGAAAAATGCAGCAGAAATGGATAAAAGGGTAGAAAACGCAAGGAATCAGTTGTGGCCAAAACCGAAAAAAACGTAAGCCGCGGACCTGAAAAATGTGTGAAAAATCCGACTCTCTCAAATTCAGCATTTTACTGCTTAAAATGGTTGGAAATCACCTGCAGACAGCAGCCACGGAAGAAAAAGGCAGCAGAAATGGATAAAAGGGTAGAAAACGCGAGGAAACAGTTTTGGTTGAAACCGAAAAAAACGTAAGCCGCGGACCTGAAAAAAGTGTGAAAAATCCGACTCTCTCAAATTCAGCATTTTACTGCTTAAAATGGTTGGAAATCACCTGCAGACAGCAGCCACGGAAGAAAAAGGCAGCAGAAATGGATAAAAGGGTAGAAAACGCGAGGAAACAGTTTTGGTTGAAACCGAAAAAAAACGTAAGTCGCGGACCTGAAAAATGTGTGAAAAATCCGACTCTCTCAAATTCAGCATTTTACTGCTTAAAATGGTTGGAAATCACCTGCAGACAGCAGCCACGGAAGAAAAAGGCAGCAGAAATGGATAAAAGGGTAGAAAACGCGAGGAAACAGTTTTGGTTGAAACCGAAAAAAACGTAAGCCGCGGACCTGAAAAAAGTGTGAAAAATCCGACTCTCTCAAATTCAGCATTTTACTGCTTAAAATGGTTGGAAATCACCTGCAGACAGCAGCCACGGAAGAAAAATGCAGCAGAAATGGATAAAAGGGTAGAAAACGCAAGGAATCAGTTGTGGCCAAAACCGAAAAAAACGTAAGCCGCGGACCTGAAAAAAGTGTGAAAAATCCGAGTCTCTCAAATTCAGCATTTTACTGCTTAAAATGGTTGGAAATCACCTGCAGACAGCAGCCACGGAAGAAAAAGGCAGCAGAAATGGATAAAAGGGTAGAAAACGCGAGGAAACAGTTTTGGCTGAAACCGAAAAAAACGTAAGCCGCGGACCTGAAAAAAGTGTGAAAAATCCGACTCTCTCAAATTCAGCATTTTACTGCTTAAAATGGTTGGAAATCACCTGCAGGCAGCAGCCACGGAAGAAAAAGGCAGCAGAAATGTATAAAAGGGTAGAAAAACGCAAGGAATCAGTTGTGGCCAAAACCGAAAAAAAACGTAAGCCGCGGACCTGAAAAAAGTGTGAAAAATCCGAGTCTCTCAAATTCAGCATTTTACTGCTTAAAATGGTTGGAAATCACCTGCAGACAGCAGCCACGGAAGAAAAATGCAGCAGAAATGTATAAAAGGGTAGAAAAACGCAAGGAATCAGTTGTGGCCAAAACCGAAAAAAAACGTAAGCCGCGGACCTGAAAAAAGTGTGAAAAATCCGAGTCTCTCAAATTCAGCATTTTACTGCTTAAAATGGTTGGAAATCACCTGCAGACAGCAGCCACGGAAGAAAAATGCAGCAGAAATGGATAAAAGGGTAGAAAACGCGAGGAATCAGTTTTGGTTGAAACCGAAAAAAACGTAAGCCGCGGACCTGAAAAAAGTGTGAAAAATCCGACTCTCTCAAATTCAGCATTTTACTGCTTAAAATGGTTGGAAATCACCTGCAGACAGCAGCCACGGAAGAAAAATGCAGCAGAAATGGATAAAAGGGTAGAAAACGCAAGGAATCAGTTGTGGCCGAAACCGAAAAAAAACGTAAGCCGCGGACCTGAAAAAAGTGTGAAAAATCCGACTCTCTCAAATTCAGCATTTTACTGCTTAAAATGGTTGGAAATCACCTGCAGACAGCAGCCACAGAAGAAAAAGGCAGCAGAAATGGATAAAAGGGTAGAAAACGCAAGGAAACAGTTTTGGCTGAAACCGAAAAAAACGTAAGCCGCGGACCTGAAAAAAGTGTGAAAAATCCGAGTCTCTCAAATTCAGCATTTTACTGCTTAAAATGGTTGGAAATCACCTGCAGACAGCAGCCACGGAAGAAAAATGCAGCAGAAATGGATAAAAGGGTAGAAAAACGCAAGGAATCAGTTGTGGCCTAAACCGAAAAAAACGTAAGCCGCGGACCTGAAAAAAGTGTGAAAAATCCGAGTCTCTCAAATTCAGCATTTTACTGCTTAAAATGGTTGGAAATCACCTGCAGACAGCAGCCACGGAAGAAAAAGGCAGCAGAAATGGATTAAAGGGTAGAAAACGCGAGGAAACAGTTTTGGCTGAAACCGAAAAAAACGTAAGCCGCGGACCTGAAAAAAGTGTGAAAAATCCGACTCTCTCAAATTCAGCATTTTACTGCTTAAAATGGTTGGAAATCACCTGCAGACAGCAGCCACGGAAGAAAAAGGCAGAAGAAATGGATTAAAGGGTAGAAAACGCAAGGAAACAGTTTTGGCTGAAACCGAAAAAAACGTAAGCCGCGGACCTGAAAAAAGTGTGAAAAATCCGACTCTCTCAAATTCAGCATTTTACTGCTTAAAATGGTTGGAAATCACCTGCAGACAGCAGCCACGGAAGAAAAAGGCAGCAGAAATGGATTAAAGGGTAGAAAACGCGAGGAAACAGTTTTGGCTGAAACCGAAAAAAACGTAAGCCGCGGACCTGAAAAAAGTGTGAAAAATCCGACTCTCTCAAATTCAGCATTTTACTGCTTAAAATGGTTGGAAATCACCTGCAGACAGCAGCCACGGAAGAAAAAGGCAGCAGAAATGGATTAAAGGGTAGAAAACGCAAGGAATCAGTTGTGGCCAAAACCGAAAAAAACGTAAGCCGCGGACCTGAAAAAAGTGTGAAAAATCCGACTCTCTCAAATTCAGCATTTTACTGCTTAAAATGGTTGGAAATCACCTGCAGACAGCAGCCACGGAAGAAAAAGGGACCAGAAATGGATTAAAGGGTAGAAAACGCGAGGAAACAGTTTTGGCTGAAACCGAAAAAAACGTAAGCCGCGGACCTGAAAAATGTGTGAAAAATCCGACTCTCTCAAATTCAGCATTTTACTGCTTAAAATGGTTGGAAATCACCTGCAGACAGCAGCCACGGAAGAAAAATGTAGCAGAAATGGATAAAAGGGTAGAAAACGCAAGGAATCAGTTGTGGCCAAAACCGAAAAAAACGTAAGCCGCGGACCTGAAAAAAGTGTGAAAAATCCGAGTCTCTCAAATTCAGCATTTTACTGCTTAAAATGGTTGGAAATCACCTGCAGACAGCAGCCACGGAAGAAAAAGGCAGCAGAAATGGATAAAAGGGTAGAAAACGCGAGGAAACAGTTTTGGCTGAAACCGAAAAAAACGTAAGCCGCGGACCTGAAAAATGTGTGAAAAATCCGACTCTCTCAAATTCAGCATTTTACTGCTTAAAATGGTTGGAAATCACCTGCAGACAGCAGCCACGGAAGAAAAATGCAGCAGAAATGGATAAAAGGGTAGAAAACGCAAGGAATCAGTTGTGGCCAAAACCGAAAAAAACGTAAGCCGCGGACCTGAAAAAAGTGTGAAAAATCCGAGTCTCTCAAATTCAGCATTTTACTGCTTAAAATGGTTGGAAATCACCTGCAGACAGCAGCCACGGAAGAAAAAGGCAGCAGAAATGGATAAAAGGGTAGAAAACGCGAGGAAACAGTTTTGGCTGAAACCGAAAAAAACGTAAGCCGCGGACCTGAAAAAAGTGTGAAAAATCCGACTCTCTCAAATTCAGCATTTTACTGCTTAAAATGGTTGGAAATCACCTGCAGACAGCAGCCACGGAAGAAAAAGGCAGCAGAAATGGATTAAAGGGTAGAAAACGCAAGGAATCAGTTGTGGCCAAAACCGAAAAAAACGTAAGCCGCGGACCTGAAAAAAGTGTGAAAAATCCGACTCTCTCAAATTCAGCATTTTACTGCTTAAAATGGTTGGAAATCACCTGCAGACAGCAGCCACGGAAGAAAAAGGCAGCAGAAATGGATAAAAGGGTAGAAAACGCGAGGAAACAGTTTTGGCTGAAACCGAAAAAAACGTAAGCCGCGGACCTGAAAAAAGTGTGAAAAATCCGACTCTCTCAAATTCAGCATTTTACTGCTTAAAATGGTTGGAAATCACCTGCAGGCAGTAGCCACGGAAGAAAAATGCAGCAGAAATGTATAAAAGGGTAGAAAAACGCAAGGAATCAGTTGTGGCCAAAACCGAAAAAAAACGTAAGCCGCGGACCTGAAAAAAGTGTGAAAAATCCGAGTCTCTCAAATTCAGCATTTTACTGCTTAAAATGGTTGGAAATCACCTGCAGACAGCAGCCACGGAAGAAAAATGCAGCAGAAATGTATAAAAGGGTAGAAAAACGCAAGGAATCAGTTGTGGCCTAAACCGAAAAAAAACGTAAGCCGCGGACCTGAAAAATGTGTGAAAAATCCGACTCTCTCAAATTCAGCATTTTACTGCTTAAAATGGTTGGAAATCACCTGCAGACAGCAGCCACGGAAGAAAAAGGCAGAAGAAATGGATTAAAGGGTAGAAAACGCAAGGAAACAGTTTTGGCTGAAACCGAAAAAAACGTAAGCCGCGGACCTGAAAAAAGTGTGAAAAATCCGAGTCTCTCAAATTCAGCATTTTACTGCTTAAAATGGTTGGAAATCACCTGCAGACAGCAGCCACGGAAGAAAAAGGCAGCAGAAATGGATAAAAGGGTAGAAAACGCGAGGAAACAGTTTTGGTTGAAACCGAAAAAAACGTAAGCCGCGGACCTGAAAAAAGTGTGAAAAATCCGAGTCTCTCAAATTCAGCATTTTACTGCTTAAAATGGTTGGAAATCACCTGCAGACAGCAGCCACGGAAGAAAAATGCAGCAGAAATGTATAAAAGGGTAGAAAAACGCAAGGAATCAGTTGTGGCCTAAACCGAAAAAAAACGTAAGCCGCGGACCTGAAAAAAGTGTGAAAAATCCGAGTCTCTCAAATTCAGCATTTTACTGCTTAAAATGGTTGGAAATCACCTGCAGACAGCAGCCACGGAAGAAAAAGGCAGCAGAAATGGATTAAAGGGTAGAAAACGCGAGGAAACAGTTTTTGCTGAAACCAAAAAAAACGTAAGCCGCGGACCTGAAAAAAGTGTGAAAAATCCGACTCTCTCAAATTCAGCATTTTACTGCTTAAAATGGTTGGAAATCACCTGCAGACAGCAGCCACGGAAGAAAAAGGCAGAAGAAATGGATTAAAGGGTAGAAAACGCGAGGAAACAGTTTTGGCTGAAACCGAAAAAAACGTAAGCCGCGGACCTGAAAAAAGTGTGAAAAATCCGACTCTCTCAAATTCAGCATTTTACTGCTTAAAATGGTTGGAAATCACCTGCAGACAGCAGTCACGGAAGAAAAAGGCAGCAGAATTGGATTAAAGGGAAGAAAACGCAAGGAATCAGTTGTGGCCAAAACCGAAAAAAGACGTAAGCCGCGGACCTGAAAAAAGTGTGAAAAATCCGACTCTCTCAAATTCAGCATTTTACTGCTTAAAATGGTTGGAAATCACCTGCAGACAGCAGCCACGGAAGAAAAAGGCAGCAGAAATGGATTAAAGGGTAGAAAACGCAAGGAATCAGTTGTGGCCAAAACCGAAAAAAACGTAAGCCGCGGACCTGAAAAAAGTGTGAAAAATCCGACTCTCTCAAATTCAGCATTTTACTGCTTAAAATGGTTGGAAATCACCTGCAGACAGCAGCCACGGAAGAAAAAGGCAGCAGAAATGGATAAAAGGGTAGAAAACGCGAGGAAACAGTTTTGGCTGAAACCGAAAAAAACGTAAGCCGCGGACCTGAAAAATGTGTGAAAAATCCGACTCTCTCAAATTCAGCATTTTACTGCTTAAAATGGTTGGAAATCACCTGCAGACAGCAGCCACGGAAGAAAAAGGCACCAGAAATGGATTAAAGGGTAGAAAACGCAAGGAAACAGTTTGGCTGAAACCGAAAAAAACGTAAGCCGCGGACCTGAAAAAAGTGTGAAAAATCCGAGTCTCTCAAATTCAGCATTTTACTGCTTAAAATGGTTGGAAATCACCTGCAGACAGCAGCCACGGAAGAAAAAGGCAGCAGAAATGGATAAAAGGGTAGAAAACGCGAGGAAACAGTTTTGGTTGAAACCGAAAAAAACGTAAGCCGCGGACCTGAAAAATGTGTGAAAAATCCGACTCTCTCAAATTCAGCATTTTACTGCTTAAAATGGTTGGAAATCACCTGCAGACAGCAGCCACGGAAGAAAAATGCAGCAGAAATGGATAAAAGGGTAGAAAACGCAAGGAAACAGTTGTGGCCAAAACCGAAAAAAACGTAAGCCGCGGACCTGAAAAAAGTGTGAAAAATCCGACTCTCTCAAATTCAGCATTTTACTGCTTAAAATGGTTGGAAATCACCTGCAGACAGCAGCCACGGAAGAAAAAGGCAGCAGAAATGGATAAAAGGGTAGAAAACGCGAGGAAACAGTTTTGGTTGAAACCGAAAAAAACGTAAGCCGCGGACCTGAAAAATGTGTGAAAAATCCGACTCTCTCAAATTCAGCATTTTACTGCTTAAAATGGTTGGAAATCACCTGCAGACAGCAGCCACGGAAGAAAAAGGCAGCAGAAATGGATTAAAGGGTAGAAAACGCGAGGAAACAGTTTTGGCTGAAACCGAAAAAAACGTAAGCCGCGGACCTGAAAAAAGTGTGAAAAATCCGAGTCTCTCAAATTCAGCATTTTACTGCTTAAAATGGTTGGAAATCACCTGCAGACAGCAGCCACGGAAGAAAAATGCAGCAGAAATGTATAAAAGGGTAGAAAAACGCAAGGAATCAGTTGTGGCCTAAACCGAAAAAAAACGTAAGCCGCGGACCTGAAAAATGTGTGAAAAATCCGACTCTCTCAAATTCAGCATTTTACTGCTTAAAATGGTTGGAAATCACCTGCAGACAGCAGCCACGGAAGAAAAAGGCAGCAGAAATGGATAAAAGGGTAGAAAACGCGAGGAAACAGTTTTGGTTGAAACCGAAAAAAACGTAAGCCGCGGACCTGAAAAAAGTGTGAAAAATCCGACTCTCTCAAATTCAGCATTTTACTGCTTAAAATGGTTGGAAATCACCTGCAGACAGCAGCCACGGAAGAAAAATGCAGCAGAAATGGATAAAAGGGTAGAAAACGCAAGGAATCAGTTGTGGCCAAAACCGAAAAAAACGTAAGCCGCGGACCTGAAAAAAGTGTGAAAAATCCGAGTCTCTCAAATTCAGCATTTTACTGCTTAAAATGGTTGGAAATCACCTGCAGACAGCAGCCACGGAAGAAAAATGCAGCAGAAATGTATAAAAGGGTAGAAAAACGCAAGGAATCAGTTGTGGCCTAAACCGAAAAAAAACGTAAGCCGCGGACCTGAAAAAAGTGTGAAAAATCCGACTCTCTCAAATTCAGCATTTTACTGCTTAAAATGGTTGGAAATCACCTGCAGACAGCAGCCACAGAAGAAAAAGGCAGCAGAAATGGATAAAAGGGTAGAAAACGCGAGGAAACAGTTTTGGCTGAAACCGAAAAAAACGTAAGCCGCGGACCTGAAAAAAGTGTGAAAAATCCGACTCTCTCAAATTCAGCATTTTACTGCTTAAAATGGTTGGAAATCACCTGCAGACAGCAGCCACGGAAGAAAAAGGCAGCAGAAATGGATAAAAGGGTAGAAAACGCGAGGAAACAGTTTTGGTTGAAACCGAAAAAAAACATAAGCCGCGGACCTGAAAAATGTGTGAAAAATCCGACTCTCTCAAATTCAGCATTTTACTGCTTAAAATGGTTGGAAATCACCTGCAGACAGCAGCCACGGAAGAAAAAGGCAGCAGAAATGGATTAAAGGGTAGAAAACGCGAGGAAACAGTTTTGGCTGAAACCGAAAAAAACGTAAGCCGCGGACCTGAAAAAAGTGTGAAAAATCCGAGTCTCTCAAATTCAGCATTTTACTGCTTAAAATGGTTGGAAATCACCTGCAGACAGCAGCCACGGAAGAAAAATGCAGCAGAAATGTATAAAAGGGTAGAAAACGCAAGGAATCAGTTGTGGCCTAAACCGAAAAAAAACGTAAGCCGCGGACCTGAAAAATGTGTGAAAAATCCGACTCTCTCAAATTCAGCATTTTACTGCTTAAAATGGTTGGAAATCACCTGCAGACAGCAGCCACGGAAGAAAAATGTAGCAGAAATGGATAAAAGGGTAGAAAACGCGAGGAAACAGTTTTGGCCGAAACCGAAAAAAACGTAAGCCGCGGACCTGAAAAAAGTGTGAAAAATCCGAGTCTCTCAAATTCAGCATTTTACTGCTTAAAATGGTTGGAAATCACCTGCAGACAGCAGCCACGGAAGAAAAATGCAGCAGAAATGTATAAAAGGGTAGAAAAACGCAAGGAATCAGTTGTGGCCTAAACCGAAAAAAAACGTAAGCCGCGGACCTGAAAAATGTGTGAAAAATCCGACTCTCTCAAATTCAGCATTTTACTGCTTAAAATGGTTGGAAATCACCTGCAGACAGCAGCCACGGAAGAAAAATGTAGCAGAAATGGATAAAAGGGTAGAAAACGCAAGGAATCAGTTGTGGCCAAAACCGAAAAAAAACGTAAGCCGCGGACCTGAAAAAAGTGTGAAAAATCCGAGTCTCTCAAATTCAGCATTTTACTGCTTAAAATGGTTGGAAATCACCTGCAGACAGCAGCCACGGAAGAAAAAGGCAGCAGAAATGGATAAAAGGGTAGAAAACGCAAGGAATCAGTTGTGGCCTGAAACCGAAAAAAAACGTAAGCCGCGGACCTGAAAAATGTGTGAAAAATCCGACTCTCTCAAATTCAGCATTTTACTGCTTAAAATGGTTGGAAATCACCTGCAGACAGCAGCCACGGAAGAAAAAGGCAGCAGAAATGGATAAAAGGGTAGAAAACGCAAGGAAACAGTTTTGGCCAAAACCGAAAAAAACGTAAGCCGCGGACCTGAAAAAAGTGTGAAAAATCCGAGTCTCTCAAATTCAGCATTTTACTGCTTAAAATGGTTGGAAATCACCTGCAGACAGCAGCCACGGAAGAAAAAGGCAGCAGAAATGGATAAAAGGGTAGAAAACGCGAGGAAACAGTTTTGGTTGAAACCGAAAAAAACGTAAGCCGCGGACCTGAAAAAAGTGTGAAAAATCCGACTCTCTCAAATTCAGCATTTTACTGCTTAAAATGGTTGGAAATCACCTGCAGACAGCAGCCACGGAAGAAAAATGCAGCAGAAATGTATAAAAGGGTAGAAAAACGCAAGGAATCAGTTGTGGCCTAAACCGAAAAAAAACGTAAGCCGCGGACCTGAAAAAAGTGTGAAAAATCCGACTCTCTCAAATTCAGCATTTTACTGCTTAAAATGGTTGGAAATCACCTGCAGACAGCAGCCACGGAAGAAAAATGCAGCAGAAATGGATAAAAGGGTAGAAAACGCAAGGAATCAGTTGTGGCCAAAACCGAAAAAAACGTAAGCCGCGGACCTGAAAAAAGTGTGAAAAATCCGAGTCTCTCAAATTCAGCATTTTACTGCTTAAAATGGTTGGAAATCACCTGCAGACAGCAGCCACGGAAGAAAAATGCAGCAGAAATGGATAAAAGGGTAGAAAACGCGAGGAAACAGTTTTGGTTGAAACCGAAAAAAAAACGTAAGTCGCGGACCTGAAAAAAGTGTGAAAAATCCGACTCTCTCAAATTCAGCATTTTACTGCTGAAAATGGTTGGAAATCACCTGCAGACAGCAGCCACGGAAGAAAAAGGCAGCAGAAATGTATAAAAGGGTAGAAAACGCGAGGAAATAGTTTTGGCTGAAACCGAAAAAAAACGTAAGCCGCGGACCTGAAAAAAGTGTGAAAAATCCGAGTCTCTCAAATTCAGCATTTTACTGCTTAAAATGGTTGGAAATCACCTGCAGACAGCAGCCACGGAAGAAAAATGCAGCAGAAATGTATAAAAGGGTAGAAAAACGCAAGGAATCAGTTGTGGCCTAAACCGAAAAAAAACGTAAGCCGCGGACCTGAAAAATGTGTGAAAAATCCGACTCTCTCAAATTCAGCATTTTACTGCTTAAAATGGTTGGAAATCACCTGCAGACAGCAGCCACGGAAGAAAAAGGCAGCAGAAATGGATAAAAGGGTAGAAAACGCGAGGAAACAGTTTTGGCTGAAACCGAAAAAAACGTAAGCCGCGGACCTGAAAAAAGTGTGAAAAATCCGACTCTCTCAAATTCAGCATTTTACTGCTTAAAATGGTTGGAAATCACCTGCAGACAGCAGCCACGGAAGAAAAAGGCAGCAGAAATGGATAAAAGGGTAGAAAACGCAAGGAAACAGTTGTGGCCAAAACCGAAAAAAACGTAAGCCGCGGACCTGAAAAAAGTGTGAAAAATCCGACTCTCTCAAATTCAGCATTTTACTGCTTAAAATTGTTGGAAATCACCTGCAGACAGCAGCCACGGAAGAAAAAGGCAGCAGAAATGGATAAAAGGGTAGAAAACGCAAGGAATCAGTTGTGGCCAAAACCGAAAAAAACGTAAGCCGCGGACCTGAAAAAAGTGTGAAAAATCCGACTCTCTCAAATTCAGCATTTTACTGCTTAAAATGGTTGGAAATCACCTGCAGACAGCAGCCACGGAAGAAAAAGGGACCAGAAATGGATTAAAGGGTAGAAAACGCGAGGAAACAGTTTTGGCTGAAACCGAAAAAAACGTAAGCCGCGGACCTGAAAAAAGTGTGAAAAATCCGACTCTCTCAAATTCAGCATTTTACTGCTTAAAATGGTTGGAAATCACCTGCAGACAGCAGCCACGGAAGAAAAAGGCAGCAGAAATGGATAAAAGGGTAGAAAACGCGAGGAAATAGTTTTGGCTGAAACCGAAAAAAAACGTAAGCCGCGGACCTGAAAAAAGTGTGAAAAATCCGACTCTCTCAAATTCAGCATTTTACTGCTTAAAATGGTTGGAAATCACCTGCAGACAGCAGCCACGGAAGAAAAAGGCAGCAGAAATGTATAAAAGGGTAGAAAAACGCAAGGAATCAGTTGTGGCCAAAACCGAAAAAAAACGTAAGCCGCGGACCTGAAAAAAGTGTGAAAAATCCGAGTCTCTCAAATTCAGCATTTTACTGCTTAAAATGGTTGGAAATCACCTGCAGACAGCAGCCACGGAAGAAAAAGGGACCAGAAATGGATTAAAGGGTAGAAAACGCGAGGAAACAGTTTTTGCTGAAACCAAAAAAAACGTAAGCCGCGGACCTGAAAAAAGTGTGAAAAATCCGACTCTCTCAAATTCAGCATTTTACTGCTTAAAATGGTTGGAAATGACCTGCAGACAGCAGCCACGGAAGAAAAAGGCAGAAGAAATGGATTAAAGGGTAGAAAACGCAAGGAAACAGTTTTGGCTGAAACCGAAAAAAACGTAAGCCGCGGACCTGAAAAAAGTGTGAAAAATCCGACTCTCTCAAATTCAGCATTTTACTGCTTAAAATGGTTGGAAATCACCTGCAGACAGCAGCCACGGAAGAAAAATGCAGCAGAAATGGATAAAAGGGTAGAAAACGCAAGGAATCAGTTGTGGCCAAAACCGAAAAAAACGTAAGCCGCGGACCTGAAAAAAGTGTGAAAAATCCGACTCTCTCAAATTCAGCATTTTACTGCTTAAAATGGTTGGAAATCACCTGCAGACAGCAGCCACGGAAGAAGAAGGCAGCAGAAATGGATTAAAGGGTAGAAAACCCATGAAAGATATACCAAAGGTTTATCCTGGGCTTGAAATGGCAGCCAACAAAGACAAAGGTGCTTAGATAAACGCTTCCTTCAAACCAGAGTCTGTCCGCTTAGCCCCCACTCATGCTCCCTGACTTAATTGAGGATTTTCCTGTCCCTCCTTGAGTGTGGTAATTAAAGTTTCTGATAAGCCTGTTTGTGGCTCCACCACATCCTGTGGAGGAGGGACCTGGTGGACTTTAGCTTGGGCACGAGACAACACGCAAGCTGTAAAAACTTTGAGGAACCTCTGCTCAAGCTCTTTCATGCCCACCTCTTCACATGGAACTTTCGACACAACTGGGTATGCCCCTACCTGGGCACCAGCAAGATCATTACCCAACAATAAGTCAATACCCTCAACAGGGAGGGAAGGGACTATACCTACTGTAACTGAGCCGACAACCAAGTCAGACTGTATGTACACATCACGCAAGGGGACCATACCAAATTCCCCTCCTAGACCCGCCAGAAGGACTCCCTTACTGGGAGAGGAAGGGACAGGCAGGTCCATAGCCTCTGGTAAAAGCAGTGACTGAGCAGCACCTGTATCCCTCAGAATCCTAATTGGCACCTCCTTGCCATCACCAGTGCCACTCCAGCAGATGCCTCGTCCCTCGGACGCCCCGGGCATTGAGAACCAATGTGCCCTGACTTTTTCCTATAAGTTTCAGGTACACCACCATATGCAGGCAGCACAGCCTTCTTTAAAGCCTGATAGTCCAGCCGAACATGGCTATCTAAGGCAGCAAAAGAATTTTGCACCTTTCCCACCAACACACTCTGCACCAGCAATGGCCATTTCCCAGCTGGCCAATCTATTTAGCCACGTTTTCAAAGGCCTCAAAAAAAAATCGACCTCCTCTTCATCAAATCTAGGCATAAACTTTACAGCCAACCCAATGTTGAATGATGGCTCAGGGTCTACACCTCTTTCCAGAGGCCCCCTCTCATTAGCCAGCATCAATTTCTCCAGCTCAAACTTATGCTGAAACTGAAGCTTCTGTAGCTTATGACGACGGTCACACTGCTCCTTCTCAAGCTGAGTCTGGTGCTCAAATTCTGCCTCCTGCTCAGCCAACAGCTCCTCCAAATTGAATGCCTCCCTCAATCAATAAGCTAACTCCTTAGTTATGCTGTCTGGTACATCCAAATCCTCACACTCAGCTCATAAACACAAGGTAGAGTGCTACCCTGTGTTTCAAGAGTGCTGCTTCCGTAGATAGCCACACCACTAGCACACCTGGACCTTTGCCTAACACAGTCCGTACTAACAAGTGAGTTGTCCCCCCAGGACACCAACCAAGCTGGTCAGCACGATAACAGGTGAAATCACAAATGATGGAAACATACCACGACACCACAATACAAGTTACACTGCAGTCACAGTTTCTGGTGTGCACTACAGAAACTGATGCAAACTGATGCCCTTCACTGGGCATAACACTGGAAGTGCAGCTGCACCCCAAAATTTGCAAGACCTGTCGGCAATTCCTGCAAACAACAAGCCGTTCCTGAATGCCACCACAACTGCGCTACGCACCACACAACATAGTATTTAATTCACACAGAATATTACGAGATTATTACACCTAGCCTAGCCTACACGATGGCTGTCTGTCACAAGACACCCAAACCCTACCAAGCTACAGCTATGCTCAATTAACACCAGCTAGCTAGCTACCGAGGCGAAGCAGCTGCTCTCCTCAAACCAAGCAAGCATTCCTGTAATCACAGTTGCATGTACAGCTTGGCTACTCCGAGTCCTGGGCCTGCACACCTGAGGAAGCCTACCTAACCTGGCGATGTGCTCTCTACAGAGAAGGAAGGGAAAGAGCTATCAACCACAGACTTTGAATGCTCAATTGTAAACCAGTTTTAAAATGGATTATACAATTAGTACTAATTGGCTGTAAAAAGTTTAACTAGGGATCCAAAGTTTTGCTGATTATTTGTAAATAATTATGGGCCAAACCAGCAATGAGAAATTACATTAAACCAGCTGGTACAAAGCTAAAGCTACTATCCAGCTAGTGTTGATTTTAATGCTAGCAGTTAGCAGCAATGCTAACTAGCGATTAGCAGCCATTCCAGCCTGCAAGTAGCAGCAATGCTAGCCAGGAATTTGCAACAATACCAACTAGCCGTTAGCAACAATGCTAACCAACGATTAAACTTATAAATCCCCACACTATATCCTATGCATCCATAAAGCTGAACATCCCAGGTGAGCCCCTAATTGTTACAAGCGAGCATAAGGGGTCAACTAGAAGCCAAACGCAGTGATAGGCCTCCGTTTACTAGGGGTAAAGAAGTGTATCCAAGGGAAAACCTCTCATTCCACACCCTTACATTCCCTGCACACCAAACAACAAGGACAAAGGTGCTTACAAGGCCCAGGCACCACAATCCCCACTGCGCAATATTGCTCACGTGTCCTTGGCCAACTCCAGCATACAGTCTCCCACTTAGGCTGGCCAGCTTAGTCTGCATTTCCTTTGTTTAGGGGTTTAAGTTGTTTTGTCAAAGTTAACTGGTTGGCCTCCAAGAGGTGACATACAAGTGCTAGCCACTCTCTGCTCTCTCCAAACAACTATTCCCACCATCTTTATATCTGCCAGCACTCAATCACTCCGCCCCCTTCCCATGAGGCCCAACCACACAATTAAAGGGACAGGTGCACATTTCCATGACACCATCTCAAGCCAGAGGATAATTACCACTACCAGGATATCCTGCAATTCACCACTAAATAAATACTTATAGGTCTTTAAATTGTAACAAATTTAACACAAATTTAATTCTAGACTTAAGGAGGTAACCCTAAATGCGCTCACAGGATCCAGAGTGGCGACCACGGCCGTAACACATGAATATACAATAATATGGTGTTCGCACAACGTCCAAATCACATACGTCCTATTTCACAGAACGTATCATCACGTTAAGAGATGCACACCTGTATAGGTATGTGTACCATGGACAAAAGGCTCTTGAAATGTCTGAGACTGGGATTTGTTTTGAGCACACAACTGTACTTTTGTGGCTCTCATCTGTAGACTCTCTCTGTACCATTTGACATGATTCTTGTGTAAGTGGTAAAAGAGGTTGGTGGTGTTTGAGTCTGTATGGTTTTCTGGTCCGTTTTGGTTTGAGCTCCTCGTTTTGTCTTAGCTGGTTGGAGTCCTTCTCCTGTTCGGAATTACTGCGTTCTGTGTCACGCTCACTCTCCTCCATGTTTGTTTGTGTTGCCTTTATGCAAATTTCCTGCCTGAATCCGTGCCATGTGGAAAAACACAAAGCGTTGTCCAAATGATGAAAAATATTGCTGTAAAAAGAGTGATTTGTGACACAACACAATATACAATAGAGCATAATATGAAACAATAGACATTTTTCTATTGTCACACAACTTATATTTTCATATTGCACTGCCCTAGAGGCAACCCATTTGACCAATGACCAAGCTCATTAGTAGTACAATTATAATGACTTTCAAGCCTTCCTATAGTGGCCACACAGTGTATTTTAATGTCCCAAATTTTCATTTTGGCTCATAGGCCAAAGAAATAATAAATGAAGTGAGCCAATTGTATTACTTTAATTGCACAGTTCTTGTCATTTAATACATTATTTTTGAACCATTTAATTTGGAATGGTTGTTTTTAAGAGGAAAAACATAATGTGTGTTTATTTAACAATCTTCATACCAACTCTGTCCAGTACACTGATTCCTGGATTTTTTTCCGTGTTGAAATATCATTTTTTGGTTCATACTGCATGCCATTTATCCTTTGAAATATTGTAGCCTGTAAGATTTAATTTAACTTAATTTATGAAAGTAATTTATTTAAAGTACATTTATTTTTATAAGCGTTGCCTTATTTGGATGGTATGTCATGTTAAAATGACATAATTTTATTTAAAAAATGTTGTGAAAGCATTGACAGCTGTGCTGCCAATCTTTCACAATTTAATGTATTGAATATCATCTGCTTTATAAAAAGTGTTTGTATATATGCTCAGATACAGAATTTGACCTCAGAAAATGATGCTGTAAGGTGAAGGTCATTACAAAAGCTGATTTCATTAAGGGTGATCAAATATTCTATGTAAAATGGTGAGACTTTCAAAAATCATTTTCCATCCTCTTTTCCCATGTAGCTAAACCGGATGGATGTTGATTTCCTGAAAAAATATGGTGGACAACAAAACGTTATATACTGTTCTTCCATAATTTTGTGTATTGTATGTTACTTGTGTTCATGTTTGATCATCTCAATCAATTGCCAAAATTACATAAAGCAAAAGATTTTAAACAAATGTTCTTGTAAACGTTACTTGGAGTGCATCACCTAGCAACCCCCAGAAGCAAAAGGATCATGCTGTGCTGTGCTGGTTTGCTGTCAACCTTCCCATTTTTCTGCCTGATTTTATGCCGCTATCCATGTGAATGCAGCATCAGTGCTGACCTTTACACCCTTTACATGTACCCAGGGGCAACAAACCTTGACACTACATTCTCATATAGAGAGTTTGCGGGGTCAAACATCAAAATGTGTTCAAATGTATATAAATTTGTGCACAGTCAGACAGTGAACTTACAAAAAAAATTGCAGAAGAAAAAAGAGACTGTTGTAGCCGTCTGTATGATTGGCAGTTGTGTGGTGTTGCTCATCAACTGTTAGAATGACTGTGTAATTGACTGAAGTTTAACTTTATTAGTATGCAATTAATTCACTGTGATAGCCACAATAAGTAAAAAAAAAACAGCCAATCAGATATCAAATTAAGCTAGCAAGTAAGAATGTTACTCAACTTTCAGCCTCCATGCATTCTATTATACAGTTTACATTAATCCCCATCCAGAGTGAATTATATTGTGTTCTGAGCACTCTAAGAGCATGGTGCTCCTGAACAAAAGGATGATCATCCCAATAGTACTCTTAAATTTTGCTTCAGTGCTCAGAGAGGCAGTTTACAAAAACCCAGTGTGTCCTACAAATAGAATGTCAGACATTACCCAAGCTTTGTCGTTTCCATGCATTTAGTCCAGTGTTCCACCATGCAACAATATTGCAATGAAATATGAAGTCGGTATGGTAAAACCTAAGTGTCTGATAGCAGGACAGTGGTGGCTGTACATACACCTAGTATTAATCGATAGCAGAAGCACTGTTATCACATGCTTCTCTGGGGCTTCAGAAGCAGTGGAATAACCATGTACCACTAACCTGGCAACCTATTCCAGGAACCGGTTATGTTGCTATGCTTATGTTACAGCTCATGTAAATGCACTATAGTTGAAAGCCACTTCCTCTTTCCCCCAGCCATTTTGTCAAGACCAGATGTGTGCTTGATAAGTGAACTCCAGAGTAATTTCACCATCAGCTGGATGGGTTAACCAAAGTCAGAGATCCTCACTAACTAGTCCCTTCTCTGTTTCCTCAGGCCCAGGCACATGTATCTATTCTCAAGGCTGTACTCCTTCCCAGAGACTGCAGCTAGGATAGCTCAGTGTCCCATCCAGAGGAGAACTCCATTCTTCCTAATGGAGACTCTGTCCCTCAGCAATGGAAATGACCAGCAATCACCTTGGATTCAATACCAGCCTTTTCATCTTGCAATGACCAGACCCAAATGTGATGCTCCATAGAAGGACTGAGGCCCTACATCAACTCAATAACAGTGGCATATTTTTATTTCTTCCTTTCAGCACACCTAATGCCACCAGTCACAGAGAAGATAACAGAGATAGCAGTCATGTGCTCATCCATTGATGGTGGATTTCTCTGCGAGAGACTTCCTGTCTCAAATGTGATCTGTGCTGTGTCCTCCGCACCCTGATTTGCTGAAGCATGAGTTGAGATTTCCTAGACAGGAGTGCCCTTTGGGTTTTGATCCCCCAACAATCACTACACTGCTGATCTACAAAGCCCAAGCACTTCAGCAACAACAACTTTTTTCAAAAATCATGCCTAGCTGTGGGCTGTGATTCGAGTTATCTTACAGACACTTGTCTTTTGATATTTCTGCAAAGATGATTGGCTGAAAGGAAGATGCCATCTCTGACTAAAGAATACTTGTTAACTGTGTCTGCCTGGTACAATAAATTGGTTATGCATTCTCATCTTTGGCAGTTCATAACTTCAGTTCTTAGTTAACAGAGGTTTTTGTAGACTGTGGGTACAAAGGATTCCTTCTCTGCATATCTGGTTCTTGTAACTGGTGTTGAGGCCTTGATGGGTCTGCATCCTTGCTCTGTACAATCAGAATGTAAGGGCTCTCAGTAGAATATCATATTTGTTGACAATTTCATTGGATACTAAAGAGTATGAGCTGTATGTTCATATCTCTGATCCTTTATGAGTCTGGGATAACGCCTTTATTAACACTGCGTAACACCTAAAGCAATCACTCCTAAGCAAATGCAATGCTTTCTGAAGGACAAAATGATATGTTATGAGAAATTCTGTTCTCAGATATGACTTAACACATTCTTTGTACATGCTGTTTCTTGTGATATATGATCCATATATCAAAGCTATTGCATGCTCAACTATTGAATATTCTAAATGATGGATTGGCAGGATTCAAAATGACCACAGACTCTTGGAGGGCCCCCCTTGTAGAAAATTTGTTGAGGGGGTCGAAACACAGTATGCAAGGGAAGGATAGTTATGCATCTGTGCATTGATAAAATGGACCCCCCCCCCCACCCCCTTAACCTTTTCCTTCTTCTGTGTGGGACCCTGTGCATTAAAGAGAGTCCTGGACCCACCCTGCCAGCCCCTCCTGGGTTTTATCCCCTCTGATGGACATTAAACAGTAACATTTCATGTGTGTTTATGTGTGTCTGTGCATGTGTGTGCGATTATGTGTGGGTGAAACTATAGTTTTAAAAATATCATTAATCTGTGCTTAAATGTTGCATCCAAGGAACCCCATCCACCCCCATGCAACAGCCATCCTTTTGCTATATAGTTTACAATTTAGTTGCTAAATACTATATATCTAAAACCCTGAGAGAATAGCTCCCACAATTTTAGGGCACGTAAATCGGCTGTCAGAGGAGCCCCTGTGGTACCCCTGCTATAGGCTACACTAAACCTTGTCGCTACAGATCAGTGGTCGAGACCCGACGAGGGCAGGCTCGCTCGCGCACTCCTGCCATCGGCGCTGCAAGCTGACGAATGGGGGTTGGGTCCTGCGAGTCAGAGAAGCAAGACTGTGTCAGACGAGCGCTTAGCTCTGAGGGTTAGTGCTCATATATGCTAGGAAGTCGTTCACGCGCTGCAGTGATAAAGCGCAAAAAATGCATTTAGCTCAACTTTACAAATAAGAAAAACCGGGGAAAGAATTCAGCATCCGGATACGCATGCTTTTAGTTTAAGTGAAGAATTACAATTGTTTTTTAAACATCTGTCGTGGAAATTACAGTTCTTGCGGAGCTGTTCAGCAAAGCGCAGTTCACTTGTATGGTAAGTTTCCGAGACGAAGACAACCATCTATATCTTAGCGGATGTAGTTAACTGTAGTGGCATGGTTCTTTAGCCAATATCCTGGTGTTAAACGATACATGAAGAAAGTGTTGGAGTTAATTTAACATACGCTGAAGCTAATTACATTTGTGGACGTAGACTACAGTATTACATAGCCTACATTAACTCACTGATAGCAATGTGTGTTTAGTGCTATTAGTATGATTTCGAGTTTACAGTTTGCTATATCTTCTTTACAGATAGCTAATATTCGTATTGGCTCTGTGCAATTGTAATAGAAGTATGTTTTGAGGGTACTAGGTAGATTTTTCCCAAGTACAGTATTATAACTGCTTTCAATATATTTACTGTACGAAAGTGCGCTTCTGCAGCTGGGAACAATTAATTCTTGGTCAAATTACGTTTAGGACAGAATGTCCAGAAATATTTTACTCGAACAGTGCATTTGGAGTAACTGTACTTTTTTGTAGGCATGCTCTAATATGGTTTTGTGAAGTGCCACAGTAAACGATAATCACGAAATCCTCAAACCAAATGTTTCAATCACACAATATATGTTGCATTATCCATGGCTGTTGGCTATCGTTTGCACTTGGCAATATTGGTTGGTACTAACAGTTGATTTTTTTGTGAGTTTTCCGGCGAAAATTGGACTGTAATAATTCCATATTTGTCTTTCAAACACGTTTGGCAACAGTAAATATCGAATGGTTGTATAAAAACGTAAACTTTACGACGTTAGAGGCTTCTGAACTATTTTCGTCACTGGCTGGGGTGTCAGGCTGTTTGTATTCACCAACAACAAGCTCGCTCCCATAGGTTGACATTCCGAGCGATAACACATAGTGACAAAACAAACTTATGTTTGTCCCGACTGCCGTGGCTTAGACAAAATTCCTTTGCAGCCGAAGCGCATGTGGTGTTGTGTTGTGGTTGTCTGTTCATCTCGCCCTCTCGTTGTTGGGAGAAATGAAATGGCGATAAACTTATGTCGAAGTGCCTGAGCTGGGGTAGCGCAACCTTGAACTGTTCGCCTTTCCGTATCCGCAGTGGAGAGTCATCCACAGGGGAGTAAAGCAATAAAACAGCTAAGCCGCATCCTGCCTCTTGTTTTTTAAAATGCTTTAGAATGCGTTTGCATTATATATGTGTGTTGACAGTAGCAGTTCTTCAATTAAATAATCACTTTATGCGTATATGCTGTGTGTACAACACTGTCAGTTTTTTTAAATAGCTGTATCTTTTTATATTTAACAAACACGTTCTTTTCAAGGTTTAAAACACTTTCATATTTCACTGGTAATATTGATTAGTATCTTATGTAATGTCTCTGTGTCAGAGCATTTGAGTGCTTCATGCTAATTTGTCAGTAGTATTATTGTGGCTTTATCGTTGTTAAGACCACTATAATTCTACTGTACTATGTAATAAATGTGTTCTAGTAGTGGTCATAATTGGATATAAAAGAGTCCAATAACGCAGACTATTTGTTTTTGTATTCATTCTCATGTTGAAAAAGCTTTCCCACCGATCCCTGACAGTGTATCGAAAGGTGCATTATACAGCAGACAGCGTGTAAGTTTCCAGCCAAGAAAGAGCAGTTCCATTCCAGTTTTAATACTCTCTGCTGTGGCTTTTCTGGAATTGCAGTTATGTGTTCCAGTTCTGGCTCTTATCAAATCTTAGCTAATGTGGCCCAGACTTAAATAAATGTATCGGCTCAGTTCGTTCTCCATGTTGGCCTGCAGTCAGTTCAGTCTCATGAACAGCAGCTAATTGATTAATCACCAGCCCTGCTCATTCTTGTTTGGCTTGGATGCACGTTACGTATCCTGCGAAATGGGACATCTATACACAGAAGCTATATTTTAATTTCTTGGCAACTTCGTAGCCAAGCTCCCCAGCTGAAGCATAGATTAGATCAAAGCATACTGGCTGTTTGAATTGAATAAAGAATTGAAATATATACCACTGCCTGGGGTATTACTTAAAGGGAAAATATATGCAAAGTCAGTAGGATCTTATTTAGTGTAATACACTGACCTATGCCTTTGATCTGATGCCTTCAGCCCTCAGTGCCCCCTGATGTCAAACGTTCCTTCTTCTCATTGGTCAGCGTGCCTCTCTGAAGTAATTGGAGCCCAAAAAGGATGTGCGGTCTTTCAGTCATACAACAATGGCCGTCACTCACAAAGGTTGCACTCACCTAGGTAATCATTATACTGATTATTCAGTCAGCATTTTCCCCTTCTTCTCTTAGTGGTCAGGGGTAACATATTGGTCACATGACCTGCAGTCACCTTGTGTGTTTGTGTATGTATGTCCATCAATTGATCAATCAATCAATAAATCAGTCAGTCTTTATGCAAGTCAGTCAATTGATACATCACTTTGTTCATTTGGCTACAATAGTAGAGTGCAAAACAAAATGTTCACAGAAGACACAATAAAGCACAAATAAAAGATAAACAGTTGGTTAAACACAGCAAAAGATTACAAAAAAGGTGTTGCTGCAGGGCATTAAATTAATGCAGTCAGTTCCAAGTTTTGGAAGTGCATGTAGCTTCTACAGGGAAAAAGGTCTCATAGTCCATTCAGATAGGCCAAAAGTCTTGTTTCTGTTTCTGTTGCCCTGCTGTAGGGAAATTGACCATTATTGAGTTAGTCTTAACCAGAATATTGTCTTTTTTAACATATTTTGTGGCTGGTGTAAACAGGTCAGTGTGCAATTATATTTTGGAGACGCCTGTTCAGGAAGCTGTGGCCAACCCTCCCCCCCAACCAAAAAAAAACAGTGAATAAAATACCTGTACATCTCAGTGACCTTTTGTATGCTGAAGGATTCAGCTTTTCTCAGTGACGTAATATTTGACATTACTGAGAACTCCTGATATTTTCTTGTGCAAATTAGTGTTATCTAAATACCTTTGTGTCTGCGATCAGCTGTCAGCTCCCAAAATATTTCTCAGCATCCCATAATGTCAGCTGCCTGCCGCACATAGTTTCAAGACTCCCATACACACATACACACAAACGCACACATACGCTTCAGCTGAATACCTCCATCTACCTTTTTTTTTTTGCATCGTTCTTCCTTACCCCATGGATTTTACTAATTGACTAGCATTTAGGGCAGGTAGTTCACATGGACATCTATTGAAGATTTTCCCCTAGAACTGATTTTCTATAGGTGCCAGTGCTCCTGTATCCCCTGAAGGAAATGTCTCTGCATGTCAATCCTCCATGAATGACAAAGGCATAATGTATGTGGAGAAAAGGAAGGGGGCAGGGAAGGGGACAGGTTACCTATTGTTGGGTACTTCTATCTACGTCTGTGGGTGTTAGTTCCACCCTACTCCCCACTTTGAAAATGACACCTTTTGTTAATATACAGTTCCATTTTTACCTTTTTGTCCCACAAACTCCCTGGTTCCAAGCCCAGCATGATAAAACTGGGGTAAGAATCAAAACACACAGTAATAGCAAGAAGGCGGGAAGGAAAGTTTGCTTTCATCATGGAGAAGAAGGGATTCTTTTTCATACATATGTATGCATTTGAAAGCAGTCATGAATTTCTGAGTATGACTTGATTGTTCTTTGAAACATAAATTTATAACGATCTGGTTTTTAAATGAGGATAAAAAATGTTTGTTCATGATGAATGATGAATTTTTTGGATTCGGCAGATACTGTATAGGCCCCCTGCAAATTAGTGGGCTTTGATCTGAAGCCCAAAATAAATGCACAAGCACAGAGTTTCAAACATGATCTTTTATTGGTCTGCCTCTGCTGTCCTCCAACAAGGAAATTTCTGCTATGCAGCAAAATCCTTTGTTACCCTTGAGAATGCAGTTCAGCTGATGATGATGATGATAGAAGATAAAACATGTTCCAAGATACAGCAAAAGGCAGTTTGTATGCTATATCATTTCAAAGCCAGCTAGAATATGATGATGTATATTCATGAGCTTTTCATCCATGTACTTCATAAGATATGATATTGTACTTGCTGGGTTCCTCACAAGAGACTAAAAGGTTCGGTTTCTTATTCCCGATACTCTCTGAGTCCTCTGGACTCAATGCACGGTGATTGAAGCCAAGGAGTCTCTGTTGGGAGAATGAGGAAAATCCATTAATATTCCTGAGAGGAAATCAATACGCACTGCACTCCCCTGATATATTTCCATGGTTTCAGCTTCCCTGCCTCAAATTTATTTCATGGATAACATTTTTTGACAGATTTGACAAATTTGTGAGGTGCTATGTTTGGTCTGCTGCTTGGTATCTGCTCCGTGAAAGCTCTCCCAGCAACGGTGTGCAACCACCTTGTCACTGGTTGCACTGCACGACATACAGAGGAAGAGTGGAATGAAGGAATGAAGTAATGCTACTTTAACTGAGACTGTATGCATTCATAACACATACAGGCTTCATAATGCCTTTATAAGTGCTAAATATTGTGTTTTAGCTTTTGTCATTATCATAATTTATCATAAATATTATAACCAGTTTATAGCACTTAGTCCTCTGACATTGTGACATATTATACATGTCACCAGTGTCATAGCACTTATTATTTAATCATTTGTTGCCTGTAAGTAATTTGTTACAAGTTTGTAATAAAAAGCTCACGTCCAAAACAGCCAATAGATCAGGTTTCCTACATTCCAAGGTTTCCACTCAGTTTTGTATTAGTGAAAGCGGTATCATATGAGGAAAACATGTGGCTGTCAGTCATGAATGAATCATTTTAATGTGATAATTTGATTTTTTATGCAGCCAAAGTGGGAATTACTTCCCCAAATTCTAACTGAGCAGAGTGTGTAGTGAGCATCGGGAGACCTACCATATAGTGTTTCCATTGCGTATGCAAGCAGTTTATAAAGCTGACCTTGAAAAAGGCTTCATGTCTCTGCTCACCATCAGTATTATGGTATTGAGTGAGAGAACAGGCAAAAATAACAGACAATTTTATATAAAAAATACATTTTTGTTGTTGTAAACTATTTTGAACAGTTTTGCCTTGAATTTTGCCTGTGTGAGACTGATCATAAAATCACAAAGGTATCCAATGTCATAGCATCACACGTTCAAAAGTTAGGTTGTAAAAAGGCCCTATCAGCAGACCATAAGCCGATACAATTACAGCACTCAAGCATTTCTTTTAATAGTCTGGAATTAATCATTAAAATAGGTGAGAATAAGGTACACATTCTCTTATTTTTCAAAAATACTACAGCAACAATAATTTACAGAACAAATATAGCTTTGGAAAAAAACACAACATACGTAATGCTCACATTAGTGCTCAGGTCCACACCAGGTCTGGATTCAAACTGAAGTGACAGACTCCAGATTTTTATGCAGTAAATCCACTTAAATGGTGCTCATCTGAGCTCTGGATTCAGCCCAGTGCAGTCAGATCAGTTGTGTATTTCCCATCAAATTAGCCAACCAACATTAAGGTCTGGTACTTTTTTTAACATCTGACTTTAATGTTTATGGACACAGAGCTCTTTTTCATTAGGCCAGCTACACAAAATTGGGAAATAGCATTTTAATTTCGTAGGAATTCACACTAACGGAATCAGCTGCTGAAATCACATTTGAAAGATGCATTTAGTCCTGTTTAGGTGGTTGAATAACTGGTTCCACAGCTCTGTACAGTGGTTTTGGACCTCCATTACAGTTCTTTCCCCTCAGGTGATAAGCAAGCGCTGAAATTCTGCCTGAATGTGGGCTTGTCTGCACTCAGAGCCTGAACTGGAAGGCCTCAGGCCTGCAACTTCATCATGAGCCATATGTAACACACAGCGTGAGTTCTGTCTTCAGCTCCACAGACTGCCTCTGGCTTCATGGATAGGCACTCCAGGCCCATCTTCCTGTTCCCATGAACTCATTAAACTGCTGCTGACCGCCGCATAACACAATAAGAGAGGCATAGATTGGGAACAGCAAACAACAGGTGAACCAAGATGAGGTGGCCGTGGTGGAAACCAATGAGAGGGCAGAGTAGTGACACCACAGGCTTTTCATTCACCTGTTCATCCATCCTCTGGCCAAGTCGGGGATGGAGGTTGAGTTTTAAGGGTGTTCTGATTGCTGTGCGCCCCAGTTAGTCACTGTCTGTATCACTGCCATCCTTCCAGAAGCTCTGGGAGGAATCTAATTTTCCTATCACCAGATCTCTAGGCATGTTCACTGCCTGGGTAGCGGACATGTAAAGGTCTGGGATACCTGCTGGTGAAGCATCTAGTTTTCTCATTTACCTGAATCCTTAATTGTTGAATGGCAGACATTTCAATACAGGGGTAAAAAGGTATCCTAAAATGCAATATAACATGTGTTGGACTTGGCATCTGAACTTCGGATGGAAGAGTCATATTTTTGCCAGTTTTCTGAATAATCAATGCCAACGGAAAATAACATCTCACCACACGTTTAGATAATCTCTGGATATGGACAAAAGCTGCATTGCTTTGTGAAATAAAGAGATTACTTGCTTCAACATAATGGAATTCAGAAAGACTAATCTAACAGACAGCAACAGATTATTTTGCTAATTCATTCATCAAAAGAACATGATAATCAGGTTTATAGCAATAATTAATTTAAAGATATCAGTCTGTGATTTAATCAATGTTTGCAGATTGTTACATTTTCAGCTGGTTAAATAAAAACAGGTCTTTTTGCATCAAAAGGTAGATGAGGCAATGAGTGAAATCACCTGCTTTAGTGCACAGGTAATAAAAATATATGGTGCTTTTACTTTAACTGAAATGTTTTCCGCCTCTGTTTTCCATCGCTACTTTGGTGCTGTCAGTGTCTGCTTCATTATGTAAGGATCCAACCTCCCAGTGACCTGTATGTGTTGTGCTCTACTTCCCAGTACACTGCCACCAGCAACCAGATTTCTGCCTGCCGGGAGCAAACACGAGTGGGCACGCAGCACTGAACAACACGTTGTGAAGCACATTTGATGCCAGACAGTATCGGTTAGATGTAACTTTCTCTTCCTCACAATGAGGATGGCAAACATTCGCACAAAGGCAGGAATGTGGGAGGGCGAGGCATGATGGTGGTGCTTTTTCGAGCACCGGACATGTGATATGAGGGCAGGGACGGGCTTAATGAGAGTGTGTGTGGATGCGGAGAGGCTTTAGCCAGAGAGATTTAAGCTACGCCTCTTTGAGGGGTGGTGTGCGGCGCTTTGTGTGAGCAGATGGGACTCCACCTGTCATACATGTCAGTTGAACTGACTCGGCTGATTCAACATTTGAGTTCTAACTGTACATTTTCAAGGATGTACAGTTGCAAACTTTGATGTGCGCCTCAGTTTGAACGGAATGACAATTTACTACCCCTGCCACCCTCAACTAATAAAACTCAACACCGCGTTTGTGCTGGTATGTTGATGTATATTTGAAAAACTTTATTTCAGTATTTGAATGTCCTGTTTGTTAGGGTTCATTTTAATATAAGTTGCATCTCACACTTTAAGTGACATAACTTCGGAAGCCAGTGTAATAGTGTGTGTATCAACAGATGTGTTTAATCACTGTTAAGCTAAAGGATCAGAGCCAAACTGCCACATTTGCCCAGAGGCGAGAAGGATTATGAGCAAAGCCCCTCTGTGCACTCCTCTTAAGAATAATTAAGATAATTAAGAAACATTCCAATGAAAACAGAGGAAAGGGCTTAATGAGCATATAAATGTGGAGGTTTCTAAAATGAGAGAGCATGATGCCATCATTTTCAGAGGGACTGTCTTGCAAGGGACCACTTGTTTTTAAGTCCAGTTGTCCAAGGTCCGCCGAGGGGCTCGTTGTCTCAGCTTTGTTTCCAGCCACTCCGCCCTTCTTCGTTAGAATAATTAGCGATGCAAATCCAGTCACAGTGTGCTGTGATGCAGAGAAATCCCTGTCTAAGCTTTTATTCAATAATGTATGGAACAGAAAAAAATTGTATCAATGAATCTCTTCTAGCCACTGGAATCTGACTCAGTTAAATGACTGGTGAAATCGAATACCTGTGTCTGCATTTAAAATACTTAAAGACAGTTTGATGACTCAGAAATCAATTTTGAAGTGGAGTAGCCCTGTTTGTAATTGACTTAAGCCTGTGAATGAAGCCGTATAATTTTGCAGTTTCTTGTAAATAGATTGTACAAGGGTGAATGTTGGGGGCATCGCATTATTTTTTTTTGCTGACAGCCTTGTCATTGCAGCTTTGTTTTTAATGCATCCTGAAGTTTTGAGAGGAGCAGCAGGTTCTCTCCCTGGTCAGCCTGTGGTCAGCAGAATCAGCTGAATGCCTGGTTGCGCTCTCACGTGCGTGGCTGGGAGCCTGAGTTTGACCGCTGAGCCAGGCAGAGGAATTACCAGGGGAATGGAACAGTCTCTGGATCTCAGAAAACTTCCCGGCGCTTCCTGACTACCCACCCCTCCCCCACATCTGCATGACCATCACACTGGCTCCTGCTGCCTCCCCTAAGGGAAATAAACCATATACTAAGCCAGCATGGAGGTGTTACGCTATAATGTAAGAGGGACTGCCAAGGAGTGAACAAGGTACCACTACACTTAAGCTAAAGAGTCCGTCGACCTCCGACCTCTGACTATCCCAAGCGAGCCAGGACTCAACCAGCGAGGGAGGGGAGGTTACCCTTCATAACAGGTTAATGGAAGAGGTCAGAAAGTCAGGACACTTTGTCATTAGCTTGGGGAAAGGCTACAAGCTCAATCAAGCAGTCCTTTTACCATGTGAGCTCACGAGCTTTCCCTCGCTGTCGCAACCTGGGACAGACAGGCTCATATCCAGGACTGACGCTACAAAAGAGCACATTGTTCCACTCAACAACCATCTGAATGCATACAGAAAAAAAGGTGAAAACTGGAACAGCAGGACAATTGTCAGCAGGAAAAACAAATCAAATGTTCCAATAAAAAAAATCCCTGTTTTGTAAATGAGGCACTGTTCAGAGAGAGCGACCTGACTATGACAGCAGTAACAATGTCCCCCAGCTGTTCATCAGTAGACCGATTTACTGAACACTCTCACCGCTGATACATGTGCTGTGATATTGACCCATGCTGTTCATCAATTGGTCTATTGACAGATGAATTTGAAAGCCTGATGACACCGAAAACTGGCTATGGAGTAAAAGACCAATCTTTTAAGGGCCCCACACAGTCAAATAGTGTCAAACAGTCAAATCTACAATAATAGTCAAATCTACATTCACCGTGAGGATGGTCCAGGACCTCCTAAGCAGTTATATGCAGTGGTGGGTTATGTGTGCGCTCAAAAAAGTCTGAGGCTGTATTTCATTAACTCAGAGGAGGTACCTAGTGTTTCCTGTTTTTTCATGGCTTGTAAAAAGAATCTTATATAAAAAGAGAATTGTAAACAAGAGTTGTTGTGTTGCTGTTTTGAAAAGAAAAAAAAAAAAAAAAAACATACATTCTCAAGCTCATGTTGTGTTTGTTTCAGTTTCTGCCTGGCAGATGCCTCAATCTAGAGAGACCTACACAATATTTATCTTTTTGGTTTTACACCTAGATATTTACTGAGGTGATTAAGGTGCCACACCGGGGGAGAGGGTGAACCTAAAATGTCAGAGTTGCCAAAGCTGCTCCATAATCATGCGGTATGATACTGCGCCACCATTCTCTGAAACGTGGCATATGGATACTCGTTTCAGCCCAGAATGGATCAAACTGATGTAATAAATCGTACTCCTCAGTGTATCTCCCTCAGCAGCAGCCCTGCCTCAGAGCACAGTGTGGCGTTGGACACCAGTTGTTCTGGAATGACACCAGTCACATGAATGCGATTCTTACGAGAGAATTCCATTGATATCATAAAACTAAAAAGAACCAGCGGATTCCAGAGATTAAAGCCAATGGAGGCAACAAGAGAATAAACCATATAATAATGATGAACAACGGCAATAAAAACGTTATGCTGGAAATTGTTAAAATGCTGCAGCAAGGGAAAAACGATCGTATGAAGTATTTAAAAATGAAGAGGAAGATAATATATTATGGGATATGTGGTGCGCAGTGTGATGTGAGGTATTGATGGAACACTATAGCTCAGGGTAACTGATAGCATTCAGAGAGAAGCAGGGATAACAGGGATGGCAGTATACTTAAGATTGACTCATAGGACACACAGCAACATGCAACACTGTATATAAAAATGACACCATGTGTATTAACTGTTTAACATATTTTAACTGTATTTTTCAAACACACTCACTAGCATCCTCAGGGTGCAGCATTTTGAGCTGACTCCCAGGGTTACAAGCTCGTTATGAGATCAGCAAACCCAAAGCTTGGATTTAAGTGACTGTAAAGGAGTGATGGGGGTTTGCCAGTCCAAATCATGACTTTGTCGGAATGGTTGTGCTCTCGTAATTGCCAGCAGATGTTACTTCTCTCTCTCCCTCATCCTTCAAGAGCGTTTTATAAACACTGAAATGAGCTTTCTTGTGTTTTTTAAGCATGGCTCTTGTTGCCAACATCTTGGATTGCCAGGGAAATAACTTGCTGGCCACAAGTTTTTTTTTTTGTTTTTTTTTCTTTGCAGATTCCACCCCATATCTCCCTGTCCAAGCATTACATTTACCCATTTTCAGCTCATTGAAATGGCCCCCCCCACCCCACCACCTTCTGAGAACTGACTCTTGGATTTATATAATTCCAATCACCTTGGACAGATGCTGTCCCGACACAACATCAGATTAGATTTACGATGCGGATTTCTCTGATGAGGCTCCACATTGGTGGGAAACAGAGAAACCGTGGCCTCAAAAGCCACGGATTTGCCATGCTGGTGCTAAGCAAAGGCCCCCTGCCAAACGGAAACAGCTGAACCACAGAGCAGAGCGCACACCCGAACTCTCATAAGGGTGTTGTTGCTATTCCCAGCTGTCTAACTCATCTGCATTGGAAGATTTTGTTTTGGATGCGTCTGTGATTTTGTTACGTGTGGCTTCTCAGACCCTGGCGAAAATCAGGGATTGAAAGAAACTCTGGAGAAATGTTGAGCTGGAGTCTGGTATCCAATGGCTGATCCAAGGAAAAGTGAAATCAAGGGACTTGGTGACTCACAGGCATTTAGTATTTGGAGAGGAAGGGTAAGATTTAAAAGAGAAATCTGTGTGATGGAAACAAAACAAAAGTACCCCTACTGTATGAATGTTTTGCCAACAACATTCCTAGTTTAGATCTGCTATAACCTAATTAAAGTTATGTTACTGAAAAAGGGTTTGTTCATTTGCCTGTTCGTGAAGTGATTAAAGGATATTATTGAGAGGATTGATGCAGGGAGAATGTTTGGTTGCAAGCTTCAATCCCAGTTGAGCTGTGCCACATGAATTGTAAAATCACAATCAACACTCAAGATGATGTACCAGGATGCTTTTCAAGGGTTTTTTTTATGCTTGTGTAGGGGTTTACATTACCAGTTATAATTTACATTTCCACTCAATATCCATTTAAGTATTTACTGTGGCCATTCAGGTTATGTACCTCGCTCAAGGGTACAACAGCAATGCTCTATCTGGTAGTTGAACCCACCACCTCTGAGTAAGAAGCCTATTCTCTCAACCTTTATACTACACTGCTGCCCCGCTGCATGTGCAGATACCCCTGTGGCCTGCTGAATGTGCCTATTAGTTTTAAATTGACCGGACCAGACTGGACAAAGCCTTTCAAGAAGTAGGCCACAGTGCAGTCAAGCATCACATCTGTGTTCTGATGGCGGAGTTAGAGGAATGAAATTGGGGCAATTGAACCCGGGAATCTGGCCAACTTTACTGCTCAGCTCTTCTCATAGTTTCTAACCTCAGTTGTGTGTTTAAGGGCATTCGAGCCGATGTAATACGGCATAGGCAAAATACGGCAAAATACGGCAAAGGCTGATGCAGGTAACCCTGAAGGGGAAGCTGTGCTTGATCGTTTACTGGGTTTTACCGCAGCATGTGCTCCAACACTCGAGACAAGTGGGTCATTACCACGATTTACATTTTCGTAATATGCTACGGACATTCGTTTTGAAAAGGGTTACATTTTACATTGAATGACTGACAGACTTAAAGCTTAAAATCCTAAATTCTGAATGTGTGACACCTCATCATTGAAATGTGCAGAGACAGTAAATGGTAGTGATGGGGCGGACCTGTATTGTCTTAAAAATCCATTTCATCGCAGACATATGGAAGTTAAACGTATGTTTTCAGGAGCCTTAAATAGTACAGAGATTGGATTAAATAAGACCAGCGTACACAGCGAACTTACTCCAGAACGAGGGTTTAGAAACAATGCTGTCCCCACAGGTTTGTGTAGAGTTCCTGCAGAAACTTGGTTATAATATTCATTCTGAAGTGGACCATGCCTATGGGAAAAGAATTTATCCAAACTTTTATGAACATTGTATACTTGATTCTTGCTTGCAGTTTATTTTTGTGTAGGAAAGTTCACAGCACTCATGTTTTATTTCATTACAATGATATTACCATGGTACACTGTGGCAATACAAATACTGGCTTTTTTCCATTAGCTTTTCAATCTGGCCCTTTACTTCCATTTATGGATGCAAGAATTGCAATCTTAAAGCACGTTAAAAGGAGCTTTTGAGCCACTGCCACAAAGCAATGGGAAAATCACTGAATAAATCATTTATCCACAGTCTTGAGAGACACAGCATGTTTGTCTGTGTACTCTGTCCGTGCAGACAGTCACAGCCCTCCTGTGTGAGTCAGGATTAATATCTTTTACAATTGTGTTTTAATGTCTCAGTCAGTATCAGTACTGGACTCTTAAGCCCCTTTTCAGCACGACGACCTCCCTGCTGTTAAGGCCTGGCAGCGGCAATGGGATCTGCCGCTGCCTCTAGGTCAGTGCTGCCCCATTGTTGCGAAAGCCCTGAGCAGACAGACTGACCCCTCCACCCTCCATTTGCCCCCCATTCCTGAACCACCCACCCACCTCATGCCCCTGGGTAACACCACGGTTATTAATACAACCATTAATCTGTCTTGACCAAGGCAGGATGGCCTGAAGGTAACGTCCCCTCCCGTTTGTTCCCCGCTGTGCTATGAAGGGATTAGTCCCAGTTATGTAACAGCCATGATGGCCCGCCTGTCCCCCTCCTCTCCCCAAACACACACACACGTAGACACACACATAGACACAGACCCATGTGGGGTTGCAGGATTGCAGCTTTTCAAATTTTGTTTTTTTTCTTCTTTTTTTTTCATTTGTTTGTTTGTTCATCCCTGTGGGGTTTTTTGGAGGGAGTGAGGGCACTGGCCTCCTGGGCCCCCTGTTTTCTCATCTGCAGCTTAGAGAAGAAGAGCAAGAGAGAGATAGGGGGAAAAGAGAGAGGAGGAAAGAGAGTGAGAGAGAGGGAAAAAGAGAAAGAGAGGATGAGATATTTATAGAGCAGCCGGCTGTCAAGCTTGGCTGCCTGGCCTAGCACACCACTGCATCCCTGTCAGTTCCTATGAGGTCCCCACAACGTCAGGTTGGATACACACAACACGCATCTATACAACCCTTCCCTCCTGCCTTCCTCCCCATCCACTTCCTCCTCAAGCAGAGGCTGTCACGGCAACCTCAGAAGCCATAAATTCAGATAACGCACTGTCCGAGCGGAATGTGGAAGATGAATGTATGGCTCCACAGAAATATAATCACAATGAGGGACCACTGAATCTCCCACTATTTCAACAAGCACTGAATCCTGGCAGTGTCAGGATCCTCTCTGCCTCCCCAGTGTTCCACCACCATGCCCCCCCCACACACACATACACCCCAGGCAGGTCAGGGAACTATCGTTTACAGCCCACCTCAAATGCAGCTGGGTCTTCTTGCTCTGCCATCTCCATATCCTGTCACATGAATGAGGGTATGAAGCTGGACGGAGAGGAGACAACAGCACAATGGAGGCAGCCAAAAAGTCCAATAAATGACATTACTGTAGAAATGTAAAAGCTGTGCGCTTGCAAACCACTGCACAAAAGATCAGAAACATCTGAATACTTCCTATAGTGAACATGCACGTTGGAAGACCAGTAAGTTTACAAATTGGTCGTTCGGACCAATCAGCACAAATGGAGATCTCTGGAGATTATCTGAAGTACTCTGTAAAGACTGGAGTATGAGTCAATGGCCTCTGTTACAGTACCACAGCTTCCATAATGGGTTGTTGTAATTGTAGTGTATCGATAAAGCATGATCACAAACTTCTGCTGCCCCCATTCCTGTACATATGTTATCAGAAGCTTACGATAGGTAACTAGCTGTCATGACATCATCAGTACAACTGGTACTTACCAGCAAATGTAACAAATGCTGTTTCTTATTTATTTTATTCTTCAAATCAGGCCTAGAGAATTTGTGTATATTTATTGCATTGTAGGAGAAAGTGTATCTCAATGTCAACCTCATTTGTTTCACACTAGTCATGTGACCTGTTTTCTATGGGCAGGGTTGTTTGTGTCATCCTGTTTCAAAGACCAGGCAGTGATCCTCTTGTATTTTAGTTGGTAAGGATCTGTCTGTCTGTTCATATCTGGCAGTGTACAGAAATTTTGCCAATTTGTAGTCTCTTTTTAGCATAGTATGACAATTCAGTATGTCCTGTAATTTGGCATTACTTTCCGTTTTTCCAAATAGGAATCTTTTGGTTGATGTATTCTTTAGCTGGTTTTAATTGGAGCAGTGCTGACATAAACCTGGTCATAGTTAATATTGTTATTTGTTGGTTGGTTTGTTTCAGGACCAGCTGAGTGAGGGTCAGCTGGACATAGAAATCTCAGAAAAAACAGGGGAGGTTTGCCGTAAATTTTGCTCTTTAAAGTATTTCTTTATTGAAAGCTAACATTCCAGTGGCGTCTGGCTACATACGCAGTCTCTTGTGAGCCCTGCCATCCTCCGTCACCGGTGTGGAAAAATAGGGAGCATATTTCACGCTGGCCGCCACTCAGCGCCCACTGCTTCATGTGCCACATTTTCCACCCACAGGCGCCCTTTCAAGGGGACGAGGTGCTTAAAACATCTCACAGCTCCACTTACATTTTTCTCCCATGAGGTTGACACAGAAAATAGGAGGGGACTTCAAGGGGAACAATGTGGCTTTAGTTTGGTCTTTTTTTTTACTTGTTTCTTTACTCATTGGTTTGTGATTCCAATGTATGTTTTTCCTTTATTGGAATATGTTATTATCATGGTACTCTGTGCTTTGTTATATTGTCATGTTGTTCCCTGTCAGCATCAATAGATAAATGGTATTTTGGCAAACATAATAAAATATTGTGTGCCTAAGAGAACAGAAAAATAAACAGTCGAAAACTGTTTTGATTGCTTTTCATGTCATCATTCTTTGACGTCAGAGCAGGGAGAACACACATTTCCTTGTGTGGGAGGACTTTTGTTTGTTTGTATCACTTCCGTAAATACATGGAGAATTTTCAAGGAAGGCAGCATACAGCAGAATTGTAATAGGTTTAAACAGTGATGGGGTTTAGTTTAAATAAGTACAAATCGTACATAAGGTCATGTTTGGGGATGAGACAAAATTAAGATTTGAATTTACAATGAGCTAATCGCTAGCAGAGCCCCAGTGAAATCTGAGCTGAAATCCCAGTGAGTGTTACTGGAATTCCCCTTAAGCAGCCTTATACTGCAAATATCCAAGATGTTGGGATGAAAGGAGTGGTTGGCTCTTGCAAAAAGATTTTTGTTTGAAAATTTTAATTTGAAATTAAGCTTCTCCCTCAGGCAGCACATCAGCATCCTACAAAATTTAATTCCTCACCGTTTGAGATGGTCTCATTAGGCCTGGGACACCTCCCTGTGCAGTTTAACTACAGTCCCTTCCAGGCAAAATTAACATTAACATTAACATTAACATCTATTTTAACATTGATAAATAATCCCTCATCTATAACTATATGTGTTTTTCTCACCTGCAAAATGAAATCAACTATTAAATGTTTATGGAACGCCCATTTTTTCACTCATCAAGGAACACTGAACTGATGAATGTTCAGCAGTGTTCCTCTTCAACAACATTTTTACAACTATGCACTGGCACTATAGTCACAACTATGCACCATAGATACATATCAAGAGGTCACAACAGGTCTGTCTGTTTCAGTATTTCATAGCAAGTCCTACTCTTACTTTCTTACCTGGCCTATTCATTTGATTGACTTGGCAGTTTCCATGAAGACAAGAGCCACAGCAGACTGAATGTTTACCCTTTGTTGAAAATGCTTTAGAGAGGACCAACTTTGGATTTTACCAACATTTGTGTGTAAATATGTTAAGAAAATTAAGCAAAAGGAATTCCTTGAAACAAGAACCAGTATATACATTGATCCTACAGTAATACACCACTTGTAAATGTCTGATGTGTAGTGTAACAAAATGCTATCTGGACAACTTTAACAGTGAAAAATAATCATTTTGACTGGAGGGGTAGTTTGCTGTCAGAAAAGAATGTGCTGCCCCCAGCATTATATCTTCTTATATTTGCATATTTGTAAGGAGATGCCCAAGGCTTGCATAGGTTGTACATCATTTGATATACTAAATGAAGAAAGGTTAATGACTGGTGTGATAGAAAGAAGTGAAATTTGTCTGTGGTTTGGAATGGTATGATACTGCAGTGCGTTGCGGGGGCAGTACACTCTCTATGGCACCTGACTCACCGCATATGACTCCAGGTAGCAGGTTACAGGTTAAGCTCCTCACCATGGAGCGAATGGACACAGCTTAAAATAACAGGAAGGAGAGACATCTGATCACATCCATGAAAAACTGTTTTCAGTCATCCCTCGATATCCATGGAGGATTGGTTCTAGGACCCTCCACGGATATCGAGGATACCTTATATAAAATAACCTAGTATTTGCATATAACCTACGCACATCCTCCTGTATACTTTAAAACATCCCTAGATTACCTATAATACCTAATACAATGAAAATGCTATGTAAATATTTGTTATACTGTGTTGTTTAGGGAAATAACAAGAAAAAAAGTCAAATTCTTGTCTTTCTTTTTGGAACTTTCTGGATTTTTTTTTCTTTTTCAAATATTTTTGGTCCGGAGTCGGTTGAATCCATGCATGCAGAACCGGCGGATACAGAGGGCTGTCTGTAAATGCCAGCTCATTAGATTTTCACCTGTTAGATATCCTTCACACAGCTTTAGAGGGGATATCATTAATCTATCTGCCTCTGAGACTTTGAAACAGCAAAGATCACTGTGGAGCAACAGACCTACAGCGCAGTAGCATTTGGAGAAAAAAACAGAAACTGACAAGAACTAGGTGAACGAGAGCTAGCCTGTGGGAGATCTCGAAATCTCAATGGCTGTAAATTGTTATTCAGTGTTGAGAAAAAAAATGTGTCTCCCTCTCCTCTTACATATTTTCAGACATTTAAATAATGACTCAGGTATGTATACCTTAGAGGGGACGAAAAGCCTTAAAGAGGAAATGGAGTAGCTTAGAGGAGATGAAAATCCTTAAAAGGGAAAAGGAGTAGCTTAGAGGGGATGAAAAGCCTTAAAATTCTTCTTAAAAAATAGTGGTGAATGGGAAATCAGGCATAAAATGTATGTAAAAAAAATAAACTGTTTTTGTTTGTTTGTTTGTTTCAGACTTGTTTGTAGTGAATTTTGTACCCAGACAAATATCCAGTCATGATAACCATGATATTTTTTAATAAAAACAGAAGGTACAACCTGCGGCTGTTAGCTACATCAGTATGTTCACCACTCACAGTGGCTTTTCATACTCCTTTTACAAATTATGGGATTTAACCTGTTTTATGCTCTTAGACTTTGTCTTGATCCTTGATCCCACAAATCCAGCAGCAAGACAGTTCAAGCGTTGAGGAGAGTTTGTGTTCCTCTCTAAAACACTTCAACTTTCATAACCTTTTAGCACGCCTAAGCTGCAAGCTGGAATATCAGACAATCTCTTTTAAAGAAGGATTTAGCCTTCACGTATAGAGAAGCTGTTGGAACCGTTACCCATGAAAGATATGCGAGGATCTTGTAACATTATTGTCCATGCGATGGATTTTCCACTCAGAATAACCCCTTAACCTTTGGCAAAGGAGTTCTTGAATCTGCAGTAATAAGGGTACAACGTAAGTCATAGTTCCTGCTACTTTTGACAGTTGGTAGGTTGCACTCATTAATCGGGTGAATACACCCAATTTTCCCAGTTAACCCTGGACCAACGCTCATGGGCAAATTCCACAATACACGGACAACTTTGATCTCTAATACATGGAAACTTCACTTACAATTGGATTCTGCACATACAGTACATGGACATTCGTTTGACATTAAGTATTTGTTTAAAGGACTTTTACAGCTGACCTCAGATAAAAATACAGGAGAAATTATTGCAGGGGAAATGAGCATGAAAAAAAATGGACTCTTCTGGTAAAAATGGGAGGGTTGAAAAATGCTCTGAATCTGGAAATGGTAGAGAGGGTTCACTGCTGTTGGCTCTTTTTATTTCTCAGTGAGCGTGCTGGTTTAAAGGTGAAGCGCTGGCTCCGCACAGAAACGCCACAGCTGAGACCTGTCGTCTTGCTGTTTCGGCCTGTCTTCTGATTTCCCGTTCTGTCTTCATTACTATTCACCACACACTAAAGCTCTGTACCCTGCCTCTAGCTCCACCCTTTTTTTAAGAAAGGCAGCAGGCTTTGATTTCATTTTTTTCTGTGTAGCTTCATGCCGACCCCTCCACCTGTTCCCCCTTAGGACAGGGTCATGGAATGCATGTGCCTCCTCTCCCAAACAACCCTAATTCACCCCTGATTCAACAAAACCAGGAGCATCCAATTCGCAAATAAATATTGCTATGACAACAGTTATCTCAGAGCCACCATTCCCTTACAATTTGTGTTGCTTATTCAGAGGCCTTTAATTTTGGCCTTTAAAGTTATTATACCATGGCTGTTGTTGGATTCTCGACTCTAATTTTCTGGTGGACAAACTTTAAATTGTGATAACTGGACACATAGGAAGTAGTTCCAGGCAAGATGTTTAATCACCATTTGAAATGAATGGCATGGCTACATTATATCCAACCGGAGCCAAGGAACATCCTTTGGGCTTCGCCTCAGGATGCTTTTCACCTCTGCACGTCTTTATTATTTCACATAACCGTACGCCACATTGTGCATTGTTTTTCACTTGTCACTTATGGCTATGTACATTATGGTGCTGAAATAAATGCTTATAAAAATAGGTATACCCTTACGTAACTGCTGTGGTCCTCTTGCAAAATGTTCAATATTTAGACGACTGGGATTCAGCACCCATAATTTAAGTTTTGTTGTTGATGACATGTCATTTTTTTTTACCTTCAGTCCAACTATGATCAGAATACACGTACATTTTTAACTTGATACAATTATTGTGACCAGCTTCACTATGCCATGTAATAAACAAATGCAAGGGCATTTCTTCGCTTGCAATTCAGGGCAGAGGAGATAATGTCATTGTAAAGCTGTCAGTCTCGCTTGCAAGCTTTGGACATGAGTTTTCCATGCATGTCTGAAACTTGCAAGATGAACCGACAGCTTGACAATCACTACTAATTATTTGGATGGATTGTACAATCTGTTGCATGTTTCTATTCACTGATTTCAATGTTTATTTAGCTGACTTGCTTCAGCTGTAGCTGATATGTACCTGAATAAGCTCTTGTGTGTTTGTTTTTTTCATGAGGTACCTACATATTACATAGGCTTTCATGTATATCAAAATGTTTATTCCTTATAATCTGTATTATGTTTTCAGTACGCTGGTTTCCCTGGGGATGACATAGTTATTGCAGTTAAAGTGAAGGTGAATGGGAGGGAAGGTAGAAGTGTTTGAGCTGGAATTTTCAGTGCAGCATTTTGATTCCCAATGGCACGTTCCCCTCTCTCTGAAGTCATGGTGTAGGCAGGTGCACCCGCCAGGCATGATGTGTCCGCAGCTGTGTGTTCGCTTGGCTCCTCTTAGCTTTCCAAGTCCTAATATCCATAAGAAACATTAAAAAAAACTCCCAATCCCAAGAGGAGGGGAAACAACAGTGCAGTGAGGCAGCCTAAGGTATGCATAACCAATTAGAATTATTAAGAAGCTGAGCTAAGGCTTGTTACATAACACAAACAAGCCAGTAATTTGGCAAAAAAGAAAAATGTATGCAAACGTGCCTTTGGGTTTCACTGTAGAGGAAACGGCCTTTACATTTAGCCTAAAGCAGGCCCTGAGTGCCTCTCTCCTTTTATAGTGTGATGTGGCAGTTAGTGCATTCACCTCTGGGTAGCGATATCTTCAACAACTGGGATGCAAATGAGATTAGCCTTTGTTAGGTGCACCTCCCTAAACCATACCTCAGCTTAGCCTATGCAGCTTGCCATGCCCTATGATTATGAGTGATAATTTTGCTGCATAATTACAATGGTAAGCAATTGTTTACAAACAGCTCATCACTTACAAAGTTTTAAAATTCTTCCAAATTCCTTGCTGGCCATCATCTTTCTGGAACCAGAGGGGTCAAAAATTTTGACACTGGAACAGCCAATTTATTCAGAGAGGAGTTTACTGTGGCTATGCATGGCTATGTGTGCCTCCAAATTAAAGTTCTGGGATGGTCACACACTTGAGGAACGACATTTGAAAATTCATGTTTGGTGTGGCCCCACTTATTTTATTTCACATTAGTCCCTGTCATTATTACCCTTTTTCACTGGTGACATTTCTCAACAACCTTCTAATGAATGATTGTTTCAGTATCGTTTAAAACGAGACAGGCAAAATGAGGTGGGGTGCAGTCATAAATGCTGAGAGAATTAGCCTCAGTAAGGTTCAGTTCTGTATTTGTATACTTGATGCAAACCATAGACTTACCCTGTGTTATTGCGCTTAATCATCTGCACTCTGGAGGAAGAGCAAACTTTTTTGTTTTTGGTACACTCATGATGTTTTCATCAATGTTGAACAGACTGCAGACTGGTCATTTTCTGACAGCAGTGTCTGCTCTGTTCTCTCTTTGACCTTTGATCCTGTAGCCAATCAGGATTATGACAGCATGACCACAAGGCAAAACAAGTAAAACAAAACAACAGCAGATCAGTCTACTGAAAATTTGAGCCAGTTTCATCAAAATGGTAGTGGTATGACAGTTTTCAAAAAGTGAATTTAAACCAATGACACTTTGAATGGAACATGGTCCTCTGGTCCTGATGAGACCTTAATTGAACTCTTTGCCAATGCACACCATCAGAAAAATACCTCATACCAACCATGAAATTTTAAAATGTTGAAGTTATGGGTCCATTTTATTGCCAAGGGTCCTAGGGCCCTTATTAAGATCACTGGCATAACATTTGTTAAAATCAACAAAGAAAGGGCTGACTGACAACAAAATCAAAGTTTAGCAATGGGCATCTGAGTTTCCAAACTTGAACCTGAGGGTAAACGTATGGTTTGAACTGAAGAGGGCAGACTGTAAGCATGCATGTAAATGACATTAAGGATTTCACAAGGTTCTGTATTGAGAAATGACCTAAGATTCCTTTTAATGCATATTGTTTTGGCATAGGGCATCTGCAATCTTGATTGGTACCTCAGATCTCTGAGGGTGGATTTGATTGGCCGGGGTGGGTGTCATTTCATTCATCCACCCCTCCCCCGATTTATACTTATTCATTGCCATTGATGTATGATAATAACTTTGTGTTTTGCTAATATGAAGGTTTTTAAAGGGGTTTTTTCTTCAAAATTGACACTGTACAGCTTCAGTGTTGAAGTCGATGCATCACCTTTGTTTGAAAACTAGCGTTTGTAACTGAAACATATTTGTCTGCAAACTGGCAGGATATTGTAATGTGCTCACACAAATTCATAATGTTTTCCTGTTCGTGTGTAGTGTGTCTCAGCTATAGTAAACATTCACTTCCCTTAAAATGGTTTTTCCTAAACCAATGTACATTAGGCACAGACAGCCTGGTTTGTCATATGAACTGCATGAGTTTATGTTAATGCATTACCCCCCCCCCCCCCCCCGTTTCCGTAACATTCAGGTTTTATTTATGATGCATGATGTCTGTGCCACTGCCCAGTTTATTTTCAAAGCTATGAAGTTGCCTGTAACTAAATCCTCTTTGAATAAAAGTCAGAAATTGCAACAGAAAATCATGTTTTATGTATGTCTGCTTACACAATGAATGCAGGGGAAAACTGGGGCACGCAGCAAAGCGAAAGAATTACAGCAACAAAAAGCAGCTTTTCCTTTCCTGAAAAACTATAAATGGGACCTAAAATGTTGAAATGTGGCGGATTTCCGACAAGGACAATTATGCAAAAGAATACAATGAATAAATTGCATTAGTCGACAGTGTGTCCTGTTTATAATCGCTCTGCGTGTTGTAAATATGCTACATTGAGAATGGGTTATCTAAGCTTTCAGTCCTGTTTGGTTTTCAGATTCAATATTCAAAAGTATTTTCAAGTTCATATAGGAATCGAAACGGCATAAAACAGTTTTCACAAACTCTCCGTCAGTGTTTAATGTGCATCTATGGGGTGCTTCATAAATATTTAAGCTCAGCAGTGACAAGCGCTTGAGGGTCTTTGCCTTCTCACATTTTTTTTTCAGTGGCCTAATCCCTCTGGCAACTGCCAGCAGCGATAATGAGGGTTAACGCCTTCGATCCGAGGGGGTGAAGAGGTGATAAGAGCAGGCTGGGACAGGTCTGATGATCTGCTGTGTTTGTACTGGGGGGATAGGCACCTCCTGGGAGTATGGTCAGGTGACGCTTGGGAATAGGAGAGCATTATGCTGCTGGAGGACAGGTCATGTGATACACAGTGTGTCACCTTAGTTTACCTTTCCCTTTGCGTTTGTTGATGTTGAAATAATGGGGTAACTCCTCACTGAGTCAGAGTATAAATTAATGATATTGAATTTGTTATAGTGCCATTTTTGGAATATATCACTGCTTCTCAGCATATTTAAGAATTCATATACCCTGTAATAATTTTGTTTTTGTTTGGATTTTTCCCTGAACTCTGCAAAACTATTAAGTCCAGTGCAGCTACTTGCTTCTGCCGGTTTAGAAGGAGGATGCTGTGACTTGAGACTCCTCCAGTTCAAGTGTTGATGAGCCCTTGCTTCTCTCCACACCACAGATGCACCACCACTTACATGCTGCTGTCCCCAAAGAGTTTTATTCAAATAATAAAGCTTGTTTCGTGCATAGAATCATCAGAAGGAATGCCAGCTACGCAGTTGAATTCAACTATGAAACATTCTGTGGTATTCTGAAAATTATGTTGATAATATGTTTTGTAGCTAAAACAACAAAGCTCAAACTAAAATGGAACAATCGTAAAACACGGTAGTTTTTGAACATGGACAGGGGAATAGCTGTCCCATATAATTTCAGGGCTTGGCTGAGCATGTACGCTTATGTCATTGGTATGACTGCTGGGGGCCACTTCATCCCTTCATCTTCAAAATGCTGTTCTGGGGGCCCTGTCCCGACCTAGTTTCCAGAGTCAGCTGTGGGAGGGTGCTTCTCTGTACTCTCTCCTATTGTTCCCTCAGTATTAATGAAGTGCTCAGGGTTGGGGTGGGAGTGAGGGGGGGCAGTGAGTGAGGGGGGGCCATGATTGGCTGGTGCCGCATTGTTTCCTCCACTACGCCTGCTGCTCTTTTCTCAGGGGCCAAAATTATGGCCTGTGAAGTTTCACCACGTCCACAGGAGGTCAGGATTTGGGAGGGCTGGCCTTAGGAGGTGTGATCAGTGACCTAAGAGGGAAATGGCTTCCACCTCCTGTCTATACCCCCTCCCCCCGGTATCTCAATCCCTCCCAGGAACCCCGAGTCTCACCATATGGTCTCCAAAAGGGGGCGGGGATGGCTAGACATAGGCTTTTTATCGCTCCAACCCCCAACTCACTACTTCTTGTGAGAGATGGGGCGGGGGGGTTGTCAGCAAGATGGCCCTCAAATCTTAGGGTGTAATGGGGGTGGGGGGAGTATGGAAGGAAGGGTCGCCCCAATTTAGTCTGTCTGTCACTGTTAGTTCATCTGCCTGGGGGCTCTGCTAATTTAATAGCCCTGTATTCAGAATGTTCACTCTATTCATGCACAGTGTATAATCAGAATTGAATGATTATTAATTGATTTCTAAATTATTTACCTCACAACAGCTGTTTCATGTTCATATCTGGTTATAGCTGAAAATTCATCTGAAGTCTCCTGAAAAAAACGTAGTTTAACATTTTGGTGTAAACCTCTGGGATTTTACTCAGATGCACAAAACACACATCCAACACAATAGCCTTCACAAAGCAGATTCATAAACACAAAGATGGACGATTAAGCACATTTTTGTAACGTCCTTTAGAGCCTCTCAACACAAGAATACATCACCGTTGTGTTGACCAAAACACTGTCAGTGACCTCAGATTAGAGCGTGTGCTTGAAAAAGTGAAACGTGCTTACAATAGCAAGCTGTCTGAAGAGCAGTAAAAATATCACCAGGGACTGAAAGCTACCTAATGCTTGAAATGCTTGCCAATCGCCAGCCTGCACCAAGCCCATTGGGCCCTCCACAGTCCTCATTAAATACATATATATATTTTTCTATATTGGCCAGCAGTGTATGATTTTACAAGACATATTATAAAGGAATACGCTGATGTACATTCAGCTCACATCATCTTTTTCACTGACTCAGACAAGAACAGACTAAGACACACCCACCCCTCCCCTCAAAGTCTGGGAGTCTGGGTCAGTCCTTCATTTTACATCCAAGCCAATTGGCTACAAAAACGATTTACCATTTATGGATATTGTTACCCTAATTGTCAGTCACTTAGAAAGCAGAAATATAACATAGCTGTGTGATAATCGAACAATCAATAGATGAACTGTTTATTGCTGCATATGTGACACCCTGTCTCCTATCGCCATAATTCTGGTCCAAACTATGTTGAGGTCCCGGAGTTCAAGCTATTTCAAGGTAAAATAGTACCACTTTAAAAAGTTGGAAAATATGCAATGTGTGCAACTTTCCAGTAGGTGGCAGACTGTTTCTATTCTGGCTCCATATGCGCAGACAGACTGAGGAATGCTTGTGGTTTCTTGTGAGGACAGCCTGATGAGTTTGAGAAACAAGACAGGAAATATCTTTTTTACCCTGGATTTTTTTCATACGTGGCTCGATCCATCGTGAATCTTGTTTTAATAACAGGCAGGCTCATGAAACATATCGTAATTTCACAGTGTTGCTATGAGATTAGGGGCATCATTAACTTTTTCACATCGCCGATCTGTGGTACTTAGAGATCAAATGTAGCATGATAGCTTAATGTCTGTTGTGCTTCCGCATCATAGGTGGTTGCACTGTTTGATTAAACCCTGATTAAACTTTCCTTAACTGTATTGCAGTGTTTCAAGGCTGCGGAGGGTGTGATTGTATCAAAATATGAGTCATATCATTTAATACATTTGTTTAACTCTGTGTTGTCTCATCCTGTAATTCCCTGTCCTAGCCACATACATGGTTATGTATTTATATTTCTCTATCACGTCGACACCAAACATGTTAATCTGCTGCGTTGATTCCAAGCTTGTTTCTCTGCCAAGTTGACGCCATGCGTGCAGCTTCTTCATTGTTTCTATGCCATGTTGACTCTCTGACAGTGTGTTTTCTGCCATCTTGACAATATGTGCGTGTGTGTTTATCCGTGCAGTGCTGAGAGCTAGGAAGGAGCCCCGCCAATTGGTGAGATCCTGGGAATGCCCCCCCCTCCTGTCCGCCCTGAGTTTCCCGGCTCCATAGGAGGTGAATACCGGGCTCCAGTACAAGGTAAGCCAGAGTCGGCTCCCACAACAGCGCTCCGCTCTACCACCAAACTCCCTCCTTACTGTGCCTCACACTAAACCCCCTGCCGATAGATATGGGCCGGACTTTTTATAAGGTGTTGGATGAACTACTATGTGCTGAAATGAAAGGATTTGAAAAAAGCTGAAAAGCAGTTTACCCACTTTACTCTTGGAAAGTATATCTACCGGATGTGTCAATAAGATACTACCTGACCTGACATTTGGTGTACCTGATTGGTCGACCACAGTCACGTATTGTAATATTAGGGATGTACTATTACACACTTCGATGAGCTCTGAGAATGGCCTCTATTTTAGGGTTGAGTGCTTTGTGTCTGATGGGGTGCTGAACCAAGGACTGCTATGTGTTGCTTGAATTTGTTGTAAAAATGTCCAAAAGAAGAAATTAACCACAGAAAGTAGTTTAGCTGTACTTCATTGCAATTTCTGTTTAAGGTTGGTTTAGTTTTTTTTGTTGTTGCTTCCCATCATGCTTTGCAGCACTGTAATCACACAGACACAACGGACTGGAAAGAATCCCATTACAAATCTTTTCTTTGGCAAAGCATTTGCTTACTCCAATAACAGCACCGAGAGAGGAACACATTTCCTTGACTGGAATAATTACATTTTTTTATTGTCCCGTAAATCTCCTCTATGTGAGCTTGATGAACAGGAGGCAAATTTAACAATGACAACACTGCATTCAAAAACAGCAACAAAAACAAAAACGACTCCACACCTTTTCCCACAATCATACCGCCATCGTGTCTACGGTGATTCATTCGCTTAATTCGCATTTAATCTCCGCGTCTCAGCCAAAGTTTGCGTCTGTGTGGTCGTTGAGCTAAGCGACGCTGGTAGATCTGGCAGTGCCGGCGGCCCGGGAGATTTGTGGGCAGGAGGAGGTGCCGGAGCCAGAGACAATGGCTGGTCTCTATGGCCAGCGGGCTGCGAGTTAAATGGCGGGGACCTAATGGGAAGTGAATGGCTAGCAGGCAGCATAAACAGCGCCTGACACATCGCCGTTGAAAGCTTTTATCGTTTCCCCCGGTAGAACGATTTACGAGGTAAGCGATGGCCGTCCGGGCCCATGTGGACGTGTGTGTCGTTTTACGGGTGGCACGTGTTTACGTCCTTGCTCTTTCCCATAAACCCTCAGCGTTAACGGCGGTTTGGAAACCAGAGTGATTTGTGGCCTACCTTTCTTCCTTAAGCTGGTGGTCTGTCTTTATTTCCTCTCTCTGTTCTGTGCCAGGCCTTCTTCTCTGTCTCCTCCTCCCTCCCCCACTCCCTCCCTCCCTCACTCTCACTTCGTTACAATCAATACAACTTAAAGACAATACAGTACAAGAGATAATTATATAAAAATTTACGCTGACTCTCTTAGTTTATACGATTTCAGTACGGTCATTTTCCATTCACCTGATATGAAGGGCTGGGTTTTTTGTGCACCAAGCCTGCTTTGGTTATAGTTTTGAGTGAGTTAAACCTTGATTTTGAGAAAGCCACCTCTGATCTGCAAAGGAAGTTTCAGTTTTCATGCACTTAATTATTGCGAAAACAAGTTTCAGTTGTATTCGGCGTCTCTTAACCATTGTTACAAGCACTCCAACTTTGCACTGCGTGCCCAGCTTAGCTGATGTAATGGTGTACTGAGCACTGCGGTTTGAAGAAATGACAGCTAACTGTGTCTCAAAGGAGTCTGTGCTCTCAAATTGATGGATTATTTTTAAGCAAAGGGACAGGCCTAAAATTGCATCTGAACATTCCAAATCACAAAAAAACAGAAAGGTAAAAAAATCAGTAATTATAATAAGCATCAATAATTTCACAAACATAATTTGTTCGAATTGGTATGTGTACTCTGGATTCATAATAAGCATATTGTTTCTGAGTGGAGTCAGAATGAAGTTTTTTTCTGTTATGGTTACTGAGAGGGTGCTGGTCAGACCCTTTATCCATTCGAGAGAGGCTTCTATTTCGGGAAACTTCTGAGTCAAGGGATCAGGGCTTGGCCCTGGTATCCATGGAGACGAGGTGCTTGTGTCATGTGTGACAAATCCACCACCGCCGTAGTTGTGAAAGGAAAGTAGAGGTCCCACACACACACACACATATACACACACACACACCAGATCCACAGGGCTGATGTTGGGGGAAGGGGAGTTTGGATATAGCTTTCTACCATTACTCTGACAGTGAGTCAACCAGATGCTCTATATTTATCCCTCCTGCTTCCCCCCACCTCTTTACGGCCACTTTTTGAGGCAGGAATGGGACGGGACCTGGATCGCCTCTAAAACCCGGAGAGCCGAGACAGACCCTCATCGGCCGGTTGATAATCGCAAAATGCATTCCCAAAATGCATCCCCCCCCCTTCTATATATCCACCTTTACCCGTAAAGCGTGGACAACACTCAGATTTCTGGTTTGCCAGCTGATCTCACTGGGTCGGAAGGATAGCCTCTGTGTTTTCAGAGCCAGATCACGTTCCCGTAAAACAGAAGTCCATGACTCTGCAGAATGCAGGCTAGATAAAGGCTACACCTGCTCGCTCTCATTCTCCTCTATTAGTTACAGATGTTTACATTGCATTGCTGTGGCGATGGAAAAAAGTTGTAAAACCCAATTGTTTTTCGAAAGCCCAGGGCCTATTTTAGAAACTGTGGCTGTACTGTATGTACAATAGTATCACAGTCTGGAGGAGTTATTAATTTCATTATTGAAATGGCAATGGTTTTGCCTCTGACCATGGGGAGAAACAGGGCCCTACCTCTGGGAAGATTCTGTGGTTCCAAAGACCAGGGCTGGGGTGTATTGAGAATTCAAGTGGTGGGGGGGAGGGGGGATTTTTGGACCAAGGCAAAATTGTTTTAACCCTTTTCCCCTTCATCCTCCCACTCACTCCTAACCTGTAGGTTACTGCAGACAGATGTGAATGCAATAAAGACCAAAGATGCAGAGGCACACAAACATACACAGTCACCCACACTTGGGTGAACTCTGCAGACCCTGACATAGGCTGACGTTCCCATTCGTACAGACCACCCCTGTGAATGTGTTCATACGTGCTCAAGCGCACGCACATATGAATAAAGTCACATGGTCTGCCACAACCAGTAATATAGAACATTGGTTTGTGATCTGAAGAATGAATCATGGATACATTTTTTTCATGACCTCTACAGAGAATTGTTAGTCACAATTACCGCTCCACCAGTGAAAACTATGGCCTTGGGCTGCAATGCCTTGGTAAGTCAAGTCAGAGTGGCCCAGTCTTCTAAAGCAATTCCTCCAATATCTCCTATCGACCACACATGTGCAGGTTTAGGTGTGTCAGCTAAATGCAATGTTTCCCAGAACCAACATGATTGTACATGCATTTGTCTTTGCATACTACCTCACTAAACAACCATAGTGGGTATTCACTGCTTTAGGAAGACAGGGATGTAAATACACATAAACCCAATCCTCTCTCTGTCTCTCTCTCTCCTTCTCGCTTTCTCTTCGCCCCTCCCGCCCACTGTCTCTATCTCAAATTTAAATTCAAATTCATAATGCTTTATTGGCATGACAAAAGTTACATTTCTATTGCCAAAGCATGGCAGTGAACATGTAGAACAGCAAAAGAATGTGACTAATAATAATAATAATAATAATAATAATAATAGTGTTACATGTGACAACAAGACTAATGACAAGACTAACTATTACAGAAATTCTCTCTCTCTCTCTCTCTCTCTCTCATATGCGTATGGGATATGGGGAGTTAAGTGTCAGTGTTTGTAGAACTGGGTGGACCCCGGGTGGATCCTGGGCGGCCCTGCGGGGGGCGTAGAGAAGCGATTCCATGCTCCTCATCACGAGAGACCCCCGTCTCAGTGCTGAGCGGCCGGGGCTCATTGCAAATCAAATCACTCATTTCCAGGGATTAGACCATGAGCCCGGGCCCTTTGTGCACCAATGTTATTATTTTTGCTCTGAAAAGGAAGGCCTATTCACTTTACCGCCCCCCCCTCCCCACCCCCCGCCCCCACCTCTGAATGAGATGAGGGGGTGGAGCCTGGGGGAGGGGGGGGGTCAGTGAAAAGGAGGGGAAACTCCCCCTACAAACTGGAGGAAACTTGTTTTTTTCCTCTCTGCAGGATTCACACCTACTGTTCCAATAAAAACCCATCCTAAAACAGACTAGCCACACACAACAGTAAATCAGACTCACTCTAAACAGGCAGTCCCAAACCTTTTCATCTGAGGCGCCATTAAATGACTCCTCAGTAAATGGTTAACTGTTGACTTCATCCAAAGCTATGACCTGGCAGCATGACTAAATCATGATGGCTTTATACCACAGATCTGTGCAACTCATACAGCTATGAGCAACAGAATAAAATCCTAATAATTATAATGATCGCAATAATACTAACACTTAAAATATGTATTTTGTACAATATGGAAACAAGTACAGATATTCTTACTACAGTCTCTTATGCAATATACTTCAGTTTGTGGTTGTCTGTGTTTGCCGTTAAGTCATGAATATTACCTTTAAACCACATTGCCACACTGTATAATTCACATATATGTTCATGTATTCACTAATTTTAAGGCCCTCCTGATTTTAACAACCTCCTGTTCCCTATTACCATTTGATCTTTTCCATACAAACAATATAGAATGTGCTTCACTTCTGGTACAAATCTGCAGCAGACGTAAGGTGGGACAGTCAGGTTGGACAAACTATAAACAAACATTTGTTAAAATAAAGAAATTCCTACCATGCATGAAGTTATACTTCTGTGATTATATCATTTGGTTGAGTCTTTACTAATTGGAGCTTTGTGGTTTTTGGGGGTTGGGTCCCGGGTTACTTCTGTATGTGTGTGTTTTGCATGCTGTATTTTAAGCATGGTGAAAATACCTCCAGCTAAGTTTTCCAGCTTAGCAATGTCCTGTAGCCTAGAGAGAGGATGATAGAGGGGAAAGCCTCTTCCCCTGGTCTAATCTAGTTAGCACTGGGCTTGCTTTAAATGAGTGCAGACGTGCTTAACAAAGAAATCTGCGCTTTCCACCTCAGGCTAATTGCTCAGTGGGCTAAAGCCTTCAGGAACGGCTGTGTGGAAGTCAGATTGGGGATGATGAGAGCTAAGGATGAAACAAGAGACACCAACACACACACACACACACACATCTCCTGACTCACTGTCACAGGGGACAGTCAAACAGAAAGAAAAAAAAACAGAGAGACAGAGGACAGAAGTTAGAGGATGGAAAGAAAAGCTGAAGGACTGAACACGTGAGTGCATTGAAATGGAAAACGGAAAGGACAGGGAGAGAAAGAAGGACCGGAGACTGCACTCAACCACGAGGAAGGATTATGAGTGGAAGAGGGGTGAACTGCATGAGAGAGAGAGGGAGAGGGAGAGGAGGGGGGCCCACAGACAAAATGAGAGAGGGAGGAGAGAGAGGGTGGTGCTAAGGCAGACAGTAGGGGAAGGGAGGGGAGGGGAAGGGGGAAAAGGAGGCTTCCATTCAAACTGCTTACGGTGGACTCTGAGTGAACGGGCTCTCACACACAGAGACACACAAACACACACACGCAACGCAGAGGCTTGCAGACAAAGAGGGAAAAGTTTGGGACTGGAGGAGGAGGGGGAGAAAGAGAGTGTGTCGCGAGGACCAGAGCGAACTGGACGGGGATCTGAGAGATTCCTCCCGGGGAGAGAGACGGACACAAGAGGACACAGCGATGCAGGGAAGCGCCCAGGGTACGTGAGATACAATTCGGAACGGGTGGATGTGTCCCTGTCCTTGTGGAGCAAGGATGGGGGAGGATGGAATCACAAAAACAAAACAAAAAATGGACATCCACTGTGCTAAACTTCTGTTAACTGAACTTAAATGTAAATGAAGTCAGGCTCCTTAGCAAACTTCAAAGTCAGACAAAGCAGGGTTAAGGTCTCAGAAAAAGTGCTTTTTCAGCTCTAAACTTTGTGTGGAAAAAAAAAAAGATTTGTGAATAAGTAGCTGCACTTATAAGGCAGGATGGAAAAGGCCATGACGGCAGCTGAGTGCTGGTGATTCAGCCGGAGAGGTCTGTATGCTGGCTAAAACAAAAACACAGACCGTTACAGGCAAAGGAAACCACTCCAGGAATGTGAGTTTACAGAGGGGGCATTACTGAAATAGGTCTGGTGGCCCTCTCTATCCGGATCTCTGTCTGTGTGCTGCTGCGATGGGGCAGTTACTCACAAACCCACAGCCAGACTGTCTGTAAGAATAATCCTCTTGACTTTTGGCCACAAGACAATGGAAAAGCCATAGCTGTTAGTCAGCAGGTCAGGTGTTGGCTCAAGTGTGATGTTCTGAGGTGAAACGTTCGGTTCGATCCAAGCTGGTGTTTATGAGCTGGTGTGCGGGTGAGAGAAATGTGTACTTGGGTTAAGTTTGTGGTTGACTCAAGTTTATGGCTGAGCAAAGTGTGTGTCTGAGCTAAATGCATAGTTGAGGGTATGTGTGTAGTTCAGAGTGTAGATGGTGATTTTGCCATAGTGTGTGTTTTTGGCTTAGGTATATTTGGGCTAAGTCTTTTTGGTAGGATTAGTGTTGGTGAGTGAGGTGTGTGGTTGAGCTAAGTGTGTGATACAATTCAGAGCGTAATTTAGTTAAGTGTTGAGTGGCTTTGAGGTATGGGAAGAATCTATGGTTGTGTTGAATGTGTGGCTTGGACCTGAAAAGAGCAGTACTCAGCAGAACAGAAACGTGGGTGTTGGTTACTTATCTGAAATACATTGCTGGGTTATGTATGGTTTGGGATGTGGTATACACTTTGTGTGTTAAGTGTGTGATACTCGAGTATGAATTTGGGTGATGTGTGTGGGGCTGCCTAAGGGAATAACTGACCACTAGTCTGGGTGTGCCAGACACTCACAGTGACACACCTGCACACACCAACTTGTGAAGCCGTGTAGTGACAGTATAGCTGTTGTGAATCTCTCTTAGCTGTTGGTAAGATCTCAGTGCATTGTGTTGCTTCTCTATGTTTGAGAAGAAGGGCAGGCTGGGAGCAAATCAAACTCTTTAAAGATGTATTCAATCCAACCAAAAAGACTTTACATTACCTAATAATTTTCTTTGACCATTTCCTGTTTTATTGGATACAAACAAGTACGTCATTTGGAATGTGTTTAGGGACTAAGTTTGTCTGATGGGGTGACTGCTCTGCTAATGCTAATGCTGTTTAGAGATAAACCAAAAGACTGATTCTGCAGAGACTCTCAGAGGGGAAGTCAATTTGGCACAGTAGGGGTTAACACTCATTTACACCTCTGTGTTAATGACAGAAACTGACTTTATATGATGTAACCTGCTTCCTTTCTGCCACAGGGCCTTCAGTGCCTATTGCCATTCAGAAACCAGCTGAATATGAAAAGGTAGACACAAAGACAGCTGTTGAAGCTGATGTCACAGGAACAGGATGGAAACGGCGATGGAGTCATGACTGTGCTTGTATGCGTATGTGTGGATACGCGTGTGCATGAATATGCATGTGTGTGCTTGTGTATGTGCGTGCATGAACGAGTGCGTACATGCTGTATCCATTTCACTGATGGTAATCTGAGTCCGGTTGCAGGGCAGAGGCATGGTGTGATATACACATAATAAATCTATTCTTTGACTGAGGGGAGAGTGCAGGGTGTATGTGGGACTTCTTTATTTTTCTTGCACCTCACACCTCTCCTCCAATTCAGCAAGTCCAGTGGAAGTGCCCAGCTGGTTATCACCCCTCAAAGGGTTGCTGGCTCAGTGGCACGCTTCCTTACATCAGTCAGTGCACTTCCTCCGCTTGTTTTCAATCAAGCTTGTGTGCTTGCCGTTTTGGCTGTTTGAGTCCAGAAGGTCCAGTGAAAGGAGAGAGGTGGTCTGGCTACATTTAAGTTGTGCTTACTGTGACTGTTACCAGCTACATATACTTAGCAGCTAAGCACACTGTGCCTGTCTGAAGCTGAACTCACTCTGACTGTTCACAGTTAAACTCACTGTGTTAGCAGATACTCACTGTGACTGGTAGCAGCTACACATTGTGCCTTGCTGTAACTACAGTGCACCCACTGTGTGTGTGTGCCCTGTTTAAAAAGCCCAGCCATCGATAGTTACTCATGTTTTTTTCTGTCAGTGGTTTCCTGGCACCTCAGGCAATTCACATAGAGGTGAAAACTGAATCAACTGGCACAGCTAAAATAAATGACCACATTGGTTATGCAACTCCTGGCATGGAACAAACATGTCGCTGCATAAATTTGTGCCAGTTTTTTTTCTTATTACTCTACAGTAGTTATCTGGTTTTATTTACTTTAAAACACAACTGATGCCACATACTATAAATTGACATGTACATTACTGGAATTGCTTTTCTGCACTTGTCTCTACTGAACACAAAGGCATGTAGATGGCATTTTGTGGTGAAGGTGCAGTGTAAAAAGGCTTAAAAAAGATGGTAATTGGTAAAATCAATATTTTATTTTAAAAGCACATACAAGTGGCAGTCATTTCCATTTTTCTCAACCCCCCACCCCCCCCATTTCCTTGTAACTGCCACTTTTGTAGGCTACAGACCCACAATTACACCTGGCTTCAATCACTGCTGTTGACCATTAAATTGATTTCCAATTTACCAAGTAACCACATTCCAAAACAAGCGTTTTCCACCTTCGGGGAAGGGCAACTCGGTTTCCTTCCCACCCCCCAGTCTTGCAAACACTAGATTGTTGGCATCCACAGCACTGTAGGGGCCAGACACCACCTCCAAACAAGCTAAAGGCTCCTCCTACTGGTTAGCAGAGTTGCTTTCCCCCTGGGCATTGGACCATAGCCCCTCCCAGAGCCAGCTACAGCAACCCCATCCAATTAAGGAGTATTCAGCTGCTCCCACTTTAGGGCCCCACTGCACTGTCTGAGCTTTCACCAGTCCACCTTTAGCCCCACCTGAATCCTCCTTTGGACAGGTACATCAATGCAGTCCTTTTTTTATGGAGGTTGGCTTGTGCAAAATCTCCAAGACCAATAAAACTCAGCATAAAACAAATTTAAAAGCCTTTTAAAAAGTGGGTCACCCCGAGAGACAGGGGCTAAAATCCCACTTCTCACACCAAATGGCTTAAAAACAACTTGGTAAAATCAATAATGTGTTTTAAAAGCACAAGCACATACGAGTGGCAGTCCTTCCATCTCCCCTCTCTTCTTGTAACTGTCACTTTTGAAGGCCACACACCCACAATTACACCTGGCTTCAATCACTGCTGTTGACAATTAAATTGATTTCCAATTTACCAATGAACCACATTCCAAAACAATCAAGTCTTTTCCTCCTTTGGGAAGGGCCACTCCTTCACATTCAGTGTGGCCTAGTTTTTGAATCTGCGACCAGGGCATGGTAGTGAGCCAAACCCCAGGACATGGGTGCTGTTCCTGGGCCTCCTTGTGCACCCCTCGCCTGTCTGTCACCAGTTGCTCCAAAACTACCTAGCGCCATCGCACTCACCTAACCCCTTTACTAGAGCATGCCCACTTCACTTTACATTTTGTAACTCCATGGACGGAGAGGAGTGAATCAGTCCAGGGAGGAAGACTGTCTTGAACCTTTCACTTCCTATTTCTTTATCCTCTCTGTTTCTCTTTCTCTTTCACAACTCATTGTGTTTATTGTAATAGATGATAGAGGATGATTGATTTGAGGTTTTTCTGTTTCCATACTTGATTTCGCATCAATTCCATAATTGCAGCTGGAAGTTAAAACCAAATCAAAGCAATGTACGCTCACAAGCTTGCAAGATAACAAAGTTCTCCTGGGTAGCCTAGCATGGCTAGCAATTAATGATTTAAAGATAAAAATGCCTACATGCTTGCCTCACAACCTGTCCCATATGATGGTCAGCATTCCCATCTTCATGTACAATATATCAAAAATGTGAATTATTATCAGTAATTAATCTGCTTAACAAACTTGGTTGGATAAATTCTATGAATTACTTTGACAGCAGATTTTTTTGGTAACTTAAAACAGTATTAAAACTGTTTTAGACAGCTAAACCAGAGGAATAATATTTTTTACTCATGCTAAAAGTGAAGCTGTCCTTCGTTTTTTTCCTTTTTCCAATAGGCTAAGCACAGTTTGACCTGGTTTGGCCCTGTTCAGCATTACTCAGCCCAGCTACTCTTACTTTAGACCAGCCAGGATTTGCTTACCCTCAGCTGTACCTGAGTTATAGCAGAAACACACCGCGACAGGGGCGGATGAGGTGTAGCTGCAAATGGCCTTTTAAATGTAAGACTAAAGTGCCTGATATTTAATACTGTCATATCCATACACTGCAGTCATTGATCCAGAGAGGAGCCATTTTAAAAGCCTATTGTGGACGGAATTCCATTGCCTCATTACACTCCCATTACTGGCATCTCTTTAAAATTGAGAACCTGATATTTGGTAATCGGACGATGGATTGGAGCTCCTCCACAAGCCAGTGCTATTTAGCGTGTCCACTGCTTTGACTGCTCATGCCCAGTAAATAATAATTAGTGGCTGAAAATTCTGGTTGCAGCAGCAAGTTTCAGTGCCAAGCTAGGCGTCGGAAAACCTTTCAAATAGCTTTTCCGGACAATCTGACTCAAAAAGCGTTGCTCTTGTACTCAGAGAACAACCCAATCTCCGGCAGACCCTGTAGCCTGCAGAGTTCCTTTGGATCCAGAGGTATCGTGCCTCACACGGTGTACCAAAGTAAGCCCTACATCACTCAGACCCCTATATTTTTAGAGTCAGAAGTAATGTACTCCTAGCATTAAGAGCCATTTCAAATCAAAGTTATGAAGCTGAAGTTTATCAAATTAACCTTGGGGGAAACCGGTTATGACTTTGAGTACAAGGGGCGGATAGCAATGGCAGCCCAGAAACCACTGCTAACAGCCCACAAACCACTGCGGGAGGGAATGGTCACCTGCCAAAGCACCAGCTATCATCAGGGTCTACAAATGGCATCCCTTCCTGGCCTGACGTTCATTCTGGAAGGACTGTGGCGAAGGAGACTACACTTGCACATTTCCTTGTGTGTTTGTTTGTCAGGCCACAAATCATTGAAGAAACAGTCGCTTCTTCAATCAACGGGTTTTCCATTTGTATTCTGTGCATCGGCCTATGGCATGAGCCTCCATTCAGTTAAAAAGGGCCATCGGAATGACCTGGCCTTCAAAAGAAAGATGACATTATATATTTGATTACCAATAATTCTGTTAACAAACCGACCCCATGATGACATGGATCCTGTGACTGATATCTTTGACTGTCAGCAGTGCACATTTAATGGCAGCACTGTACGTCCTATTGATTAGGCTAGTTACGCGAGGGCAGTGTCAGGTCATGGTGATCTACATGTAATAGAGGGGGAGAGCTTGATGTTACAGCGAGCCCGTTGCTTACTTAACTTGCCATATCAGTAGCCAATTTAGCTTGGGTCGTTATACAACAGCACCCAAGGGAGGTGTTACCAAATTGCTTTTTGAGGAAAGGTGTTATTCACTGATTGATCCTGTACATTTTCTTCAATCTTGGAGAGAGGTTGTCTTGAAGACAACCAAAACAGTTACCCATAGAGAATACTCTACATTCGGGCTTTTTGAGGAGTGGAAACTCAGGGGAAGTGTTCTTTTGGGCTTTCTGAATAGTAATTACCTCTGACCAAATGTTTTCTGTGGTCCACTGGATAAAGTGTTTATCTCTCCTTTCCAAATAACTTGTGTGTTAAGTGTACAATTTTGTGCTCAAGTTTGAATTGTAGTCCTATGGTCAATAGCTCTGTTAATCAAAGACAGATACAGACAGTTGTCTGAACAGGGATAAGGAGGCTCACATCTGGCTGGCAGACATTTCTGTTGACGTTCCATGCTTGTTTTGTACAATTTACCACCCTTTTATAGTTCTGTGCACAAAGTGTTAGTTTTAGCCGAGTAATAACTACTGAATGTCTCCCTCCCTGTGATTTTCATATTGTGATTTTTCTTTGCTAATTTCATGTAATAACTCTGGATGATACTTTCCTCCAGTATATATTTTTAGTAGCATAGGGCCCAGATAAATTCTTCACTAGCAATTAAATGAAAAACTGCAGAAAACTACAAATATCATAGCCTTTACCAGAGGATGTTTATCCCCTGGATTTCAGAAGGGCTATGGATATTAGCTGAGCCCAGAAATGAGGTGATTTTCCCCAGTCCACTGCGTAGTTTCTTGTGTGCCAACCACAGCTAACTTTCAGGCTTCTAACAACAGAACTAGGACACGGTACACTGAGAACAAAAACCTGCACCACCACATTGATGGACAGGCACTGTCCACCCAGATGGCTGCACTTCCCCCTGTTTGGCCATGTCCCAGTCTGGAAGGACAAGCAGAACTCTACATTCAGGGCCTTTTTATCCATCTGTAATTTGTATGGGGGATCCTGCTTCTCCTTCAGTCTGGGAGTAATACAGCCCAGATGCTTTGAACTTCCAAGGGGCCAGCCTGGTGAGTTCTCCCTCTTTCAATCAGGCTTCTCTCTGGGCCTAAACATGTAGGCCTTTATCACCATGGCAACAGCCACAAACACAGACTGATACAAATGTCTGGGAAAACATAAAAAAAGAAGGTTAGCCATTAAAAAACACATAGCTAAATGGTTAGAGTGACTTTCAAAGGCAGCTATGCTTGTGGTAGAGTCTGCCTTTTCTGTGTGATTTTAATTCCATGTCCTCACATCGTTCCCTTTGCTGGAGAATTACAAGCTTTATTGACTTGTCAGGGAAAGCAAGCTGGACCTTCCTCCTGCCAACTGAGACAATAGATGATGAAGAACAGGATGGTGGAGAAATAGACCCTAAGTCAAGCGGGAATGTTTGGAAGCTGTACAGCAGGCCTTGGCTCAACATGAAAGGCTCACAGGGTTGCTAAAGAGTGGCCAATGTACCGTAGTGTTTGTAGTAGTAACCTTTTCACTTCTGAGCTGAATCGTGCCAAATTAAAGAGCTTCCCCTGTTACATTTGACTGGATTGTTAAGACAATGATTTTAGGAAGAAGGTAAATAGGTCTCCTTGGTTGGACCCAGGAAATAGCTGACTTATGAAAAGCTAGCTTTCTTCTATCTGTCTGACTCATGTTGACTGACAAGAATCAAAGAAGGCTGCCCCCTCTTTGACACAAGGGTATCAAGGGAGCCCAATAGGTTTGTTCAGGATTTCAGGCAAAGCAAGTAAGAAAAACACAGGCCCCTGTTCTCCTTTGTGGGTCTAGGAGGCTCATTAACCATGTCCCTGAGAACCAACCCACTCTCCCATGGGCGAGTTGGCCTGTCTGACTGGCTGGCTGTGGCCAGGGTGGCGCCTAATTGGGCCGTGTCCTACCTCAGTGGAGCACATCTGTGATGATGTGGCCTTCCTTTTCTGCATTGAGCTCCCAAAGTCAGGGACATCGCTTTCCCTTTGCCGTTTTGCATGTCGTTAGCTAAGGTCTCGCTAATTGGAATCTCGATATTCTGTTTGGTCATGTCCTGTCTTGACCACCCAGGGGGTAGATAGGGTTTTGCTAGGATGTTTGGACAGGAGAGCTTTGGGATTATGAAGGGGGTTATGTAAACAGAAAATCCAGGGTAGTCTCAATGGTAGCAGTAGGGGGTAAAGAGGGTAGGGGATGGGCCATGACAAGATAACATGACACACATTATATTCCAATTCCCCAAAAACACTTTACAGAGATGTTTGAATATCAGCCAGATGGTTATCCCTGAGTCACAATCCCATTTAGAGATATTCATGAGATTTCTACTGGACATGAGTCTGCGGCTCTGGCCCCGCACATCTTGCAATATACTTTGATGAAAGTACATGAGTCTTAGCATACTGTGGCGATCAGAGATCATTTTGATGTTGTGTAGAGGGCATCATCTGGGATCATATTTCTGCTGTTGGCTTTGTTATACAATGCTTATTTTGTTTGCCTAGCTATAGCATTCTCCCACGATGCCTTGAGAAATGCAGTCAGAGCCCTTCTAAAGTGGCAACCATTGCAATTTGCTGACTTGCAAGGTTTATACACTCTTTCATATTTTGTAAAACATATATGATTGGTTTCCACTCGGTATTGTAGTTGTTTCAATTAGCTGTAGTTGGGGGGATGTAGTGTGTGGGTGCTAAGTGCTCATTCTAATTTAATATACACATGTGTGAAAGCTTTCTGTCTGGGTGTCTGTCTCCTCCCTTCTAGGGCAGTGCTTAATCAACACACACACAAGTAATTAAGCTTTGGAACCTGAAAAAGATCTCTTTGCCATACATTAATCCCCCTTACAAAAGTGCAAATTCCCTTTGTGCTTTGGTGTTCATTTCTACCTTCAGCCAATCCAAAGAGGTTAACAGCTTTGAAGGAAAACTCTCTGGCCAGGATTTTCAACCCTGGTGGGGGGTCGGGGGGTTTTAAATCAGAGTGATCCTGAGTGGCTTTGATCCAGAGAAAGAGGGTGTTTACTTATCGTTTCCTGGGTCCGAGATATGACTTGTGTCTCTGGGTGACGGTCTCAGGAGCAGTGCAAGCTGACAGGAAGTGCCTTTTTCTTAACTAGCTGCCCAGGACTGACTGCTTTGAGCCCTGTTGTCTGGATAAGACTGCAGACAATGTCTCTGTCCCCCACCTGTTCCAGAAACACTGTAACTAATCAAATGTGTTGGTCAGATGATTCCAGCCAAGGAAGGAAGCTGGAGGAGCAGACAGACAAGAAAGGATACAGGAAAGGGGGATGGTTGTGGAGAGGTGTAGGATAGCAGAAGGCCGAGAGTAAAAGAGAGATGGAAGTGTTACAGGAAAGCAGATGGCCAGGGAAGCAGAAGGAGAGGACAAACAGGGAACAGGAGAGATGTGTGTAGGCTACAGTAGGACTGGAGAGGAAGAGAGGAGAGGGGGTTTCGGGATGAGAAGAGGGTAAGGACTGTAGAGGCTGTAGAGAGAAAATAGGATAACTGACCTGTGTCTGTATATCCTGTCAGAGACTGCAGTCTTGGAGCCGTGCTCCATATTTCACCCTGAATCTTATCAAAGGCCTTACAGGAAATGACCTGTAGTATCATTCAAAACATTTATTTTATAAGTGGTATGCAGGAAATTATTTATAATAAAGAATGTGTGTGTCCTTAGTTTGGAAATAAAGGTATCTTTGTGTTTGTCCATGTTGTGTGTGTATGAGTTCACATTTTTTACTTGAGTGAGGCCTAGTCTATTCCTCTACACATGTGAGTTGCTGTAGTAAAGTCACCGTATAATCAGGTAACACTTTAGTCCTTCCCATTGTACATCCATGGAATTTTTTGATTAGCATTACTCATTTTAATTCTAGCTCCTCCATAGGCTTAGGGGGATATCCTGTTCGCTGGAATAGTGGGATAATGTCACCTGCAGTTTCCATTGTTTCTGCTTCTTTCTGTCCTACTCTGTATCAAAAGACTGAAGTTGATCAGATGACCTAAAGATTAGCGTTTTTCATTCCATTGCCTATAAGATATTTATGTTGTTTCAAAAAATCAAGTTTTTGCTTCACCAGCCTGTATTTGAGAAGGATCTAGTAAACAAGCAGAATTCTTAGAAGCTTAGTTATACTCTAGTATGAAAATGTCCAGTAATTCCTTTTAGATAGTTAGGCCACAGTTAGCTAGCTACAATTAACTTCTCGAATAAGGAAAAACCTTTGGAATATGAAAGAGGGAATACGTTTTTCCAGAACTCTAAGACAACACAAACGTGAAAGCAATACTTAAATTACCATCGCCTTAATTTTGAATAGATTACTCTTAATGTTCAGCCGTTAAACTTTGTATAAACTAATCAATAATCAAACTGATGGTAATCTTATTAGAACATTAATCATTTTTTCCCTAGAGTATTGGATGCTAGCTTTTATCAAGGTCTTAACACAAAAATATCCAGTTAGCCTATTTAGTTTTCTCCAAACAAAAGACTAATGGGATTTTTGGGCCATGAGTTTTCTGTAGAAATTTCGTGATTGGCTTGAAGCTTTTCCAGGTCACGGGCAGAGTGCAGGACTCTTTGAGAAGGCTGTAGTTCCACGGGTGATCAACGCCGTCAGGGTAATCCTTTCTGCCAACACTAGAACTGCTAACGTGCTTATGATAACGAGATTTTATCAGACTTCTTGTGCTGTATCTAATTAAAAAATGGCTGCAACTGACATTCCTCCTTCGCAAATCCCCCAAAAATATTCAATTGAATTGGACTAACTTCCTTGCAAAGCAAAATGAAAGTAAGTCACAATATTTTGCACCAGATCCGCAATCACTGAATAAAAATAAGGTGTCACTGGGCTCAAGATTGCCAGCTATAACACAAACATAAACACCCAGATATATCCAATGTAATTTAATGCGCATCATAATACACATCGAAAAATTTAATAGTACGTCATAAAAAGAACATTTTACCCCTTAGTTTGCTTTCCTGGTTGCCGTTTTTTGCTAAGAGTAGTGCTGCAAAGAAATGAAAGAGAAAGAAATAGAGGGGTGGCAATGCTGGCAGCTGTTCCTTAAATCTCAAGTTTCAAACTGAAGTCAGCTGCAGCTGTAACTTTCAGTGATTCGGTGGGTCTTGAGAAAGACGTTAGCCAGCTAGCCATGACATGGACAATTCTGCAGACGAAGAAGATAGCTGTTGGTGCTAGAAATAACAATGTTGTTGACAGAGAAGGTAATAGCCAGCCTTACGTGCAATTACACTGCTACATTTGCGTTTAGTGAAAAAGCCCTGCGACGCGTAACACTCAACAAATGAAAAACTCTGTGATGTGGCAGGTACTACTTGCAGTGGCAGTGTAAAAGACAGAGCAGTGGAGCATTATGGGGATCGATACACCATGAGAGGGAGTGACAAGGTAGAGCTTGACAAGCAACCTGAGCAAGATTTCAGGCTGTTTACAAAGTTATTGAATGGACTATTGTAGGTTATAGAATATATTATTGCATATTATTTCAATGTGAGTCTTGCCTTTAGTGGCGAATGGTCGTAATTTGATAGTGGAGGCGATGATAAACTTGTGGATTTCTCAGTCAGTGGCCATAGTTTACAACCAAAATGTTGTATTTGATATAAATAAACACATTTTTTGGTGGGGGAGGGGTGGCTTACAGTTTGCACCAAGTTCTACAAATTTTACATCAGCCATCTCTCTGTCTCCATCATGTTCAGGTGGACAGTTATGCAAGTTCTCAGTTTAAATAAGAAATACATCATCAGTTAAGAAATATGGGTTTGAAAGACTTCTACTTTTATGCTTTCATCTTTTTAACTTTCACAGTGGGGTTGGGGGGGTATACTTAGTATTGGAACAATCTGGCATGAACATCAGAGTGTGGATTTGTTCACCCGGAGTATCCAGGACAAAAAGCCAAAACCCAGGGGTCTGAGAGGTGCAGGGAAGGGGTCAGCAAAGCACTTGAGCCTGCTCCCGGTGAGGTCACAGGGTTGGTAGGGGTCAGAACCAATCACAGAGGTCCTCTAATCGTATTATCCCGGGCTCAGCGCAGCCAGCGTGGGCCGGGGGTTGGGCCGGCGGGGTGGGGGGTGGGGGGCCGTCTCCTTGGTGAGGCATGGAAGGAAAGGATGTAGTGATCCATGATGATTCCGGCCTGGGAATGTGACACGGTCCGTTGAACCAGCACCGCCTGGTCTGAAAAGCAGAACCAGGGCCCCCCTCCCGGAGAACGCCATTGAGATTTTCACTGGCTGATCGGGTATTGACAGGTCCCCCGCCGAAGAGCTCGGAGGTGCTCGTTAATCACTGCCTGGTCAGCGGGAGGCACGGCAGCCCAGCCCTCTACCACCCTGATGCCTCACCACATGACTGCAAGACCAATCCTTCCCCTACCCTACAGGAAGCACCGACTCGATGCGCAGGCCAGTGGTGGTAAACACTAAACTATTGCTGGAGGAGCTCGTACAGCAATGAGGAGCAAAGCAGGCTATGATTCAAGCACTGACATTGTGGCAGTCTGTCCCCTATAGATGGTGATGACCTTCAGGGTGTGTAAGTTGCATGCAAGTGCACTCAACTGAGAAGCACTCTGAGGGCAGAAAGGCAGCAGTTAACTTATAGCCATGACATCACGGAAACACTGGACACCTGCAGGGGACGAAATACAGCCCTATGCGGACATCTTACAGTCTCTCTGTTCTCCTCACCCTACCCCCCCCCCCCCCCCCCCCCCCCCCCCCCAACTGCTATTCTCAAGAGGTCTCTCTGAGCCCTTGAATCTCTCTCTCCCTCTTGCCTTGTTTTCCCCCTTTTTCTCTCGCTTGTTTCTTTTGTATCTATTCCATCTTTCCTCTCTCCCAGTTTCTCTCTCTGTTCCTCTCTGTCTTGCACGCACACACATAAACACACACACACACACACACACTCATGCAAACAATGACAGGAAGGAGCTGAGTAGAAAGAGGCGACTCTGCTGCTTTGACCTGACAAAAAGAGCACAAAGCATACGAAACAGACACAGACACACACACACACAAACACACACACATAATTCACAAAACAAACATGCATTCATCCTTGCACAAATGCATGCAACAGACGTACACACATGAACAGACCGCACATGCATTAAACAGCAAAGTGTCCTTGTGGGAGAATGCCACATTCACATGACATGAAGTAGTAAAATTCATGCAACAACTACCTCGTGGGCTACATCCTGGCATTGTGCAGGATGTCAACGGCCCATTTAGCATTTTAGACTTGTGATACATAATAGAATGGGCATTATTTGTATTAGTGTCTTGGTGAAAGGGTCCTTTGATGTCTGGCCATCATACTGAGTACAAGACTGTTACAATACCATACAATTAACCAGCTAACCTTGTTAAAAGATGCTAGATACTATCAGTGTACTCTAATACACCAAGTTGACTAACTGCTGTAATTCAGTTTTGCATTTGATACTCCAAACTCAACATCCGTTCTGAAAATATAGTTTTTTATTAACACACAGGTTCACAATCCTGAGTCGCATAAGTTCAGAGACTAAGATCAAAGACCTTCAGCAAATTTACTACAGCAAATATGACTCCGGTATTTGAATCTCATGTCTGTTGCGTACAGATGACAGAGAACTTTTGTAACCTAATGTGTGGCCAGGGGTGTCCTGGATCTACTAGGCTCCATTGGCAGAGTGTTGTAGAATATAGTGGAATAGACTGGGCTGGCAGCATGGGAAGCATTCCGTCCTCAGTTATTCCACAAGGCGAAACTGCTTTCAGCACTCTGAAACATTTATTGGTAGAGGTGGTTGCAGTGTGGTGGTGTGGACCTGTGCAGTTTTACCTAGATTGCATTAATGAAGCCCATCTTAAGAAATGCAGAAGTGATTCAATAATTCGGTTAAATTGAAATTTAAAAAAATGTACTGTCGGCATTAGGATGACCACAGATCAGCATAGTATTGCCCAAGCAACTGGGCAATTAACCGTAACTCAACAATAGCACCAATCTGAACAATATGAGATTTATGTTATGTACTTTTGTTTAAGAGAATGATCAGTAATAATCTCTCCCCCTCCCCCCTCTCTCTATTTGCGCAGAGTGTGTGGGTACGGGGTGCGGACGCCATGGCTCTGGTCCAGGCGCTGCCCGTGGCCTCTGATCACCCGAAACCCAGCATCGAGGCTCGCTGCCGCTCCGTCCCCCACTCTCCGGCCTGCGCCGCAGCCATGGGCTCGGTCAGCAGCCTGATCTCAGGCCACACCTACCAGGAGCGCCACTGCCGGGCCGACCAGTACGGCGCCAAGTGCCGCAAGCCCACCCCGGCCACTGCCTGCTTCCGCCAGCAGGAGGCGCTGCTCCGCCCCGGCAGTTCCCAGGAACTGCTGCTCAACAGCTCCCTGACCACCAAGAAGCAGCAGCTCGCCGTCGCTGCTGGCAATGGGAACTATGGATACCTGAGCGAGGACGTGGTCGGGGACTGGAATGACAACCACCTGACTCCCAACAGCCCTTGCAGCGACTCAGAAGAGGCGAAGGATAACCGTGTGCTCAATGGAAACATTGGCGGACCCCCTCCAAAACTCATCCCGGTATCAGGCAAACTGGAGAAGGTAAGCATACTGCAAACACACACACACAGGCTCACACACACACACACACACACACACACACACACAGAAGTCCAGTCCATGACTGGGAGTAGAAGTGGAAGGAGAGCACAAAGAAGTACACAAACCAACTCTGGATCTTAAATACAATACATTACACTAAGTATCGCTTTTTATCAAAAAAATCATATAAAATATATAATGCTCATAAATATGTGTCTATGTGTTATGTGTCCTTTGCTTACAGTGTGCTTACAGTTTTATTGGATTTTGCATTTTTGTTTTTTTATTTTCAATCTTTTGAGACTATTTTTAAGGGGGCAAATAAACCTAACCAGCATTTACACACACTCACACACACACACACACACACGTACGCACACACACGCACACACAATGGAGAGCGAGTCTCAGCAGGTGGGCCGTAAGATGAATGAAGTTCAGTGTCTAATTGGCTATTCATGTCTATTGATTGAGGGGGACCCTTAATCACTGCTTGCAATAGATCACAAAACAGCCATTCACTGTAACTGCATAATCAATTACAGCTCTCAGTTAAACTCACTGACTGGCACAGCATAAATTAAAATGAATGAATCAAGGCATACAAAGGTGCTTACTAATCTAAGCATGGCATTTAAACCAATAAGTGGTGCCTGAATAGCCTTTAACTCAGAAAGACTGTCCTTTTCATTGAAGTCATGGGACATTAACATTTCGGTCATCTGTTTGAATGGCTGATGCTTGCTGACTGATACGTTAGTTGGTCTTGAAAAATGCTCATGGTTTGGTAACGTGTTAGTTGCATTACATGTCATGAAGCCTAAAAACTGCTGGACAGTACCATGTTATTGTGCATGTGTTGTAAGACATTGTTATGACGGGTTGTGATAGGAATTATATCGTGCTTGTGATAGAGTTATGTAGTCTTTACAATACATATTTAAATTTCGTTACCAATTTATCATTAAGGTTATGTTTTTGTGTTCTCACAGAACATGGAGAAGAACCTGATCAGACCCACAGCCTTCAAGCCAGTGGTACCGAAGAACCGCAACTCGGTGCAGTACCTGTCTCCACGGCCAGGGGGCAGTCTTTCAGAGAGCCAGGCCAGTCTGAACCTGCTGCTGCCGGGGTCAGGGGGTTCCCTGGTCTGCACCGACAAGCGGAACTCCTACAGCGGGGGCCGGAACGGCAAGAGCAGCCAGTCCTGCAGCATGTCGGACTCCGGCCGCAACTCGCTGTCCAGCCTGCCCACGTACAGCAGCAGCCTCAGTCATGGCGAGGCCCCCGGGGGTGCCCTGGAGACCGCCCGAGTGGGACACTCCTCCGACAGCGGCCGGTCCTCCTCCAGCAAGAGCACAGGCTCGCTCAGCGGACGGGGCCAGCCACTGTCGGACAGTGGGTCATGCGGCGGGCGGTCCCCCGCCCCAGTGGAGGGGTACGAAGCCGTGATTCGGGACCTGGAGGAGAAGCTGAGGGAGAGGGACCTGGAGTTGCAGCAGCTCAGAGAAAACCTGGACGAAAATGAGGCCGCGATCTGCCAGGTATTGTTACATGGCCGAACGTGTTTATACCCAAAACCCTGTCAGGACAACAACACATTTGGTGGTCATGTTTTGGGACAAGACCACACTTATAGAAGTGACCACAAACAGATTATAGAAACAACTGTAGGACAGATGACATGGAGGTAAATTCCTTCTGGTTCCTTGGAAAATTATTTTGCATTTTACATTATGCATACACTTGTACTCCACATATATACCCATATACTACCCATTTATATCCCAAACATTTATACCCATAAACTAACTATACAATGCCATATACATATACCTTATAGCCATAAAAACACATGCTCACCCATATACCATACATTTATACACATAAACTACATATACATACAACCACTACACACATAGTTATTTGTCCCACTAATGGTAGTGTATTTGTTCCGCCCCAGGTATGCAGGCAGAAGTGAAGTTATGTGTAGGGTAGTACATTTGCACCTTTAGGTATACATAGCAGAATCAGAATCAGATATAAGGTAGTATATTTGCTCCCCTCAGGTGTACGAGGAGAAGCAGAAGCGCTGTGAGCAGGAGCTGGAGGAGCTGAGGCAGAGCTGCTCCTCCAGGATGAAGCAGGCATCCCAGAAGGCCGTGCGCGCCCAGCAGGTGCTGCAGCTCCAGGTCTTTCAGCTGCAGCAGGAGAAGAAGAAGCTGCAGGAGGATTTCTCTCAGCTGCTGCAGGAGCGCGAGGTGCTGGAGAAAAAGTGCGCCTCCATCCAGAGGGAGCAGACCCAGCTGGGACCCCGTCTGGAGGAGACCAAGTGGGAGGTATGGAGGGGGTGGGGAAAAGAACAGTTTGGGTGGGGTTAGGTGTGTAGGTGGAACACTTGGGCTGGGACACAATAAAACACACATATGCAATTCAATTAAAACAGTCTTTATAGTACTACAAACTCAAGTTTCAGTACTTCTCCACAGCAAGTATGTCCTTTGTGATGTGTTCTTGTCACTCTGAAGTAGAATAACATATGAAAAAAGACCAGAGTCTATTTGGATTGAATTGTCCCTGACAGAGACGAAGTTCAATTTATTGGGTTGTGGCTTGAGTATGTTTTGAGTTATGATTCCAATCATTAAATGACTCAAATTCATAAAAATGAGTTTTTTTATAAACCCTATTGCTGAGACATTTGTTCTGTTGTATGTTCCTAATATACAGTTCATATATGGGTGCTTAATAATAATACTAATAATAATAATAATAATAATACAGAGGCCATTGAAGGGGAATTTATTCATTCCAGGCCCTTAGCGTTATAGCCTAGCCTTGGTGATATGATACCACCGGCTGTCTCCTCTGGTCATGCGCATCCATTAATCAGGCTAAAAGAAAAACATGTTAGTCTCTCCCTTTTGCTGTCTTGGTACCAGCTTTCTGCAATGAATCACCATTAAGGCTGAAATTTTTCTCTCCAGGAATTCTGAATTGTGTTTTGAAACCTTATATCTCATTTGTTACATCCCCCGAACAGCTCCATTAAATCAATGCACCCTTTTTGGGCTGATAAAAATTTCTGAAGAATGACCAAGGGAGGTTCACATTCTAATCCAGGCACATTTCTAGAAAAACATTTCCAGCAGTACTGATTCATATTTTTCAACTTTCAGTACTTTAAAAAAATAATTCCGTAGCTACTGAAATAACTATCTCATGCCTGGGTACTACCAAGTATGAAGATGCCAATGTCTTTATCTGAAAGGGGTATACATTTCAATATTGGGCCGTTCATCAAGAAGTTTTAATATAACCTATTAATTTGTTAGTTTGAGTTTGTGTGAAGGTGCATATCTGTGTGTTTTTCAGGTGTGTCAGAAGTCGGGGGAGATCTCCCTGTTGAAGCAGCAGCTGAAGGACGTGCAGGCAGACCTGAGCCAGAAGGCGGCGGAGATGCTGGCGCTGAAGACGCAGTTGCGGGAGGCCCGGGGCGAGCTGCAGGCCAGCCACGCCCAGGCGCAGGAGGCCCAGGCCACCGCCCGCACGCGCACGCTGGAGCTGGAGGTGTGCCAAAACGAGCTGCAGCGTCGCAAGAGCGAGGCCCAGCTCCTCCGGGAGAAGGTGGCCCGGTTGGAGGAGGCCCTGGGTGGGTCCGGCTCTGCCCACAAGGGGCATGGCTTTGGGTTCTCCCCGCCCCATGGGCGGAGCTCTGTGCTAAGCCCCTCCCATAGGGAGGAGGAGCAGCTGCTGGTGTACGAGAGTGACGAGGCGAAGGCGCAGCGGCAGAGCGCGGATGCCCTGCAGGGCCTCCGGCTGCAGGTGGAGCGGCTGAAGGCAGAGCTGATGCTGGAGCGTCGCCGGAGCGAGGACCAGCTGGAGGCCTTCGAGGACGAGCGGCGTGTGTGGCAGGAGGAGAAGGAGAAGGTGATCCGCTACCAGAAGCAGCTGCAGCAGAACTACATCCAGATGTACCGGCGGAACCGCGAGCTGGAGCGCGTGATGAGGGAGCTCAGTCTGGAGCTGGAGACGCGCGAGCTGGAGGAGTTCGAGCTGCGCAGCAACGAGATCCACTTCGAGGAGATCACGGCCACGGAGATATAGGCCTTCGGACGGGGCCTCCTCCGCCTCCCAAGCCCCATCCTTCAGAGACTGACTAACACTGCACTAATGACACCAGGAGGAGCTGCCCCTCTGCCCCACATAGAAAAAAACACTGTGATCAAAACCGAGGACAAAATCATCTAAACATTCAGAGAGAAGCTCATCTGGCAGAATACAGGCTCTGACTAAGCAGGTTTCGCAGATTTTATCTGGTTACGATCTGGGAAATCCCATGAGACGGAAATGATTGTGGCTCACAGGAGACGTCTGCAACACCCCCCACTGACCTGGAAGGACGTCTTCCATCCTGCACACCCAAAACATGGTCTACTTTCCGGAACGTTCTTTCCACTGACCTGGAATGAGGTCTGTGGTCTGTCACACAGCAGAGACAGACAGAGGGGGGATAGGGGGGGCCATGTTGGGGGTGGGGGCTGAGTCAGCACAACTTCACGCTTCCTGGGTGGGGGGGGTCTCCAGTCCCCCTTCAGGACATCAGCGTTGTTTACTTAGACCACATTAGCGCCTCTGTAAAAAACATACTGAAGACAATTATTAGCATGGCTAACCTTGTAAGTGCATGTGAGATCAGAAAGCATACTTGAATGATACTAATGTACAACTCAGTCATGCTTGATTAGTAGTAATATACTATTCAGGCATACTTGAGTAGGATGTGTGTGGTTGACAGCTGCAAAAGAGTTATTGATAATGGTGAAGGTGCATGCACTTGCCTTGTTCTTATCGGTAATAACAGTGCCATTTCGGCTGGTATGCACAGTGGTCATAACCAGCCTTATTTACCCAGCGCTCTAGACTGGAATAGAGTGCCATGCTACTAGCTATCAACAGGGGGGTTTCTTCAACGAAAAGCATTGTGGTCTCCACAACTGTGTGGTTCAGTGACCATCTATACTATATAGACTATAGGATATGGAAAAGGAGGTTGTGAGGTGTTCTGCTACTTTAATTGTAAAGCAGCATAAAGTTGAAGGCAGTGGTGAGGTGTTCCCTGTTTGCACCATGGGTTTGTTGGTCACCAAGGTGAACCAGCGGTATGCGCCTAACACCCTCTACACCCATCGTTCAAAAGGTTGTCATGATCCACCCGTTCCATCCCAAAAGTACAAAAATGAACCTGTTTAGCTGCGTAAAGGCTCTGCTGTACACTAATGTGTGGACAATATGCGATACGTCAACAACATGATGATAACCTGTTCACCCCCTCAGGCCCCATCAGGAACAGTTAGGGACAGACGATGAATCTGCTTTCGAAAGCTGCTCTACTTTCCTGTCTCTCAATGGAATCAGGATCAAGTGGATTGTCAGAACCAATTCTAATTCCCATAAGGAGTTTTCATTTTGCATGAAGACCCAACATACTAAATAATCCAAACAACTACAGTAAGTATTTGCCCCACCCCCTTTAAGTTTTGCAACGTCACATGTAGCTTGAAGTACCTGGTGTTCAGTCAGGATTGGGCCTACTGTACAAAAGGATGGATGATACAGGACAAAAGGCACCTGGCACCTTCTCTGTTCTCTCAAAGCTCATTGGACAATGCCCCACAAACCTCTTGTCTAGCTTGAGAGCTTGACAGCAGCCTGTTACCAGGGTTACCAGCAGGGCTGGGCTATAGATAGGCCCAGATCCCTACTTACTGGTCCCTATTCCATACCTGCTAATACTGTGTCAATAAGAGGAGATAATGGGAGACACCTCTCATAAAATCACAGGAAGGCTGGGCTAAGAGAAGCATATACAGTATATATATATATATATATATTTTTATATAGCACCTCAGCTATTTTGTGGTAGCGTCAACAACAGTATGGAGTTTCACACAAATGGAAAAGTATATTCTGTGTCTGCTGTGTGTCACGCATCATTTGAACACGTTTCATCAGCTGCAAGGAAAACAGTGATGGGCCAGTGCACATTGAGCACTCTAAATCCTGAATCCCTGTCGCCTTGTGGGTCCCAAAAAGGTCAGGGCAGTCCCAAAGTTTAACCTGCCACCCACCCCACCAACTTCCCCATCTAAGCAACATTAGGAGGAGTCAGTGCTATTTAGAGGAGGTAGCTCTTCTGCCATATTCAGTGTTTTTGCTTGTTTTGTACGATCAGGTCATTTCATACTGTCAAGATTTCCCCATCCCTCACACTAACATGTGTCAGTCAAACATTGTGGGAGGAGCTGGATTAGCCCCCCAAGGCAAAACAGAAATCAAGGTGTATTAGTTGAACTCTTCTGAAGGAAAAGACACATGTGAATGTGATGATAAAGGGATAGCAGGTGGTAAGGTATCGTGCTTGATGTGGACCGGCCCTGAGTTTTTTTTTTTTTTTTTTCGCAGCTGAGCCTTCATCTTCATAATTTTCATGTATTATTAGGTTTTTCAGTGTTGTTTCATGTCATCACAACATGCCGTAAGACATCTCCAAATTCGGGCATCGATGGCCACGTTGGTGTCTACAAGGTCAAGGCGCTTGGCTCATGATTTTTACATTAATTTTGAAATTTCTGAGTCAGATCATTTCTGAGTCAGATCCTGTTTCTAGTGACTATGCTCGAAAGGGGCCATGCAAGGCCCAGCAGCTCTGTTTAGTGTCCTCTGAAAGACACACATACACGATTGAAACATTCATTTGAATATGGGTGAAATGTATGTCTTTGTATCAATGTTGAGTTTTCATACAGGAAATCTGCTCATACAAAACATTACGTCTTGTGACTTTGTTAAGACGGTATAGCATGTCTGCTGCCTCCCAGCATAGATAAAAACACACTACCTACACAGAGCCTGATTCAACATTTTCACTGTTAACTATCCATCAGTTCACTGCACTATAATGTATTTAAAGGGAACTTTTCTCCGAAAGCACAGTGTATTTCTGAACAGGTTAATTCATTCATATCAATTCATTGTTATACATGACCCTACCCCTCTTGTAAATACTCCTAGCGGTGAATTATATAAAGTGAAATATTCTAGAGTCTTTATTCAGACACAATATCTTTTATGAAAGAGTAGCCACTGTGAATAGACCAAAGCAAAGTTAACACATCTGTCAGTTTTTGTTTCTGTAATTTTTATCCTCATGCATATATGTGTATGTATGTGTGTTTATGTATGTATGTGTATGTGTGTTCTAGTGATGGTTTCTGTATTTTTTTTAATCCATAGTGTACTGAATGCAGTCATTAATGTATATTTTCACGCTGTAATTTTTCTGTACAAATGTACTGTTTTTAATTAAAAAAGTTGAAAACTTCATGCACTTGGAGGTAGAGTTTGTCACAGCTGAAAGTATGTTTTTACACCATGTGTATAGATAATATCAGATCAGAAATATACCTCTCAGGCACCACTGATTGAAATAATAATTCATAGCACAAACGTATACCACATTGCATACCGAATATTATTTCACCATGGCAATTTCCTCAGTGTATAACGCACAAATAGACCAAGAGGCTTCAGTGACACTTTATTATATTATGTTTACACAGAATATATACAGCAATGTTCTGTAAAATAACGGCTCTCACTGTGCCTCTGATGAATTTCGCGTTACGTTCATGTTCTCAGTGCACAGCCTCATCATGAGCAACGAACCACCTTGCCCCCCGTTTGTTCCGTACTCGAGCTAAAGCGTCTTATCAAAAAAAGGGCGTGACAGCATGGTCTAGCTCACCTTTTATATAAGTCTCTGGTTGGGAGTCCAGTGGCCTAATTATGAACCCACCCCGGCCACTGTGGAAGTAAGGCACATTGTGCAGGCATACATTTATAATAATAATGATAATAATCACAGGCTGTTAATACTGCATATATGCATTCCTTGCATGCCAAAATCTGTGTGGCTGAATTTATCCATCTCCAATGCCCAATCCCAAGAGGGACATGCCCATGTGCTTATCATTATTATTGTTGTTGTTGCTGTAATTATTATTTGGGGTATTTACCCAAATGTCAGAGTCAAATCCATGGTATTTGGTTGTGTAATAAAGCCTTTAAATTACTGAATGGCCGCTGAACATGTGTTGTCAAAAAAGTATTTTTTGGGTAATCCCCCAGACAGCCTCAGAGCAAAACTATCCAGTTTTGACATATCGTAATACAGAATTGAAATCTGCATAAATCTCAAAACACTTCTTAATCCAAACCATGACATAAGTATGGAGTATAACAGCTTGATATATAACTTGACTCCATTGTAGTATTCGTTGACTGTAGAGTGATTTTGTATATCAGCACTGTTACCCTGACTTTGTTATCAATAGTTTTATTACGATCAATGCTTATCTAAATGTTGGCTTGGACATAGTCAAGTAGAGATATCAGATAGACCAGGTGTTGTCAGTATCATTTTAAAAATTATTGTTGGTGATCCGTGATTTCATTCACTCAGTGCTCAGTTTGACAATAAAGCTCTTGTTGCGTACTGGCAGGTTACAGTGCCTGTTGTACAGGTACCAAGATTGCCCAGTTCAAATATCTTCCCTTGAAGAAAATGTGTGCTTCTACTTCCTGATTTAAAATCGTGTGTGTCTGTTACAATGGTCGATTGCCTTACATTGCTGAGGATCTTAGGTATCCAGATGAAAAAGTAAATGGACATATACTATGGTCTGTAAGTGCTCCCATTAGGCGCAAAGCGTTGGATATAAAGACATTAATGAACACTTTTTGTGTGTCTTCCTATACCTGCAAGAATAGAGTGTCCCATGTATGTCTACACAAGCCCAAGAGCATGGGAGGATCTCAGTAAGAAACCACAATCTTTGCTCAACCAGTAAAGCATAGTCAGGAACCTTGTTTGACTGTTGTTCTCAAGAAGGCATGGCAGTGTTTCTCCACCCTGTCTTGATACCGCAGTTAGGTGGAGGGGTGGAGGAGAGGAGGGGAGGTCCCTGTAGCGTCCATCAGGGGTGGGGGTTCTTGGGGACCTTCACCACGAACACCATGGGGTCTTTGGCCTTGTTGCTGAAGGCCTTGCGGATGACATCCACCGCCTGCTGGTGGGTGACGCCGTGGAGGGACTCCCCGTCCACCGACACCAGCTCAAACCCGGCCTGCCGACACACACACACACACACACACACACACACACACAGAGAGAGAGGTCAGAGCTGAGTCACTTTATCTTCTCGGTTATGTGCTGTTCAACCAAAAAACTGATTAATAGTTTGTCATGACAATTTGTCAGTTATAATAATAAATGAATACTGATTATAATCAATTGTTGTAACTAAACTCTGATTTGATAAAAGATAGATTCAGCTGAAATGAACAGTCAAAACGAGGAGGACCAAAGAACCCCACTGTTTCCTCGGTCATACCAGACAACAACCAGATTCTAATGAGGTTGCAAATGTAGCAGGTAAATATTTACCAGAGTATTATTGACAGCAGTGATCGTGTTCAATAATGCAGAATGCAAACATTACTGAAAGCAGCGGCGGCCCTGCTCAATAACGTCAACGGTGAGCATTAGTGACAACAGTGTTCCTGCTCATTAAAGTAGAAAGCTCGCATTACTGAAAGTGGTGGTCCTGGTCATTAAAATCCACTGTCAAATCACTGCTGGGCCTCCCCAAATGAACGTGTGTTTTTCCATTTCCATTAAAAACATCAATACACATTTTTAAAAATTTATTTCCCTGCAGTTACGTCTACCCTTGAAATAAACTGCTTGTTTGGGAGGCTGTTTAGCCACAGCCCTAATTGGCTCAGAGTACTTATTGCCCAAACCCCCTCAGTCCGTTCAAAACATGAACTGCATTCCAAAATGTAAGTGTGAACAATTGAAGAGCAATAACACAAATGTCTCAAATGCTAGCGGACTAGGTCACCCTATGGACAGGGGTATCCAGATCGAGCCTAGATGTGATGTCACAACTGGAGCCTATTTTAAACTGCTTGTGAAACAGCCTGGCATTTTCAAATGTTCACCCTTGCAAAATAACTCAGACGACTAACTTTAGCTCGGTTTATTTTATACCTCCACGTGCAAACACCATACAAAATAGTGGAAATGTGAGATGGTCCTATTCATTAATGTAGAGGGTGAGGATTAGTACCAAACCAAGAATACCACAACTATGGTGACAATAGGGTATTTCTCATGAGGCCTGCCCACTTTCTGTTGATGTAGATATATACTGAAGTGTCTGGTGTGAACCCTGATCACAATTGTATCAATTGCTGCAGGGAGACCCATAGGGAAGTACATAGTTAGGAGAAGTCTAAAAGTACAAACTGGGTCTTCTAAATTGAGAAAAATGTGAACAATGCACCAGCCAGTGCCATCCTAACAGTTTCACTCTCACTGTGTGGTCCTCAATGAGATTTTCATATTAGCAATGAATTATCAAAGCTGATTAACTATCAAAGCTTATAACTTTTGTTCTCTCCCTGCAAACTCCTTGTTCTCCACCAATGTCTGAGGAACCTGGACAAAAGCTGAGCCCATAACTGTGCTGAAAGCACCCCCCCACCCCACCCCCCCCCCCCCCCCCCCCCCCCACCCCCCCCCCACCAGCAAAGATGACTCACTCTCACTCTCCTTAACAGCTGTGATTAAAAACACACACACAAACACACACGGCCGAGACCGTTTCGTGTTCCTCCTAACGCTTCCCACAGGAAGCCAGAGTCAAGAACTGCGGAGGTACAAAGCCCAGAGATGGGGGATACCTTCCTCTGTCGTCATGACGGCGAGGATACACCTGCCACAAAGCTAGGCCCCTACGCCCTTCCTTACATGCTGGCTGTTACAGCCTAGATTTTCCTGATCACTGCTAAAGACATAGTCCCCTACTGCTGCGCCTTACTGGCTCTCCGATGAGCTGGGCTCATTAACAGAGGAGGAAACCCCCAGCATTATAAAACAGAATTGCTACCATGAACTGGTTCCACCCAGGCCAAAAAGCAGCTGATTTCCCTGCCTACCTGGCTGAAAACCTGCATTAATTGGAATCATCTGGTTCAGAACATGCACGGAAAAGTACATGGCAGTACTTCTACTTTCTGAATCTGGGATTTTCCATCTTTGCTGATTGCATCTTAATGCATTACAGGATACAAGCACTTTAATATGGAGACTTAAGCATGAAAATTAATTGCTGGTATTAATTTAACAGCGGCACTTCACTCAGGGCCACCAAATTCTATCTATGTTATTGTAAAATGAATGAATAAACAAATGATTTTTATGAGGATTTAAACATCTAAAATCATCATCAACAAGAATCACTAAAGTCAAGAACTTTGCGCAAAGGTATACCAGCAAAGCTGTACTCAGGGCTTGAGTCACTGTAGATTAGCAGTTCCAGGCAGCTGTGGGGATTTCAACCCACAACCGCCTGGTATCACAGGTATCTATTACTAATGTTCCTCCTCTCTGCTTCCACGAGGTATTGACCACCGGTCTCACTACAGCCTGTATTTCCCCAGACCACCTTAACAGATGGCCCTGATACAAAAGCAAAATTACCGGAGGGAATAAACCTTTTAAAAATGGAATCTTGGCAAATGATGAGCCTGTGAGGTAGTCAGTTCCACTGTTAATAGCAGGGGCTGTCTCTGTGTACGTGCGTTGCTTTCAGATGTTGAGTGTTCGTAATCGAATCACCGTCAGCCAATTAAACGCCAGCGAGACTCTGAGAACATTAATGTGGAGGCTGGGGTTGGGGGGGGTGGGATTGGTGCTGAGGGGGGTCGCAGTGTAAAAAGTCATGTGAACACAGATTAACGGAATAAAATAAGTTCAAAAGGAAACACAGGTCTTACATGGACCACCATGGAGAGGTGTGTGAGGAACAGTTTTCTGGAAAAAGTTTTGCTTGTTGACTTTACAAGAATCATTCACCTCGAACACCAAATCAAAACTTGGAGTTACAGTGTTCGGTTTTTTGTCAAACTAACATGAACAGCAATTTTATAATCAACTAGAGCTAAGTCTTTATTTGAACATATTAAGCAAAAAGCAATCTAATTCATAAACGTGTGGTATGTCCAACCAAACACTTTCTCTGGGTTTTAAGTTCTCATAGCACACTCCTCTGCCTGGAGCCTTTGATGACTCTGCAGGGTTGTCTCTGACACCTTAATGAGAGATAAGGTACCTTGGACAGTGCGATACCTTCCATACCAACTCACAGCACTGCTATCAGGAGGGGCCAGGGGAACAAATGGGAACCCATTACCCAGGTAATAGGCTCAGCTAGCCTATCGCTATACCACAGACACACTCTGTGTCAACGTAATACCACCCTGTGTACCTGCTCAGTGTTTGAATGACTGGATGGAGGACTGCAGCTATACTGCTTGCACACATAGAGCTCAACCTCATCACAGAACGAGACTGTTGGGCACTAAAATGCTGAGTCATCATTGGATCAACATGACTGTCATGTGAGGCAGGGGGAGGGGCAGGAGTGGGGTGTCACATGAAGTCAGAGTCATAACAGGGGCGCATCCAAAATTGCATACTATGCCCTATATAGTAGGCACAAATCAGTACACGCAGTATATAGTGTGTCCGAAATCTCAAACCAGCTGAATCAGTATGCAAGCGTTACCTGGATGGTGTACTACTTCTGGAAAAATTCTGCGGGGTGCAAGGACTGCGCAGTGCGCTATCCCACAAGACTGTTGGGTGGATAGATACCAAAGAAAAAGACGGCAGAGAGGGCGTGAAGGTCTGTAAAGTTTGATCACGGATATCCATCAGTTGTAAACGTCCGGCTATTAGAAAAGAAAATAGCCACTGTTACATCTATGGTAGTATGTCCAAAAAATTTGCGTACTGCACTGAGTGGTTGGCACTACGTTAACTTAAGAGCAGTACAATTTTGTTCGAATTTATCAGGCACTGATTAGTGTGTGATTTCGGACGCAGGGCAGGAGTCTGTTCTCCGCCTCCTAGATTACGGCTCAGACCAGGAACGGGTCACCTGCCCAGATGCTCTGTGTGAGCGTGAGACAGTAAAAAAAACCCTGTGCTATTCTCGGAGAGAGAGGGAAAGCTTGGCAGCCGGAGGACGGGCGATTGTTCTGAGCCGCTGATGAGGCAGTGCGTTCGCTGGCCGGGTCAATGTTCCTTATTAATCATGAATGCCATGTGCCACTGGATCCCACAGGCACGCACTTCGCTGCACCTCACCTATCTTTCAATAGCGCTCATACTAATAAGACTCACACACACACACACACACACACACACGCACACAAGCACACACACGTTGTCTTATACAACATTAACACACAGTTGGTAATGAGCAGGCCATAACTGAGTGCAGACAGCCATAGGGAATATTATTGAACATTACAGAATGAGTACCTTAAGCGGCTTCATCTAGCAAAGAATAGCTGTAAAGCGCGATGTAAAGAGATAGAGGGTGTGGGAAGTGAGTCAGGGGAGGGAAGGCGAGTGATTGGCTGATCACCTTCAGCACTTCGCTGGTGGAGGCAGCTCCACCCGGGAATATCTTCTCTATCTTCACGACCGGCTGCACCTTAGACTCCATCCCCCCCGAGATGCTGATTCCTGCGGAGACACGGAGCAGCAGGTTTGAGCTGGCTCTCAGGAAATGACATCATTTATTCATTCCTTATGAGACGTTACATGAGACTGAGCCAATCGTTTATACTACACTTTACAGTGAAATAATAATGACATCAGTGTACAAGAGTAACAACTGTGACCACTATACTGTAGATGGGCTGGGCCTGAGATGTGCCGCACCAGTTTATTAGTTTTTTTTAATTCAATAGGAACTTTCAAAAATGCAAAGTGAGAGGTCACAAGTCTATCACAGTGCCAGGAGATGATATGTAAAAAAGAAACACTGTGTCAGAGAAGCTCAATGTAGTGTGAAGTGAAGTGCCATCACGCCCCAGACAGCATTTCTCTGAGAAGATTGTGTTTCGTTCGGGGCTTTTTTAAATGATGTTTATCTCTCCGATACTCAATCCTTCAGCTTTTTCCATCCATCAGCCTTGAACCATCAACCAAACACTAATGTGATATGGGGCTGGTACTGATATAAAAACACTGAGTAGGTAACCCCAGCCCCAAGCACCTTGCACTCCCCCCCACTTTATCCTAGTGGAACAACAGTATCAGTGGATGTGTCACTGCCATCTACTGGTGGGAGGTGTAACTGAACAGATGAAATAAAGATTCATGTATTCCTTGGTTTACTGCAGTGAATCACAGGTATGAGACACCTTGTAAAAAATACTTGCATGTCCTTTCCTGATCAAAAGTATTCCTATGTGATGTTATAGTCATGTTTTCCTGTGCTTCATTTTCCAACCTGATTCAAACTAACCAGCCCTCCCCTCCCACCTTCACACTCAGGAAGGAGAATACGATTGATTGATCAAATTCATGGGTCAACAAGCACATAATTACATACCTTCTATGATGTGGGAGGACCAAAATGTTACCATATGCTTTGTACACACTTACAGGCACCCAGCCACCCAGCAGTGACCGCTAAAAGGCAACGAGACTCATGAAACCTAACTGGTCTACCCCGTCTTTCCTCAGCGAGGTTGCTGTAGTTGTCGCCTCATCAGTCTGTATCAGCAGTCATAGCTGACTGGGTGGCCCAGTCACAGGACTCTCAGCTACCACCACAAACAACCACGTTTACTGTGTGAGCAACCCGGAGGCCCTGTTAAATATGCCTAAAACATGACTTTGTGTGGGTACTTCATGTCAGCAAATACAATGGCAGATCATGTTAGCATTTAGCAAGTGCTGGACTCACCCAGGGACTGCTTGGTCTTGGATATTGAGACGGTTGTGAGCTCGTATTCCTGTACCGCGGCGCTGCCATTCTGGCCATTCTCAGAGGAGGCTGTGTGTCCGTTCTCCTGCCCCCTGCCCACCTTCACCACAGGGGAGAAGGCAGAGCCAGTACCCAGTTGATGTCCGTGATCCGAAGGACCAAAGACCTGTGACAAAAGTGGTCTGCTCCGGCGGGGGGCGTTTATCATTCCGTATATCGTATCCTTGTCTTTCTCCCTAGGGTCCCCTTTGTCCTTTTTGGCCTTGGCCTGGCCGTTTCTGACCGGGGATCTCCCCCGCTGAGAGATGATATCTCCCATGCTGGATGTGGAGCTTAGTTCCGAGGGGATTGTACCACCAGCTCCCCCATGGTCGGTGCTCCGGATGGACTCGGCCAGCAGCCAGTTGGGGCGTGCCGGGCCGGAGGGAGAGGGATGGAAGGATTCGGGGGTGTAGCTGTCCACTGGCACGTCGAGGAGAGGGGTGAAGGCTCGGGAGGGGTACTGGGTGTGATCCTGAGGGCCAGAGAGCCGCAGCTTTTCGATGTCCTCCATCAGCTGCCTGTCCCTCTCCAGATCCTGTGCAGGATGGAGGTGGAACCCACCCCTGTAGTCTATAAACGAAAGCAGTTTACCGACTCACCAACAAATCACTGTAGTCTGGGGAGAGTCTATGCACTATTACTGCCTCATTCACACCTACCAAAACTACGATTGCCTCACTCAAACCCAGTGCACCAATGACTGTCTCACTCATGACCAGTGTAGCCACTGCTGCCTAACGCAAACACAGTGTACCCATTACGGCCTCACTTAAACCCAGTGTACCCATTATGACCTCACTCAAACCCAGTGTACCCATTATGACCTCACTCATACCCAGTGTACCCATTACGACCTCACTCAAACCCAGTGTACCCATTATGACCTCACTCATACCCAGTGTAGCAATGATTGTATCACTCACTCCATGCAAATAAGAGACACATTGGTGGAAACCATCCAAGCAATTGCATGGGCTGCAGATGAATCAATGTACACACATAGACCTTTTCACCCTAAATCCATTAATTCATTACTAACTCTTCTGGGGGGAGACCCAAAACCACAGTCAGTTTAGCCATTACTGTCTATCACACACCCAGCGAAAGAAGAGGCAGCATGGTGCTCACAATCAAGACGGTACTGCTAGCAATGTCTGCCCCACCAGTGAATCTACGTACGCACATAGACCTTTTCATCCTAAAACCGTTCAGGCACAGTGGGTCTCTTCAGCGCTAAAGCACTGGAGATTATGCGCACATGTCTCAGGCCCCTCTCAAATGTCAGGCCTGCTCTGTTGGGATGGCTTCAATTACATCTCTGTGGGTGAACACAATGGACAGAAGGGCCAGCATTATAGGAGAAGTTGCGTAGGCTTCTAACTGAAAGTTAAATAATGCGGGCGGATTTCTCTCTGTGTTAAACCATCCCCTATTCAGTGGCTGAGAAGCATTCACTACAGCAAGAGGGGGAACAATGCCTGCAAGCCAATACGTCTCGGGGTCAAGGGTCGAAGGTCACATGGCCTGCACATTGAAGAGTGAAAGTGGCCCAGGCTGGGAGGATAGGACCTCTGACCAAGGGCGAAGAACAATTCCTCTTTTGGCATACATATTTTTTGTGAATGGCATACATTTTGTAACAGCATCTTATCTTACACAGAAGCACACTGTTACATCTGTGAGACTCAACAGTGAAAGAGATGATTTACATAATGTGAGGGGAGTGTTCAAAAAAAAAAAAACAAAGATGGTGAGTATGGGGGAATAAGTAGCAGCTGGTGGATATAAGTATATAAGTATTCAGGTCTCATGGTCAGTCACTCACTGCAGGATATGAAATGGCAGGGTGAAGAGGGGAGGCCATAGCCCTCTGGTTATATAATTTCCTACAGAGAACAGAGGGGAGGGGGCATCAGGCAGAATGGAGGGAGAGGGGGAAAGAGAAGGGGGCACTTTCCTTCTGTACGGAATGAAGGAATAACACTGTCCACCTTCAAATGTGAAGATAAATACAACCACAACAAGAGAAAAACAGCTATCTAAACAGTTATCTGCGAATTTTACCGTATAGATACAATCAAAAGCAAGATATTTGCCTGCATCTTTGACTCAATATCACATGTTGTTGCATTTAACTAAATAAGTAAGCGGTACTGTTTATTCTACAATTAAAGCATTGAAGGAACAAATATGGAAAAGACTAAAAAACAGCCATCCTCAGGGACATGGAAGAATGAGAAGGGCTACATCTATAATGAGATCCTGTTACACATCTAAACAAATGACCTTGCTATGATGCTGGGACAACCCACTGCCTCCACGGCTTGCTCTTAATAGCAAACAGCTACTTTTGCCTCTCTGGATTGATCGTCTCACAAGGCCAGGTGAATCGTGTTTCTCTCCTCTTCGATTTCGTCTGGAGAAATTCATGTTAAAAAGTGCGCTAGGATGAGAGCAGTGGATTTGAACGCCATCAGTCATAAACCCTGAGTGACTGAGACACACATGAGAAAAAAGAGCCACATCTACCACATAGCTCACCAAACATTTCCCCACCAACAGTAGGCTACCCAGGGATAGCAATACCCCAAAATCCCCAAAAGTACATAACTTATTCAGACGCATACAAAACCACAAAGCAGCTTTGATGGCTACCGGGCCCCTAACATACATTACATTGTGGCAGATCACCTGTCGACAATGAAAGATAGTGAACACAAACTCTACGGCTGCCCAGGCACCATAATGAAGAAAAGAAACTTATTTCCTCAAAATTTCCAGTGCTACAAGACTTTAAAAGTGCCATCTTTTCAGCAGTCTAATGGTTAATTTGAGCCATCTCAATCTGTTAAAACTAGTTCATGCACATTATTTCTAAGGCCTAAAATGGCTGCTGATGGAAGGGAAACCACAGAAACGTGCAGATGCTGTGGTGGTACAAGACTGGAGTTAGGCACCCTGCATACACAGCAAAACTACACCTGCAAACTGAACACTGACCGACTTTCCGCTGATTTCACACTCTCTCTTACGCAGAGCAGATGCTGCAGCGTACTGTACCCAGAATGCATTGTGGGGACTCGTCCAGCACTAACCTGGGATAGGGGTGATGAGATGACGTCTGGGGGCCAGTCCCGTTTGGGGGGAGCGCAGGACGGGAGACCTGACTGAGGAAGAGACACAGAGTCAGCGTAGGACAGGGGTCTCTCTGGGATCATGTTCCCTGAAAACCATCATTTATACTGATCCATTAAGAGGCTTTACACCAAATAGATCTGGTGCTGGATCTTATTCTACGTTACTATGGTGCTTTCCAGTAGACAAATGAGTCCCACCACTGTGAACTCCAGGTCATAGTCTGCCACTAGCACAGCTATGGCTTGAACCTGTGATGTCATCAGCCTGCACACATGGCAAGCATATTTCCTGTCTTAGCCAATCAGTGGCCTTCACAAAACAATTTAAATTCAAGTTTCATTTCAGGCACTTCTGTTGCCATTTCAGATATATATTTAACAATATGTTCGCATTTAACAAGGCTGCTAGAAGAAAATTCCACTAAATCATCAACCTGCCCTCTTGGTCCCCAGTTTAAATTAAATCCAGCAATAGTTTCCCAGAAACATTTGACATGTATTAAAATGCCATATGGTGACTTTGTCCTCAGCTGACTGGCGCAACTGGAGTTTTGATTACCAGACCGGCTCTTTAAGATGTCGTAGGCCTCCATTTCGAAAGGGACCACCATGCTGTCGAAGCGACCCAGATCAGTGGGGTGGATGAGCATTCTGGAGTTAGCACAACGGAGAAATGGAGACAGGTAAGTATATATCGCTAAAAGATATCTCTGTGTCTTCACTGACAGTAAGTGCTAGTATAATATCATTTACATGAGCATAAAATAAACAGGGCTCTTATCTGGAATAGATCATGATGATTTGAAAATCAACAGCAGAATTAACCAGCCACACATGAAGCCTTGACAATGCTCTGTGACCCATCACTTTTCCCTGGATTAATTTTCTCATGGAGATACTGATTTAGATGCCTTTTACGTCAGACATTAAAATCATTTTAATAGGACTGTTGCTTTCATAGTGTGACCTTCCTGTGGCATCCTGCAGGAAACAGACATCTGCACCAGATCTGGGGGAGAGAGAACATTCCTGGCGCTTCCGTTTAATCATCGTCACTGACTACCCCCCATCCCCACACCAAACCTACCTCCCCCCCCACCCCTCCCTTGTTCGGCCCCCCTGCTGTTAATTCCTCATGGCGTTGTAATCCGGCTGTTCCACCTCGTGTGAACTCCACCGCAATTGGCCCCCCTTATCCCCAATCTCTTAACCATCCCCCCCCCCCCCCACGTCCCACCATACCGTGCTCCAGTCCTGCCACCCCCCACTTCTGAACCCCAGCCCTGACCAGCTGTGTTACCCCTACCTGATCTCCCGCAGCAGAAGCAGTTTCTCCGGCCTGTCCAGAAGCCCCAGCAGGGGGCGCACTAGATCCTCCACCACATGCTCTGTGACAAACTGTGACATGGAACGATGGAGAGAGAGAGAGAGAGAGAGAGAGAGAGGGAAAGAGAGGAAGATGGAGATGGAAGAGACGCTCAGGGAAGAACTAGGTTTTTATTTCATACAACTACTAAAGTTTTTGAATACTCCAGGTGCTGAATTCAGTTTGATGGTGTTTTGCTCCCCCCACAATGTCTTCAGCTCTAAGCAGAGCTGTGACGTTTAATGTTCCAACCGAAGCAGTAAACAAGGGGTTTGAACGTTCTCCTGTTTCATATAATTGAGACTCTTCTTGGGGTTGTGGCTGGTGGTTGATCTGTTTAATTTAACTTTAATTCCTCTCTGAAGCCCTTAAAGAATATTTCTGAAAATTATCAGTTGTATCCATCTTTGTTTAACATATACATTAAACCTGGATGCCATGCTTGAAATTTATTATAAAAGTTGGAAAATGTAAAACATATCTGGAACTGAACCAAAGGGAAAGTAATTCCAGGGGAATTCTCAGAAGAACCAAAATCAATGTAAATCCTTGGTAAATCCAGCCAAGCACCTCATCATTTCAGTATGTCTTCAAAATATTTGTAAGATATGTGAACCTCATCATATATAGAACATTCTTATTTTTTTCTGCTGAATGGGTCTGCGATACTAGCCTCCAGCCAGCAGAGGGCGACATAGTAAATGAAACTCACCCTCCTGCAGTGTCGCATTACAGCTATGACCTCTTCCTCGCTCAGAAGCTTGCGTGCCATGTCCTCCACCATGTCCAGCATGTCCAGGCTTGGTGCGGGGCTATGGTCCTTCCCCCCTAACCGGAAATCCTTAGAACTGCGGACAGTGAAAGGCCGAAACCTGCCTTCCTCTGTCAAAACAGAGAAGAGGCCCGTGAGAGAGCTGACTGATACAAAGGGACGATACAGTGCAGGCCTGTTCACTAAAACATGCCCTTTTATTAATGATTAAATTGTTCAAATTCTTAATTTGGGGGGGATCACTTCTTAAATCCTGGGCCACAGTCCAGCAGTCATTTAGGAGTCCTTTTAAAGTTCCTCACTCTAAGGAGCATGAACAATGGCTAACTGCATACAATCAATTGGGATTAGGAAAGAATGAACTTTCCAATTCTCCAGGACCAGAGACTTAATCCCCCGCCCCCCAACCCAATCCCACCCAATTTGCATGCATTTCTCAGAGCAACGAACAAAAGCCACTGATCCGCACACACACATTTACCCTTCTTATGCCCTCTGGTTCCAGACTTTTGGCCTGGTTTGGCAGAGACAAAGCAGAGAGACAATAAACGCAAAGCAAAATAAAAATTTTTCAGTCAGATATATTTCCAGATATATATATAGCTCCCGTGAGTTAGAAGCATGGGCTTTGAAATGCCTTGTTGCGCAGTGCGGTCCAAAGTTTGCCTTGTAAATGATGCCCCCTACTTAACTTCGTTAAGATGTATTGGGAGAGAGGGCCTAATGCACATCAAACCAAAAAGCATGGGGGGTCCACCCACTGATATATTACAGGAATTACTGCATAATTACCGCCGAAAGAGGCACTCGGACTGCGCAGACCCATTTAAGCTCTGATTACGCTAGCCTTTCAAGTGCAAATGTGCTGCCTGCGTTTGGGCTGGATTTTAATGCTGTGCCACACTCTTTTAACTGTGCATCCGAGTGACTGGAGAGTGTGCACAGAGGTTGGTCCTAAGGAGGTAGAGACAGGGCTTGTGTGTGTGTGTGAGATGGTGTGTCCGTAAGGGTGTGTGTACATGATTAAGAATGCATTTTTGTGAGTGAGTGAGTGTGTGTGTCTGAGTGTGGATTGTGTGCACATGCCATTTAATCTTAGCGTGTTTCCATACATGCATTTGTGTCCATGAGTGAGTGCCGGCTTTCTGTCCCTAACCTCTGTCCGTCTCAGAACGGGACGGAGATTTGGAGCTCCCTCTGCTGGACTCGCCCGTTGCCGTTTCCCTTTTCTCCCGGGATGCGTCCCTCCTGCGGCTGCTCTTGAAAAGTAGGTTGACGAAGGTTTTGGAGCGTTGCAGGGTGCTCCCCTCACCCTCTGCCTTGCCCTGCTTCTGCTTCAGCTTCTTCTGCTTGTCCTCTGTGTTCAGATGGTGACATCACATACGAGTGACATCACATGACATCAGGGATGACATCACAGGTCACAGGGAAAGGAAACTAACTTCAGCTTTATTACACCACACCAACCAATACCTGTGTTAAAAGTTTATATTAGATTTTTGTCAGGTGCGGCAGCACCCCCTGGTGGCTGAACCATACAGACCAGTAAAGGTTACCGGTAACTTCTGGATTAATGGAGCTGACTTGCACTGAGATATTGAATAAGTATCCAGTTCCCTCACCGCCTCTTGACAGTTAATGGAAGGCCACTGAAAACACTTCCACATACCCAGGCCTTTAAAATCATTTTGATGTGGTAAAACCTGTAAGATGATGTTGATTTTTTGTTTTGAAGTTTGTTATTGTTATTATTGTTATTAAGAGAGGCATTTAGGGTATAATTCTATCGTTGTGCTTTTAACATTTTAGCTGTTATGCTAAAAGTTAAGACGTTTATCCAAACAACAAGTTGTAAAATCACCAAAACTAAGCGTGTATCTCATTTGTTCTGAAACGATGTGTTTGTTTCCCTGGTCATGTCAATCTAGTATAGTTAAGAAAAAGAACTATCTTAATTAAGGTTGCTAAAATGAGTTTAAATTCCATCATTCTGAGATAAAACTGATTTTAACACAATGCAGGAATTAAGGTCCTGTAAATGCCTGATGAAGGCTTTAAGAACACTGTGGATACTTGGTATGATGAGGCACTCTGAAAATTATACCGGAGTTATCTATGGAAAGCGTAAACCAGATCTTTCATCCTTGCAATGTGGCGTTCTCACACTGACTGCAGTTACTGTATAACGCACACCACATGTACACCTGTAGGCACTGACTATTAATTAATTCAGGAGAGAAGTTTTAAATTCTTAATAGCAAAAAAATATCTTGCATTACTTTGTGTGGCACGGTAAACTTTTATACCAAAGCACTGTAATGAAGGAGATCTGCACTGACACTCATTAAAAATACTTTCTGTTTGCTGGGGAATACGGTTACTGCTTTTACCCTGAAGGAAATCTAAGGCCAATATTTGGTCACTGGGTCTAAATATGTTCGGAACAAATCCTGAAGCTATGAGGGTGCTGTGTGTTACTGAGACACAGACAGCACTGAACTCTGGGTGAACCGTCAGGTTCAGAGGGTCACAGGGCTTAAAGTGGGTTAGATATTCCGTCAATTACGCGTTGGTGGCGGCCCTCGCGTAGTTTCTTTATCCCCCGGCGAACTGAGCTGGGTGTATTCATGACTGACATTGTGTCGGGGAGTGTGGCCTCACCTGACACGGTAATGTGGCTCTGCGAACGGCGAATGGGGCGGCGGGGCCTGCTGAGGGCCATGAGGACGGCCGTTTTTGGGGAGTCCTCACCCACGGAGGAGGCCCTGCCCCGGGGCCGCACCCCTCTCTCCGTACTCGGGCTCCGGATGGCCGTGTCCTTCAGCAGGAAGGTGGCTCCCCGGGCGCGGCTGGTGTCCGGGCGCGGCGAAGCGTGGTGGTGGTGGTGGTCGGGTGGGTCGGTCTGGATGGCAGTCTCGGTCCTGTCGGAGCCGGAGCTGGCGCGGCGCGGAGAATCCTCGGTGGAGATGCAGACGTCCACCATCTCCGAGCCGAAGGCAGGCAGGCTGGCGGGGAACATCATCTGGGAGAGGCCGCTCAGGGAGCTGATGGGCGTGCCCGACGACAGCGAGGATGCGGAGGAGGCGGAGTCAGAGCCCTGGGAGGAGCTCTGGCGTGGTCCGTTAGCCACTGAGGAAACAGACGCACCCTCAACCTACAGGCCACAAGAACCTGAACAAACCTGCTGCTCAAACACACAGTGAGTGCCTTAACATCATACCTCAAAGCTGCAGTCTTCACACCCTGCTATTTCAAGGAGTTTAACAGGAGCTTCCAGTTTCAGGAGTAGACAACATTTTTTTCCAGCTTTTGCCACAAAACATGAATTTTTGAAGCACAGATTATGAAGCACTGACTGACATCATGACTGTGAATGTCAAAATACTATAAGGACAAACTTATTGGCTGGTTGATTTTGAATATTATTCTGATACATAATTTTAAGTACTGTTGGTATCACTGGATATGACTTCGATCAGAGCATTTGATTGCAATAATATTGATTAAAAGAACGAAACGCCTCAGCTGCTTGTGTACCTGCCTATTAGTATTCATACAGCCACTCACTAACCTGTTCTTTAATAATTTACTCACCCGGAGGGCATCTTTGTCCAGAGCAAGTTACATTTCCAATACTGGGCATTTACTCTGCCAGACAGATATTTGCTGTAGCAAATTCAGACTAAGTACACAGGTACTATAGAAGTATATAGAGTATAAGCTTACCTTGGAACTGAACCACTTAATGTCCATGCTATTCAAATACAAATGTGTTTCTTAATGTTTTCAAACTTTGAATAGGTTCATGAGAGGTAGACAAGAAACAAGCTACAATTCTTTTGAGTGGGTGAATCTTCAGTGACAGCCTAAATTTAATCTCTCTGGGCAACTTCTTCATCATAATTCAGCAGGGGGGCAACTCCATTTAATGTAGAGCTAACTTTGCTTTAATGTTTACTTTACTCAGGAAATTGCAACCAATGAGATTTAAGTTTCATTTTGTCACAACCAGACTTAAGTCAAAGAAGCCTGGCCTAAACAACTAGCAATTTCTGGTTGCATAAAACTGTATATCTTTACCAATGGCTCATTCTCTGTTTAATATGCATCAAATCATGTCACATGTGTTTGTGGTATCAACCTTGTGAATAAAGAAAAACGTGATTCAGACATATATCAGAATGAATTTGTGCTAATCTTGTTTTTTTTTTTCTTCTACAAGCATGAAGGTGAATTACATTGAAAATAAAAAAAAATACCCACAAATACTTCCCAATCTTCAGAGTACAGTAACCTAAATTCCATCCGCTATAATAATGCAAGAACATGCACAATCCCACATCTGAATCTGGGTATAAAGGACTAATCCATCTCTATTTTTAGATCCATCCATATTAAAGTGAAAGCACTGGATATGTCAGGGCATTGACATGTCATCTGCGCTCTGATTTGATCTGCATAACGACTCTGTCATTACGTAACCACGGTTTACTAACATTGTGACTGTTTCTGGGAATATTCTTTGAGCGATGTTTCTGAAAAATGAATGGCAATGGACAAAAACAGTCAAACTGCACTGATTAAAGAACAGAGCCCAAAAACACCAATCATTAATAACGCTTATGCCAAAGAGAAATTAAACAACAGGTTTAACTTGGGATGAACAAATTCAGCAAGGTTTGAAATTGTGTTTATATGAGAGGTGTACAGGAGAGTGGAACCTACACTTATTCAGCCAGCTGTATTCTGCTACCATCTCTTTGTAAGCAGGATATCTTCCAGCCTCCTGTATGGAACAAAACAGAAATAAATTAACATCCATCTCAATACAGAATTATACTATTTTCAGTAACAATATAACAATAAAAAAACAACAGAGTTTATCATGACATTTAATATGAGGTCCACTAAATCCACCAGTTTTGCACCAACGCAAACTCAACTGAGACGGACGGCACCTTCTCAGTTCTCAGCGACATAGTCATGGGTAGTAGCGACGCTGGTTGACCCTGAAAGATCTGACTGATGGAGAGTCGAGCTGACCCGAGGACAGAGGGGCTGCGATGTATCTGTAAGGATCATGTCCTTGAGTATGCGGTGTTACACTGAGCGTGCTCAGACTGTGAAGTCATACGCTGTGTATGCTCTCAGGCTGTATATGAGGTCATACACTGAGCGTGCCCTGACTATGAAGTCACACACGGTGTATGCTCTCGGGCCACATATGAAGTCATACACTGAGTGTGCCCCGACTGTGAAGTCACACACTGTGTATGCTCTTGGGCTGTATATGAGGTCATACACTATATATTCTCTCAGGGTGGAATATGAGGTCATGTACTCAGCGTGCTCTGACTGTGAGGTCATACACTGAGCGTGCTCTGAAAGTGGTATGTAAGGTTGAACAGTGTGTGCTGTTGAAGCTGTATGCATGGTGACTCCACTGATCTAAGATGGCAGACTCTCCAGGCTTTGCTAAACCAGAGGGGGCACACCTGTGCGAATGTTCCTCTGTAGCCTGGACTGACCTGCCCATGAAAAGGGCAGCTGGACCAGGTCAAGAAGAAGTGACCCCACACAGCCTCCCCGATACTAAGTACTTAACACTACAAAGCGACCGAAAACAGAGGGGCTCTTAGTAACCCAAACCTGCCTGGATCTATGTTTTATTTTGGGGGGGCCGTGTGGGGGGGGGGGGGTTGGAGGTTTCTCAGATGAAAAAGAAACGCATAAAACGAGGCTTTCTGCTGATTATAACCTGATCCCAGGTGCCTTGTGAATAATGCACACCTCCCTGGCTATTTTTCACAGGTGGAACTCGACACCTGCGTAAAGCGAGCAGGCAGGAATGTCCCGGCGAAACGCCAGCTGTCCACTTCGCTATGCAGCCCCACTCCCACACTTAATGAGGAGGCTGTTGTTTAACGTGCGCCGACGCTGGTCAATGCCTGCTACCGCTCAGCAAAATAAATGGCAGCATTAAACGAGGCAAACAAATATTCAACATCTGATTTGTTCCAATCGCATAATTGGACTTTGAAGACAAATGACTGCCAGTGTAAATCTACAGCAAAATCAATTGGTGATGTCATCGTATGTTCAACAAATTAATGGCTGAAAGTGGTTGAAATATTTTTATTCTGCCCCTTTAAAACAGACAACTCACAAAAACTACTAACAACTTGGAAATTCAGATTTTTTAGAACTTGCCAGACTTTTCTTTCCCATATCCCCTACTTATGACAATTACAACTGGTGCAAAAGTGTCAAAATGATCTGAATTGGGGCATTTTATTTCAAACTTTTGGCATAAACTGTAATTAACAGGAGGGACGTCATTTTTTGTGAAAGCTGATTGGCCACACTGTTTCCCCCAGACTGCATTGCAAAGCCCCCGTTAAGGCCAGTCCTTCCTATTACGACCACTTAACCCAATGTAGTCATTCGTTTTCTTGACGTGTGACTTCTTACTTTTGTTTGTTCTGAATCTGTTATTCATTCTCTAACTTTGCAGAATGTCACTCTGACATTTCAAATGAAGTTCCATTATATAAATCTGTCTGGCAAATGATTGTCTTGCCCGGTATGGTGTAAAAATAACTTTTCATCTTGTCAATGGAAATTGTGATTTATTCACAATCCAAACCCGGTGAATAAATCATAATTTCCACTGACAATAAAAGTTTGAAATGACACTTTCAAATTGCATGTAGGGGAAATTGCTAAATTTAGCAAGGAGTGAATATCTTTCTATCTAGCCCTTTCCCAGCTAATAGGTCCTTGTGCGATATACACCTTACATCCGTTTTTTCCATTGCAAGTTTCCATTTGTAACATTTTCATTTTTGACTTGCAAACATGGATACTGGTATACTTCAAATATTTTTTTCCAGTTATTAGCTACGGAGGCTATAGCATGGATGCCACACATTGTTTGTGGTTGAAATATGTTTTCCCCCTCTTCAGTCTACAGTGTTGAGATCCAAAAATTAAAGCCATTACATTAATCATTACATACATACTTTTAACTGAGATACATAAACCTGTGGAGTACAGGAGGACTGGATTCAGGTGAGGGTGTGGCATGGACTCTCACCTTGATGGTCAGCATGATGTGCGTGTGACTCTTCAGCACCTCCACCGCACTGCTGTGGCTGATGGCCTCAAAGCTCACCCCATTGGCCGCCAGGATCTGATCGCCCATTTTAATGCCGTTCTGCTCCGCGAGCCCACCCGGGTCCAGCCTGGCCCAGAGAAGAAACATAAGTGCAAACACCACCTTATCAAGGCTATATGGGATACTGTAGTGTACCTGTATTGATTAAACAGCCAGGATACTGTGCACATACAGTACTGTATTTCAGCTATTGTATCTGGCAAGGTAATATACGGGTGAAATAGGTTACATCTGCTACATCCTGTTCTCTGATCGGGATTTCTGAACTCTATTATAACCTTATGGGACCACGGACATATATGCGGTTGGACGTTGCCTGAATGGACGTTATGCAGCGCATATCTGTACTTATATATAATCGTACGGACATAATCAGTAACTTTCAAAAGGCTCTTTTCAAAAAGCAGAGATAGTTGGTAAGCAGCAGGCAAAGGAGGGGCACAGATCATACCAGTGAGGCCTATCTGAATCAGAGGCCATTGTAACAGGTGGCGTTTCAGTCCACAGTGAGATGAAGATCTGGCTAAAGAGTGACGATGTTGGCACCAATCAGTGTGCTTTCTATATTCCCTTCAAAAGTTACAGGTGCTACTGCTCGTCATTATTTGTGTAGTGCATGATTTGCGCTCTCACTAGTTATCCTCTAGTTTGATTAAATCTACCTTTCAAACGTTCCTGCTCGCTCACATGCTCCTATTTTATTTATTAATATGTTACATTTATTCGATTGTTTTCTTATCATTGTCCATACATCTGAAACAATAACTATTCAAATTCACAATATTCATTCAACTCCCCTGTAGAAGCAGATGTTATGAAGCTGGATTAAAGTTGTCCCTAAATTGCCACGTGCAAAGTGTCTTTAATTAGGCACGGTTATGATCTGTTGTCTTTGGCTGACTATTGATCCATCCTGCTTACAATCACCTGTGAACCTGCAGTAGGGCACTGCTTGAGAATAAGGTAGCGATGCAGATTGGTGAGAAGTAGAGCATATTGCATTGTAACCCATAGTTCATGAAACTTTGACTATATACATATGGATCTGGTGAAATGCATTAGATAAGAGGAACAGACAAGGAGAATTTTACAAGCAACTTCACATTGAGAGAGATTTAGCTAGCGCGGGCTTGGTTATATTTGGTAACATGTGCCGATACTTGGATCATACATTCATAACCTCTCTCCAAGTTCACCTGTGATGACTTTATTTACAGATAGTGTGCATCCCGTAGGATGGCAGATTATAGAAATTCAGATTACTGGATTAAAGATGGAATTGTTTGTTCTGGGGATCCTGGGTCACTGATACCATTAAGGCGCTATCATGGAGACGCTATCGCAACAAATCGCAATGTATCACAACAAACAAATGAAGTCCTCACATACAGTTACAACATGTGCCTGTGTTCTCCCTAACTGCAGAAACTAGGCATTCCAAATTTGGAGAAAATGGGGGACAGGATAAAAAAAGAATTGCTTACTCCTGTGTTATTATACTACACATAAAGTTCATTCCTTAAGTTTCACCAAAGCTGGGTTTACTAGAAAAGTCTTTTTCTTTCCAATAATTGCCCCTTATTGAGGACACTGGGTTTTTCTGGGTGCATGGTTGACTCTGCATGGCCAGGTTTCTGATTTAAACCCTTCAAATCCTTTCAAATACCACCGCGCCATGTATTTGCACCGATAAACAACCCACCAAATGATTGACTCAGACCTGTTCCACCAGCCTAGCCAAAGGGCTAAAAAAAAACCAGGGATGAAAATAAAAACCCCCAGCAAAATGTCTTTGCACAGCTCAGTGGTGCATCAAAATATGAACCTGCCCTTTCAATAGCTGCAACTGCAATTCATAGGCTTCATGCACCCTCTAAACAGAGTCCAAAAATGTAATTAAACACTGTCAGTAAGCACCATTCAGACCTTTTATAGTACATTGACTATGTTGTTCATGTTGATTTGATATTAAATGTTACAGAATGATGGTTTGTTGGGTGAAAGTTAAGATGCGGTGAGGGACTTAATGGCAGCTGTCTACCCATTCCTCTGACTTTTCGCCCAGCCCCCGTACTTAGAGACGTAGATCCCCAGGCCGAACTCCTTGCCCCCTCGTATGTTGAAGCCCAGGCAGTAGTCGTCGGAGGTAGTGTAGAGGTGAACGATCCTCCGCAATGCCGTGCCTGAGCTAGCTTCAGAAGGTGTACGCCCACTCTCCTCCACAACCATTCTGCGGTGGATCAGGTCAACCCTGTATACACACGCACACATACACACACATACAACGTTACTCAGAGTGACTTACCAAAGTGCATACTCACACATAACATCTACACTGTAACTCCACAAGGCACGACTATTTCCACAACCCAACATGTTCAGTCCAAGCAAGAGTGACAGAGTGCCCAAAGGCAAAACATACATCCCATCTAATCACCTCACCTTTATTTAAAGAAGAATTTAGCATTTTGCATAAATGGATTTATCATGTGTGGATGTAAGGATAATACAAAGTTCCACATATTCATAAAAGCCATCAATTAATGTTTGCGTTACAATCAATTTTGCATCAAACCCCATCTTTTATTTAATTTCCGTTTATTCAATGAATGCTCTTCTCAGTTTTAAACACCTGAATGGGGGACAGTGGGTGGGCTGTACCTACCAGGTGGTCTTCTCTTTGGAGTAGCGGATACCCGGCACTTTGCCCACCCTCCTGACCACCATGCGCAGGCGGTTGTTGCCGGTCAGGACCTTGACCGCGCTGCTCATGGTGATGCTCTCCAGGCTGACCCCATTAACCTCCACCAGCTTATCCCCCACGCACAGGCCTGCATGCTCTGTGGGAGAGGGCCAGTGAAAAACACATACTCAGGGTATGATTCAAACGCAAGTACTCAGTACGGTTCCAACACATATACACAGGAGATGATTCAAACACACATACACAGAGTACGATTCAAACACGTATACACAACGATTCAAACACATATACACAGGAGGTGATTCAAACACACATACACAGAGGACGATTCAAACACATATACACAGGAGATGAATCAAACACACATACACAGAGGATGATTCAAACACGCATACACAACGATTCCAACACATATACACAGAGTACGATTCAAACACACATATAAGGGAGGATTCAAAGACACATACAAAGATGATGATTCAAATGCATACGTACAGGGGATGTTTGAAACACAGATGAACAGAGGATGATTCAGACGCGCGCACACACACAGGGGAGGATTCAAACACATACACAATGAATGATTCACCAACACATAAACAGTCAATTTACTATTTAAAAACTGTGGGCACTAAACGTGAAAATAAAAACTGTGTCTTTCTGAAACTAGCACAGCAACCTGCATTACAGCTACTGCTGCTTACGGTCAACTATAAGACCCAGAGTCAAATATATGCACACACACATATGTATGTGCACACACACACACACACACACACACACACACACACACACGCATGCACAGAGTTATATATGCATTCATTTAAGCCATGGGGTGCAGCAGTGCTAACTTTAGGTAGCCAGAAGTAAAAAGACTGGGCAGACTCTGAACTTGGACTCTGGCTTCTTTATTAGCCACACAGGCACAGCAGCAGGCTAATTCAGCTACTCTAGTCAAATGCTGGGAAGCATTACCCAGAAAACAAACTAATACATTGAAAGCAAGCATGCTGGCAATCCTCCATCTCTCTGAGACTCTCTCTCCCTCTGAAGGGAGTGATGTCACTTCCTGCTCATAATTGCAATTTGACTGTTACAACACACACATACATACATTCATGCACACATGGATAGAGAAATGTTGTTTCTCCATCAAGGGAAAAGACAGGATTCTGTAACGTTTTGGTTAACCCTCATCCGGAGCTGAGAGAGACAGTTTTTCCTGATTGCAAATCCTTAATCCTACCATTGGATCAATTACTACACCCACATAATATTGGTGACAATATCCTGCAGGCACTCAGGAAAAAATCTTGACTGCAGGAATGTAGTCATACAATTTTCAACATGAGGATATCCTCATGACTTGAAAAGACAAGAAAACCATTGTAAACCATTGTGGTACCACGTCGTAGGCTCGTACCTGCGGAGCTGTCGTCCTCCACCTTGCTGACAAAGATGCTGAGTCCATGCTCCGACCCGCCTCGTACGCTGAAGCCCAGCCTGCCGTCCACGCTCTTATCCACGGTGATGGTGTGGATGTCCTCGCTGTCATCACCGCCTGGAACAGCCACAAGAGTGAAAGCCATGATAGCAGTTCTGCTGGAGCTCAATGCATCATACCTTCCTTACAACTTCCTCATACAATACATATAGAATATGTGCTCTATGTTTACTAAACCTGCTGCTATAAGAACACGGGGTCAATGCAGCGCTCTATTATCTCCTCGGACGCAGAGTGTGTGCAGTATCATCACAATCTTATCAGGTATTCCAGTATGTGGGGGAGTTTTCCATGCACTACACCCCACCAGTCTTACCTCAGATGAGTGTGGTATCTACAGACAGAGATGAGCTTGGTGTGCCAAACTGCACTAATTATATCATATTGACAAGCACGATGTCATATGATCCTTCCATATATGGGCAAGTAAATAGTGCTATTTGTGACTGTCTGTAGGTGAGATTATGATGTATTACATCACAATGGGTTTACCATTTATGGACAAGTACTGTGTGCCTTATCATGATGGTGTTGCCATCCATAGGTGAGCACAGTGTGCTACAGAGTGACAGCCTTACCGTCCACTGGTGAGTTGATGAGGATGACCCGGCCCATGGGCGAGGAGGACCGGACGCCCCGCTGGCGCTGCTGCTTCTTCAGCAGGTACCGCGTGGCCGTGTGCGACCCCCCGGCCTGGCCGCTGGGGTGCGCCCCATTGGTCATCTCCCTGCGCGCCGAGTCGGACGAGCGAGCCATGGCAAGGGGCCCCCCTCTCGGCCAATCATCAAGGAGCTCAGGGGCTGGTTCTCTGAGACTGAGGGGGGTGGGGACACTGAGGGGGCAGTGGGGTTCTGGAGGTGAAGCTCTGCAGGTGGGTATCTCTGGGAGGGGCTTAATGAGTATTGTTTCAGAAGTTAGAAATTCCACGGGTAAGTCTCTAGGAATGGGACTCTAGGGGTCTTCCAGGAGTTCCAATGCCGGTATGGAGTGGAGAGGTGCCACTCACACTCAGAATTCCTGTGGAGAATCTTGTTGTGGTCACCCACAGCTAACAGTACTTTAAGTATGATTGGGAAGGCAGAGCATCCGTTTCCTCAGTTTTATTCCAATTCCAACAGAAACTGAGCAGAGAAGCTTCTACTCTTTGAACACAGGTTCTGATAGCTGTGATCCTGCGCGAATCAGTCCACAGCATTGAATAACTTGCGGTGAGAAAGACAGACAATACCAGAGAGTAAATACCATTTCAGAACTTCATCCTGACATTTGAGGAGCGTCATTGTGAGAGTCGATTTGGAGCGATGAGGCATGATGGGATACATAGTCATCGATGGTCAATTTTGCTTCAAAATGGAATGTCCAGCCACAGTCAGGTTGTGACATGACGCATGACCCAGCCAATCACAGGTCACTACCTGGGCCTTTTCCTGACCCTCTTGTGCTTATTACAGCTCACTTTCACCCACCTGGGAAACAAAGAGTGCAGCCAAAAATGTACTGAATCTCTCTTCTGTGCTTTCCTCTCTATAATTGTAAATGGAAAACACATGGAAATACTACAGAAAAATAAGGTCTTCTTAATAATTAAAAAAAAAACACTTCAACAGATGCATGAAACCTGTGAAATCACATCCACAAATTTGAGGGTTATTGATAGAACAGGTTAAACATATTTAGCCTTTTCTATTATCGAAAACAGTGGAGTCTTAAGAGCAGGTTACGGCAGGTCCAACTAATCCACATATGCAAATCAAGTGCCTTTTAGTAAATGAGCAGCGAAGTGAGCATAGAATTCGTGTGAGTAGAAAAGTGAGTAGAATTCGTGAAACCACTTTAGGGCAGCTCTTTATGCTTAAAGTTGTATTTACCACGACATCCCTCACAACACAGATGCACTCCTGCAAAATTTTCTTCCTTACACGTGCGGTCGTGATTCCTAAACTATACCGGGGAATATAATGTGCCATTTTAATTTTTCTAGGTTCTTTAGTTGTTGGGCTGCCCTGGTATGCGGGTTATTAAACTGTACAACGCTGTTACAACCGCTTCAAAACCTTACCTTCTGCCACACGTAATGATTTTCTCTGATGTTGCTAAAGCTAAATGCAATGTCGAGAACCGGACGCACGCTAGATTTCATGCACGTTAGAGCAGTTTGTCAGGACCTAGGACAGCGTTCTAGCAACAGGTTGCGTAAACAGTAAAAGTGGTTGTTGAAGACAACAGATACTGCTTATTGGTATTTCTTCCATTTATCCTAAAATATAATTGCTTGAAAAAACTGTTGATGTCTGAAAACGGCGTCAGTCGCAAAGTGCTCCGTCATTTCGGTGCTACGTCTTTTATATTTATAGTCCCTAACATGACCCGCAAACACAAACCACTGTACTCTAAATACACAATTGGGAAATAATTTAAGTAATTAAAGTGATAAGAAAAACGGCAGGACAGATCGCAAGAGTTTAATTATAAGCGCATTCTAATCACCTGAATAAACCGCAGTTGGGCTTCGATAGTCTAATGAAAGTAACCAATATACTTATATGTGGGGTAGATACAGCCAATTGTTTCCTTAAATGTACATGCTCATATTTAACTCACATACGCAAACTATGAACCGAAGTTTAATAACGTTACCTGTCTCCATGTTGGTCTGAATGACCTCACCTGGGACAAAAGAAGATAATAAGCACGTAAAAGTCCACCCTCTCCGGCAACCTGATTGGCTCAGATGAATTAGATTAAGACACATAATCTGGTTCACATTCGGTCCTGGAACTGTCAATCTTCCTTCGACATGTAAGACCTTTACACAAGATAAGACCTTATGGCATACTAAGGAAACAAATAACATGGCCCACGTGGCTATATAGAGTAAATTAAAAACACATCCCTATAAGTCTAAGATTCAAATTTTATTTCAGGAGTACATCTGAAAATGATTGGCCATTGTATAAACACAAGGCATACTGACGTTACACAATTATAACAAGCAGAGTTTCCATTTAAAATCACACTATTGAGAGTGAACGTTGATATATAACTCTTAAGTTGTTCAAGTGTCAGTCTTACAACAACATGTCACAATGTAGTATACCTAAAAGCAAGGAGCATATATGTATGCGAGTTATGTCAGTCAAGAAATACGAATCTAGTGTCTCTGCGCAAGTTTTATGGCCTACCACTTTTACTTCACGCGAATTGACTAAAAATAGCTGTTTCTGTAACTCGGAAACAATCATTAAAAATAAATAAATAAAAGCTTTGGCTTCACCGTAAAACTTCAGCATGCAAACCATTTCACTACATTGTGATGAAGATGGTAGCCAGCTAGCATTCAAGTTGACTTCAAATGTAGACTTTGATGAAGCTTTACTGCCACCTACTGTTTAAAAGTATAACACAAAGAACATTTACAGCGCTTTATAGAATGCTGGTGATAAAAAGTATTTTTATTAGGATAAATGTTATAATAATTAAATAATAACTTTGCATTTCTCTTTACATTAAAGCGTAACATCAATAAGTGTTTTTCATACTCAATGCGTATCTAATGCAATTCTAACGTACAATATTCACTGAGTTAGGCATTGTCCTCCTCCATCATCCCCGCAGTATTTAATTCAACCAGAATAAAAAAAAAAACAAAACCTCTTTAAATTCCTAAGTCCATCCCATTGTCACCCAGTGCTGTTTTAATCCCCCTCAGTTTCCTTCTCAAACCTGGAAAACACCTCACCTGTTGCTACGACCCTATTCCTAAATCTTTGAAAATGCCATCATCTTTTCCCTTCAGTGCTGAAAATGGTGTCCGTCTATGCTGTAAGAAACTGTTCTATATTCCTCTGTTAACTACTACTCCGCCTTTGTTACAGTTTACCTCTGGTAAATGTGAGACCAATGAAACAAAAACCGCTCTGTTCACTATAGATGGAAATGAACTATTGACCAGCTATATATAGTGCAGCGCATAGGCTTAATTTCAGATTCATTTTTGTTGTTACTGTTCCTGTCTTTGTGCAATTAATATTTGCTTTTAATTATTCAGTCTTTTTAAACTTAATAATTCATTTTTATTCCAACAGTTTCATTTTCTGGAGAGACCTGTCTGAATTTAGTATTGCCCAAAGTACTGTTAATGTGGGCACGGCTAACCTAATGCATTTAATGTATCATTAAGCTCGAAATTAATAAAATAGTGCTGACAATGTGCACGACAACTTTTCAAAATAGGATGCAGGTAGCGGCCCATCATATCAAGTGACCAATAGTTATACAGTAGATGCCAACGCCCTGGCCTCGCAGCCAACCCCCCAGATCGGAGAGACAACAAACAAACGTGCTGTAGAAGCAGGCTCCGCCTTTTTCGCTTGATTTCACTTCCTTCGGGCAGGCACATGATGTAGCTAAAGCTATCTTACTGTCAAGGTAGTTAGGCTGGGACAGTGGGACAGTGTGATATCATTCAGAGGTCACAAATTCCAAGGCTGTAGGGGCAAAGTACTTTTACCGAGGTTAACGTTGGACCAGGTACGTTTTTCCACTTCTGTTTAGATTAAGGGCATGCGCCTGCGCGTTTGCGTCCTAAAACATTAACCATGACTGTCATTGGAAGTTATATTGCGTGGAAACTACTAATTATTTTAGTTTTTGTTTATTTGAATTCATACCTAGCGTCGTCTACATCGTTTATCAATATGGTAAAACACTTAGTTAAGTAGCTTTTGCAACTAGCTATGTAGCATTGTCAAATTAGCAGTGTTTACTTGCTGAAGTTATGCCTTCGCCAGCCTGCGAATGTGAAGGCAGGGTGTATCTTTAAGTTTGCTGACCACCGTAGATAAGCCAACTTAACTGACTAGCTAACGTTAACAAACTCAGTTTGCAACATAGACGTTTCGGTAACTTGGAAGTCGACATTAATAAAGTATGGTGCAACCTAAAATGTCACAGAGTCGGGTAAATCTTCCGCCGTCTCCCTCGTTTAAATAGCAATCGAAACCAAGAAGAGCTTGCATCGCACGCTATAGCAGTCACCTCTTCTGTCAAACTATGGCAAAGTTAGCCACGGGTTGGCTTGCATCAGCTGTTGTACTGTAATGTTTCTTTAATGTCAGTGTAGTTTAAAAAAAAAAAACTTAGTAAAGTTAGTAAAATACAATAAAAAATATTCTATTGCAAAACAAGGCCTCGTGAATCAAACTGCAGGTTGTAGCCTAGGTAAGGTTTTGGTTAGGAGTTGCGCTGTAACACACTTCTGAGAATGTAAGAAGTTACTACATGTTTTAATAATGTTTCTAGCATGTGTGCAACAGTCAAAAATAAAGGAAACAACACTGTGTATGAGTATTTATCTTAAGTAGTTGGACCGCCTTCTGTTTTCTGGACAGATTCATGTCTCCTGGAATGCTACTATACAAGTTTTGTTCTGTTGGAGTAGCCTATAGGGTCATCTTTAAAAAGGAAATCTGCCAGTTTTTTGAGGAATGAAGGAAAGGGAAATGCACTCTACACTGTATATTTCAATACTCCCCAATAAACCAAGTTTTCAATGTTGTTTAGATCAGGTGATTCAGGAGGCCCTGGAAGCTATTCGACTTCACCCTGGTGTTTGTTGAATCCTTTAGGCAGTGTGTTTGGGAGCGTTACTGTCCTGGCATATGGAAACATATTGAATAAATAGTGTTTGTGCAGTAAGATGACCCTGGCTGCCTAAAATGGCTTTTAATGGCCAAACTTTTGTACAACTGTGAAGCATTCCTTAGACTCTCATGTCATGGCTGTCCATAACATAACAGATCCAACACTATGATAAGGCTTTGGAACAGGCAATGTGAGCTGAAAGCTTCCTTTGGTTTTCTCCTAGTGTAAATATATCCAGATGTAGGGAAATTAGTTAAAATGACTCATTACACAAGTATTAGGCTGTATTATTCCACCGCACAGAAGTTCAGGTCTTGTGCTCATTACACAAGGTTATGTGTTGTTGAGCATTGGCTTTGGTTACGAGCGGTTTCTAAGTGACAGCCATGAAAAATAAAAGCTTTTCAAAGCTCACAATGTAAACCTTTTGTTGAGATAGGGTGATGGAGGTGTCAGTTCAGTTGTGTGGTAATTTTTGAGGCCTGTAGTTTTTAGCAACTATCATGCAATGCATCCATCCTTCCTTGTAGGGGAGGTTTGAATTGCAACCACATGGTTGCTGTCATGATCTTTGACATGGTTCCCCTTGACATTTTAAAATTCTCTTTGTGGCAGAGACACATTGGTAATTAGTTTTCTCTTTAATATGAAATGTTTTTAAACCGTGATTTGAATGGTTCCAATTAGTTTTAAACTGGTGTTTCCATTATTTTGTATACCTCACGCCTTTGTGTAGTGAAGGCTTTTTTAACCAATGATACAATCGGTAAAATATATCTGTTATTCATAGCTCTGCCAAATGTACAATGAAGCATAATAAAATCCATAAGTGTAAGCAAATATTTAAAATGGCCAAGGTTTTCATTATTCAGAATACATTAGGATTCTGCATAGAATTAATCCCTGATTCTTATTTGTTTCAGTGGGGTAGTAAAAAGGGAAGAGGATGGCTGGAGAACTGCCGCTTAACATCAACATTAAGGAGCCGAGGTGGGACCAGGGCACTTTCATGGGCCGGGCTCAGCACTTTTTCATGGTCACTGACCCCCGAAACGTCCTCCTCTCCGGCGAAGTCCTGGAGGATGCCCGGGTCACAGTGGAGAACTACAGGTGAGTCACAGTTAATGAGACATGGGAAGGGAACTCAGGGCACAATGGAGAAGACACAGATGGGACTTGCAGGTCCTATAGCTGAGGGAACAACAGGTTGGACTATGGTGGAGGAACTACAGATATGACAGAGTTGAGCACTTCGCAAACTTGTGGATAAGTGACAGAGCCATAAAAACCAGATGTATAGGGAAGTAGCAGTAAATGAGAAGAAATGCCTTAGACCGCTTAGACATCACAGTCTGAATCACCACTCGCCCAAAACCAAGGCCTCTAGGTGACTCAGGCAGCAAGATGCATATATGGGAGGCAGGTATGAGCACTGCAGCTGGGTGTTCCAGTCCCTACAGTGCCATGCATACAGTGCATGGGCTGTGGCCCAGCAAAAATGACAATGAACAATTGCATTTAATTGTGAGCCAAAATTAAGGACAAATGTTGATTGAAACCCAGCCAGTTTTCCTTTCTGGAAATGAAGTGAAACATCTGCACTCCCGCAGTGCTATATCTCTTGCTGTGAAGGAAATTTAATATTACTCTTGAACGAAAACTCAAAAGAGAAACTCCAATGGGAATACATTAAATTGATATGAACTTTGCAGTTCCCCCATATAGTGCATAGTAGCATAGTGTACTTAGACTGTATCTTTCAGTCAGCATTGATGAAAAGGAGATAAAAAGTAGATTAAGCGACTGTGTGCCATGCCTCTCTATCTTTCTCACCCACGCATATTGCCAATTGTATAAGATGCACTTCTGTTAGTGTGGAGAATCTACAAGGTAACTAGTAGGGGTATAGCCGTACACATTTGAAACAACCCTTTTGGTACAAGGGGCTCGATAGGGTTTGCATTGTGAGACAAATAGTTTTCCATTTTTGATCACATAGTGACAAACCTATAGTCATGTTGCTTTGTATGCCTCATGAACCGGAGTAAAAATACTATTGTTTATTATATTTATCAGCATGTTTAGAAATCTAGAGCATACGTGCCTGATCAAAACTGAAATCCCAATAACGCATCATTTAAAGAATAGATTAGATAGCATAATCAATTATGATTTGGCTAAAATATTCATGGATACCTCTGCAACATAAGTCTTGATAAAACATTTTACATCACTTAAATGGTTAAGCAGTTAACAAAATTAACTTTCAATACAATTCACAACTTGAATAGTTGTGAATTGTATTGAATAACTCTGTCAATGAAAGCAAAAAATCTTGAATTAAACAACATTTATTTGAATAGATTGTTAAGACTAGAAAAGATCAGAACTGCATTCATCTTGTATAATAAAAAAAGTGCTGAGCTAACACTTCAAAAGGGGTAAATTAATTAAAATAATACTAGTTATTTTTACATGTTTTGCCAAATAAACAGGTTTACTGTTGGCATATTTTTTTTCTCCTGTTGCAGTATAGACATATATAGAGTGGTTCATTTGTTTGTCCTTGTGAAACAGGTTGGGGGTGGTGAAAAAAGGCCTGACCGAGGACCAGCTCTGGAGGGCCAAGTACATTTATGACTCCGCCTTCCACCCCGACACCGGAGAGAAGATGCTTCTGATTGGACGGATGTCAGCACAGGTTCCAATGAACATGACCATCACAGGGTGTATGCTGACCTTTTACAGGTAAATAGTTTGCTTTCTGAGTTTCTTGCTCAAGTTGACAGTTTCATTTTGCTGGAGGCTGAACCAAGTAAGCAGGAAAGCTTAAATGTATCCTGTTACTAGGAAACGTTAGAGGCCAAATACATGTATTTTATCTCAAGACATTAATGATCAACTTCCTGACATTTAAACTGCATTTAATTTCTATGTCATATTTATCCAACCTAAATAACATAACATTAACCTTCTATAAAAAAAAAGGTGATCTGTGGGACTTTAGGAAGTATTTTAAGGTAATTCACAGATTTCTGGAAAGAGAGAATAAAATAATAGCATTATCAAAGCAATGTTTTAAAGGTATTTAAAGTATTACTTTTTAGGAGCAGTTTGTGTACCCCTTATAGAGTTTTGTTTTGGTTGGAAAATACTAACTAGCCTGGATTGTTAACACTATTTCTCCAAAAGAAATAAAATGGTACTTGGTCTGTCTACTCATGGTAAGTAAACAATAGAGCTTAATAATATTGGCATGTTGAGGGGGTGACCTAATTTGTTAGCATCATTTTGCATATATTATTCATTTAATAAGTTTGCCATTTTATTCTGATTTTGCTTTTTAAGTTTGAGCACAGCCTGTTGGCCAGTATCTCAGAGCCTACACTATCTCAAGTTCTTCCTGTATCTTTAATTGTGTGTTTTATATCGGTCACCATGGCTACAGACTGTGGCCTAACAGCCTTTTATTGAGCCCTGCAGCATCTTTGAGCTTTAGCCTTTGTATTACAGAGGATTATGGAGGTGATTTGATTGCTGTTGTGCTGTAATTCAGTTCTGGAACAAAGAATTTTGAAGGCTGGCTGAGGGGTGACTGTAGCATGCCCTCTTGGAGTGCACAGATCTGCAGCAATATGAGCCAGTGTTGCTGTAATTTCAATGTGGAGAGAAAAGATATCATTTATTGACTTCATGTCTTTCTTTCTGTCTCTCCTGCTCGTGTCTTTCTTTCTCTCTCCATCTCTCGGTCTCTATCCTTCATCTTACCCCTCTCCTCCAGGACCACCCCAGCTGTGGTCTTCTGGCAATGGGTCAACCAGTCCTTCAACGCCATTGTCAACTACACCAACCGCAGTGGAGATGCTCCTATCACTGTGAAGTAAGAGGCAAAGGTCACTCATTTAAACCCTAGCTTTGTTTGGGAGAACTTGTGACAAGCCATCTGCAACATACTCTCCCGCTATGGTACACTGTAGCCAATAGCATGCCCCATACTGTAGCAACACCAAGTACATTTTCTATTACTATTACTAATCTAGTACTATTTCTCTCACGTATAAACTATGGAACTGATTCACATACACCAGGAAAACTTAGGGGACATTTATGGAACATTAAAGCATAAATGGCATGCATGTTCTGGTGCAACATAGTAACATAAATGAGCATGATAAATGATTAAAATGTAAATATTTGACTGAATATTTACTGAAACAGACATGATACATTGGAAGCCATTATCTTAAATTGATATATTTCACATACAGTGTGTCGCTTGTTGTCATAACACCATTTAATCTCTGTTTACGAAGATTAAGGAAGTTTCCACTTGTACCCAAATGCAATCTGAAGTGTTTATTATCTTTTGTATTAAAATTTCTCTTTTTATCTCACACTCTTTTCTTTCTGTGAGCTTTGCAGAAATTTGTTTTTAAATTTTAGGGATAAAGTGAAGGCCTGTACAGACTGAATCACATTTGGTCCACAGTTTAGATATTGTACCAGAAGAAAAGGTGACATCCTGTAAAACATTAAACAGAGGCTTATGTGTAGCCATTTGACTCTTTCTGTTTCCCCCATCTCTCTTCACAGCCCATGATCTTTTAAAATCTTTCCCCTGGACCAGAAAGGATAGGGCTTTGACTTTAAGCTGGGTACAGAAGACTCTTGTCATTTTCCTCAGTAAAAGAGGCTTTAGGGGGAATTCGAAGTTGCTCTTTCTGAAGCTGATGTTGTTCATGGCCTGGACAGACACACATTCCTTCGCCCTGATTATTTAATTATTAGTATGCTGAGAAGGGCAGGTAGCACCTCTGTGATAGTCTCTAACACTTGGGCTTTCCCCTCCTCCTGCAGCCAGCTGGGAGCGGCCTACGTCAGCGCCACCACTGGAGCAGTGGTCACAGCCCTGGGGCTCAAGTCGCTCACCAAGGTACGGACAAAGAAACTCTGATCGGTAGTGCGTGAAGGTTCCTGGATGCCTTCAAGAACTTCAAGCCCCTGCAAAAATCACGGGGGTGCCCCTGTTACTGGCAGCTTTTTTAAAGCTTCTAAGCCCATAATAATACAAGTTTAAACAAACATCAAATGAACCTCCCCTTCCTTAGTTTGCAAATATAATGAATAAAGTCCAAAGAGTAACATAATGCAACCAAACCAACAGTACCTACTTCGGTGCAACAAAGCACTCCATTGCAATGAATTGTTTGTTACATTAATGGATGTATTTATGCCTTAAAATGCTTGACGCAGTGTTTCTATGAAGGCACAAGAAACTAGGTGCATGTTATACTTCAAGTGTGTGTGACGTTAGTTTACAATGGGTGCAGCTGCCGCATCATTCACTCTTTTGGCGATATAAACTTTTGACTAAGTTTACAGCTGCAAAATGAGAGTAACCAATTTTAAAAATGAAGTACTATTATGTTCATGGAACTACATGTAGTGGTGTAGAAGGGCAATGTAGCAGTATTGAAGTACTGATTGCAGTCCATGAAGAATTCGAAATGTTTACCTAGCTGTGTTTTGATGTTACTTTCAGGGTTAGGGAAAATTCATAGTCACAGAAGACCCCCCTGTTAACGGTTCATGTGTGACTGTAAGGTTGTACTACATTGTGAACAGAGGGTTGAGAGTGGGAGATTTATTGACCATGTCTGTTCGGTCTCTCCGCTGCGGCCAGCACCTGCCAGCTATAATTGGCCGGTTTGTACCCTTTGCTGCTGTAGCTGCAGCAAACTGCATCAACATCCCCTTCATGAGACAAAGGTGAGCACACCTGGAATATCCACCTCCTCCCCATTCCGAAAAAGACACTCTGTGTTACTTTATGCAGACTACATAATCTGTTATGTCACCTAAAGTAGGCTTACTTGATTTTTTTTGTATTAACCTATGCAGACTGCAATTTGACTGATTTTGCAATTAATTTGTTTTGCCTTATTCAGACTGCAAATAATTGCGACTGTCTTATCAATGATTAGACTGCATTAGCACTGTTAACTTACCTCATCAGGGCAGAATATCCATTATGAGTACTGGACTCCCGAGCAGTGAAGGAGGCAGAGGTGACACTGTTCTCCTCCCTCAGGGAACTGAAATATGGCATCCCAGTTACGGATGAGAACGGGAACCGGCTTGGAGAGTCCGCCAACGCCGCCAGGCAGGCCATAGTCCAGGTGGTGGTGTCGCGGATCGGCATGGCTGTGCCAGCGATGGGTAAGGACCCTCTGCTGGGTCAGAGCAGAGGTGGACAAAGTACACAACTCCATTACTTGAGTCAAAGTATAGATACTCCTGGTCGAATATTACTCCAATACAAGTGAAAGTTGTTCAGTCAAATTTTTACTTGCGTTAAAGCACTGGAGTACTTGCTTCTAAAAATAGTTAAGTATTCAAAAGTACATTTTCTTCTCAGTGTCAACGCCTTGTATATTGTTGCCACAATGTATTTACAGAACCTAATGACTCTGAAACAACCTCCTGAATGCACTGACTTGCTTGTAGAACCTGTAGAATAAAAAGCTCGTAGAATATGCTACGAAGCCTAAAGAAATGCCTATAGAAACAATTGGAAAGCGACTTAATTTACTAATATTTGATGCCTGCTTGGGAATGTGTTTTTCTGTCATAATAAAACAGTTTTTGCGTTAACTCGGAAGCTACCTGTCTTGTGAGTTTGCTGAATAGGTTTGCTATATCTTTGCAAAATACTTGCTCATCAACATGTCCACTACGCTGCCATGATCAAGCAGAAAGCTAGCCTCCTGAGTTAGCTCACAGGAATATGATGTGAATGACAGTGCTTTGATTGGAATGATATTAACATGTCATTCACAAGCGGTTGGAGTGTTCCATGAAGTCTAGCATGAGAAGGACACCAGTACTGCTCTCAAAACATAGATATGTACGATCGAAGATCACATCCTTTTACCTTTGAACACTGTGGCCACTCTTATGTCTTGCGAGTCTGGCAGCAGTCTTATTTGTCTTGTCACTTCGCACTACGCTGTATCAGAGTTTAGCATCTGTAAAAGAAAACGGCAGTATATTTTTGCAATGCCTCTTGCCATTCTTGAATCGAGGACATTGAAACGCTGAGCCATTTTCCACACCTGACAGCCCCACCTGCTTCCATTGCCAGCATGCTAAACGGTAACTCGCTCGCCAGCTAGCAACGCTATATATTTTGATATTTTTCCCAGTTAGCTTAGCCCACTGGTCTAAGCCTCGGCCTGAAGTCAATAGGATCCTTAAATAATACAATTTTTGAAGGCAGTGATGAAGTTTGTGCTTGGGAAACAGAGCAAACATTTAAAATGATATGAATCTTTCTTCATTTAAAAAATCTCAAACATGGACTTCAGATATGGCCACGGGTTACCACTGCCAAGGTCAAATTGAACTGTTCAAAAAAATGCAGCAAGTACTTTAAATTTCACTGACAGCGTAGGAGTAGTTTACTGTGATTGGTTTTTCTCCTGTGATGAACACAGTGTAGAGTGAAAAGTACAATTGTCTTTCAAATGAAGTGGAATACAAGTCATAAGTTTCCAAAAAAAATGTATACTCAAATAAAATACAGATACTCGAAAATGTACTTAAGTACATTTTTACTTACTACTGTCCATCCCTGGGTCAGAGGACATGGTTGTACAGGGAAAGAATAAGCACAAAATGGTGTCCTCTATGCATGTGTACTTTTGTGCACTAATCCTCGTATATTGAAGAACTGGCATGTTTTAACTGGTTTCCAAAAGCTAGAATAAAGATTGTAAAAGCAACATAAAGAGGAGGATGTAAAGGATTTTTATAGTCATATGTTGATAGATTTTTTTCAGTATAATCACAAAGAGGGTCAAGGTTCTCAGTTAAATTAGGCTAGGCATTAGCTAGCGTTTGCAGGCTAATTGTGACAATTTATTTGTGCTATTCTTAAATATCAAGTGTATTCTCTAAGACTTCGACAAACAGTTGGTAGTACAGTTAAGTAAAGGCACTGGCTTCGGCTCTGGAAAGCAGACCTTATTTGCTTGGTGTGTGTGAATCCATAAAGTCTTGTTGTGCCATGCAAAACTGTAGTACTTGGGTCTTTTTTCCTTGACATACTGTACATGATATTCTGATGTGAATAATTCATCTATAGTTGCAGTCAATGGACTCACTGAAAGCATAACTGTTAAACTCCCATAAAGAAAAAGTTTATTTACTGCTGTACTTGTCTACTGATTTTGCACGGCCCGGCATTGAACTAATGAAATCCTTATATGTATCCAATCTGCTAATAGACCGTAAATATGATGGCTAGCCAGCAAACTGAAGTAACATTATCCTTTCAGTGAATTCCTGTAGTGCGGTTTTAGACAAGTCATTCGTTTTGTAACCCTTGTTCCTGAAATTATACGTGCATTTTTCTTGGCTGGGAGATGTAGACTCAGTACAGCTTGTTTACGTCAGCAATATGCACCAACAGTGGAAGCGATTTCATTTTCCAGTCATATATCTGCACATCTTCACAGTACTTCTAAAAGCCACAGGATATATAAGGGAGATAAAATATTGAAGTCTTGTGTGACACAAGGAGCCAGTAAATTTGATTTATTATGAAAATAGTGTATACAGTAAGTAGTGACTGGATTTGTAAAATGTGTTCTCTACACCTCCTGCTATCTTTCCCCGAAAGCTATCCCTCCCGTCATCATGAACACCCTGGAAAAGAAGGCTTTTATGAAGGTGAGTTCAAGATCGTCAGCACCTTCTTTACACCTGCTGTATCCTAAGGTCCCATCCCTCGTGTTCCTGTGTGGCTCGTTGATTGAGTTTGCAGCTGTATCGCTGTCATTGTAGCAGACAGAGAAAATGTATTCATTACCTTCTGAATTTGACATACAGGTTGTTTAGCTCTGACTTTCGCCTCTCCTGTTGCAGCGGTTCCCAGTGCTGAACGCCCCCGTGCAGGTCGGGCTGGTAGGACTGTGGTGAGTACTGTACCTAAGGAGGGCCTTCATCACACACAAGCTGTGTACTTCTGCTCGTGACTGTGGTCCGTTTACTCCTGTCCACAGTGTGGCCTATGCTTCCTCCATAATCCAGCATGGACAATATATTACTCTACAGGCCTTTTCATTGGGTTATTTTAAAAAAAATATTTGTTTGAATTTGTTTTGGATTTCATGCTCCAAGTGAGAATTTAAATTTAAATAATGAACCTGTTTATAAATGTATGACATGATAAGACCAGTTGAGCAGTATAATTACCTACCCTTAGGCAGAAATAAGACTAACACAGCTTTTGACACAAGAAGATTAAATCTAACCTCTGGACACTTTTGAGCAAACAAATGTAAATGTGTAGTTTTTAATACTTAAAGACATCAGTCTGTAAGCATTAATGTCCCTGGAAGACACCCAAGTGAATAGGAAATGCTTTATAACAGGATTTAAAGCACATAGGCAATTTCATTGGGATGTTTGGATAATGTGAGATAATAGCGTCATAGCTCAATGAAGCGGCAAACCCAGCAAGAGATGCAGTGTTGTGGAATGAATTGTTTCAATATTAGGACTGCTCCAAACCACTGTCTCTCTCACCATTCCTTCAACTGTTCTGATTGATATAATGACTTAATATCAGTCAATACAGGTGCATACATACATAGTTCATTGTTTCAGTATTAGACAAGGCTACAGTGTGTCTTGTCTTAGTATCCCAGCAGATGCTAACTCTCCTGCTGTCTTTCAGCCTGGTGTTCGCCACGCCACTATGCTGTGCCCTGTTTCCACAGAAGAGGTGGGTTCGCTCAGGTTTCCCCCGGACGACATCACCTCCCTGTAACTCGTAACGCAGCATTACCGCTGGAAACCCCACCTAACGTGCCGCTTTCTGTGTCCGCAGCTCAATGAAAGTGAGCAGCCTGGAGCCGGAGCTGCAGGAGGAGATTCGGAAGAGCAGCCCCCATACCACCACAGTCTATTTCAACAAGGGCCTGTAGGGGGCGCTGGATTAACCATAACTACAAATCATTTTGGGGGCACAATATGAAGGGCAAGTATATTAAAAGCTTATTTTTTTTAACCAGATATCTGCAGCTTTTGGATCGAGAGAGTCCTCTCAGAGGTATTTATTCAGTTGAGACCTTTGGGAGCTGGATGTTTATATGTATGTCTGTAGCTGTAGTTTATTTTGTAGTTAGGATTTTTGGGTATGTTAAGACAAACTCTGGTGTCATCACTGGGGATGTGTGGGAGGGTTAGTTCTGGACTGCTTTGAGTCTCATTGGCTAACGGGAATTGAGGAAGACTTACAATGGATGTTCACTCCTTTTAAATGTTTCAGTCCAATTGTATTTATTTACTGCATTGAAAATTAGAGTCAGTTAATGCTAACGGCCCTAAGTCCATTATTTATTGTTCCCTTTGTTGGACACAGGGCGTATTGTAGGAGCTATTTGCACTGATGTTGAGTGGATTTCCTGTCTGTTAGTAAGTTGCACTTTATTTAGTGTAAACTGTAGAACGTCTGGCTGCTTTACTTAAGAACCAGGTAGGCAGCCTGTCCAAACAAATACAATAACCATCTTAAACTCCACCTCTCAAATACTGAAGCATGCATTTACTTTTGGTGTAAAAGTCTTAATTGGGACTTAATTGGGACCCACTATAATAGGAGAGCTGGTCAAGCTATAAAGAGAACATCTTTGGATTCTAAGAAAAAAGGATTTTTTAGGATAGCTCATCCTGTTTCTCAGAGTGTCTCAACCATGATTGCAGATGATATGGTTATATTATTATATAAAAACATGAAAACTGCTGATGTCTGTCACTGCATGCAGTTCAGGGCTTCACAATCAGTGAAGCTGGAAAGTTTATTCAACTTCATAATGCCAAGCTCATTAGAAAGAATTAACAGAAAATATTATATGGAAATAAAAATTATTGTATGTCTTAAGTAAAAAATATATGAGGCTACTGAGACTCAAAAGCAAACCAGTAAGAGATCATAAGCAATATGTATGTCTATAATTTTAAGCACAGCAGAAAAGCTTCTTTACGTTGGTATATTTAACAGCAAGAATTAACTGGTTGGAGTTTGTGGTCCAGTAGTAGCTGGATTAGATGGTAATTCTTTGTGCTCTGTGGAGGAATGTGATGCCCTGGCGTAGTCAAGAAGGTCCTTCTGGGTTATTGCGGTTTGAAATGCACAAAGGTATAAACGAGAACGTAGTTTGTTTCTAAAACTTAAAAGATTTTGACTGCAAAATTTGACTCATGAAGTAAAAATGAAGTGTGAAAAACAGGTTTAATTAACCTTCTTTGTTATTGTTGATTTTTTTGGTGATGTCTACAAATCTTCATTAGAAACTTTTACTCAATGCATATTTTTAAAATGGGAACTGGTGTCTTGGGTTTATACAGATATTAGGAGGACAAATATGACACTGCATTTATGTGTCCCATCCATGGCAAAATGCATTTCATAATGTACCATTTTTTAAATTAAATCCATTGTCCCTGGATTCCACCAGGGGGCACCACATGTTACTGAAGTAGATCCTCCACCTGCTGCTTTGTAATTGCACATTCTGTTTTCTCCGTCTTAATTGTTCCCCATTCACTATTTTTTCATTTTATTTTATTGTTGTAGAAGTCATATAATTGTACTGTTACAACACTGTAGCTGAAATGGTCTCAGTAGTCAGACCCCTCTCTTTCTGTGTCAATGAACAGTCCTACTTCCTCCTTCAAAGCAATGGAGTTGTTTATGTCTTAGGTAGTCAAACAGGCTTTTTTAAGGATGAGAAAAGTCTGTCATTCTTTTGCTTTCACAAATACAACACTTTATTGAACCACCTTGCAACGAACATTAATAAATTGCATGTAAATACTACTGCTAAAAAAAACACATCTATAAGATAAATATTAGCCTTGGAATAGATGTAGTTTGAAATATTCTTTGTGAGAGTGAACTAAAAGTGTTTTTTAAAAAAAATACATACATGAATTTATCAGAATTGTTCAGGTATAAATATTTAAATATTTGTATATTTGGAAAAGTAGGATTGGATTATGGTTATCCTGAACTCAAAGGAGGCCTTCTTAACCTTAGTGTAAGTAATGGGGAATCCTCCTCTGCCATCTTGTTATAACTACATTCAATAACTGTTTGGAACTACTAAATAAATGACCTCTTCCATTTGGGATAGAAGTCTACAGCAGGAGATGACATACTATTTGCGTTACTAATTGTGCAAAACTAAAGCCATTCTTTCACCTACAACGTTGTCAAGCTTTTTTTTAGTCGTGTGAGTATGCGTTACATTTAAAAAATGGCTTTCTTACCTAAACGGAATCTTATCAAATGTTTTTTTTTTTATTATTATTCCATGTCCATAAATGTTGTCATTTTTTTATTATGAAGTAATAACAAGCAAGAACAATAAAATGTATACAAGTCCTGAAAGTGGAAAAGTGATAAACAGCAAACCTGACTCAACAAAGGCTTGTGGATCATACACCAAAGAGGACACCTAGCCAAAGATGATGCATATCATGTACAGAGTTGATTAAATGTACGCACTAGAGGTAATCGTAATACTTCAAAGGTAATACTTCGGTGAAGGGTGGATTTGTGCTGACATTGATAGAAAACAGTCTGGTGATATAAGGTTTTGGTCATTCAATGAATCATCGATAGAGGCACAAGGCTAGACAATCAAAGACATTGTAGATCTCTTCTTGAGTGTAACGGATGCTCAAGGTGTATCCTCTTCAGGCTGACAAATAAGCATACAGAGGTGAAGTGGGTCTAAGAAAAACACTTGTCGTATTTGTTCTGTCAGTATTGGTGCTCAGAACGTGTTTTTTCCTACATTTTGTATAATATTGGAAGATTTGTTACACCTGTGTAACATGTGTATTTACCTAGAACAATAAACACAATTAAAATGTGTGACTTGTGTCATTTTGTTCTGTCAAGACAAAACCAGTGCTCTTCTCAGAAAATGTCTTGGTCTGTTGATGTACAGACATTCTAAATTTGCAATGAAGTTAATTTTCCTCTACATGTACAACCATTGCAACATGGCTATATCTGGTGCAGAAGGATCTTGTGTAGATCCAAAACAAGATAAACCCAAACCTACTTAAATATACCCATTGCACTGCACTTCTAGAGGTATTAAATATGTCATACAAACACTGGCAGTGATAACCCAGTAACAAGACATATTTATGAATAGTCATGGCTACAAGATACTTATACTACATATGTGCTCATATAATCAAAGACTACAAATGGCATGCTGTCTGTAGCACGGAATGTTAAACATTCACCCTCATGTATATTAAAAACACAACTGAATGTTATGTGTAGAAACACTCGAACTGAAGATGCAAGTCACAAAACCTAGAGGTATAATGAATACTTGCGAAACATCTTTTGCCATTATATTGTACAGTTAAAGACAGGAAAAGCCTGAAAATAAGGTAGAGGAACCAGTTTGGGAGTCGGTTAGCCACACATATTGTGTATGGCCATTTCATTAATTGGCTCGGTACTTACCTTTTCACATGCATTCAGAATGAAAAATGTTGAAGTCAGAAACACTAGCTATGACAAAAGAGTTTTTCTGTGTATCTTATACATATTATTGGAAGTATTTTTGCAGAACTGAAACTGGTGATAAGCTACTTTAACTCCTCTGCATTGAGACTGCGAGTTAAACAAACATTACTGGCAAAACCACAGTGCTTTTCAGTGTAGAGGGTGAAACTAAATGTAAATAAGCTTCCGCAATATAAAACGTCTGGGTGTCACCGACCACACTGAACCGTTTAGATTGTTAGATTGGATTGTTTCAGTTCAGATATCAATTTTCTGCAATGTTTATCACACTTTCCTGGTCTTGCTCAACCCAAAACGGTAAAAAAAAAAAAAAAAAAAAACATTACAGCGATTTTGACAGTAAAGAACTTTTCAACTGTCACGGCCTCCCTGGGCAGAGATATTGCAAGCCTAAATTAAGGGGACTTAATTTGTCTCTGATATAGATAATCCTAGGGTGCTGCGCAGCTAAACACTTTCGGCTTGCTTAAAAGTACAACAAAAGAAGAGCCAACGTTACCCCAAAGCTGGCGTGAACCGATGTAGCTCCTCGCATGCCACGGCCAGTCCTCCTTTGCCGCCCAGTGGCGAACAGCCCGGCTTTGGATTTGCGAAATTGGGACTGGGGTTCGCTGACTATCTTGCTTTAATGCTCGTTCATTTGGTTATTCTAAAAGGTCCACAGACTTTCAGCAGCTGTTTATTCCGTTCGTTGGGTCAATGCTTTGCTTAATTTACGACTGAAGTGTTGCAAGGGTGAAACCCAAACTTCAGAATAAACGGTAGATGCAAACAGTACTTGACCGACGGGGCATAGAGAAGCGGCGTCCAAACAGCAGCAGCATCTACCAGCAGGCCCGTTCGTGCCCAAAACCCACCGGAAATAGGTTCGTCTGACCGCATTACTGAGTCAGGGGTAAAACTACTGTCACATCAATTAAACATCGTCAACTGACATTTCTGTCATTGCACCACAAGCAAACCGAAATATTTATCGGACCCACTAATTCTAACACGCACAAATCACGTTAATAACAATAATGATAACAATAATCTCATTTAGGGGGACCAATACGAGCTTCCTGGCACTCTTAAAGGGGTAACATCCTGATTTTAAACAGAAATGGCCTGTCGGAAACACAACATAGAGAAGGAAAAAGGAGTTACATGAGGCCTGTAGATGGTTCTATCCAACTTCTGCAAAAGCTTATGATTACATCCAATACATAGCGTGCTCTAACTTGTTCTAATTTTGTCTTTTTTTTTTAAAAACAATCAAATCCTTTTAAAAGACCAGTTCACATAGATTTGAGATAGTTGTGTAGTAACAGCTGATGTTTGATCATGGCAGTAATAGATGGTAAATGATTTGAAAGTCATTCATCATTAAAACCCACAATAATTCCGCAAGGGAGATGGTTGATTGAGGTCTCTGTTTATTGGTGAATGTCATCCACACTCCCACAGGTCCAAAGGCCGCCCGTCCTCGTCGCCCTGGCAGCTAAGACCGTGTGTGCACGTGCATCAAACCTGCTCTCTCCGCTTGGAGTTTGGAAGCAGGCTATCATTAACACACACGCAGATCCCGGCGCACCAGCACGGCGAGGACAGGGGCCTGAGGAGTCTGTGTACAAAGGAACACACCCAAATTTAACACTGTAATTAACCCGGAACAGCATGCAAAAACTCCCAGTGCTGCTACGTTTACACACAAAAAGGACAAATCTCTCACAGTTATAGATGTAGAATTACTAGATTAGACACCCCATTTAAAAGCTTATTGTATGCCCACCATGGTGGCCCTATATAACAGGAGATAAACCTTTAAACCCTAGATAAAAAGCTGCCTTGATGTAACTGGTGAATCAAAGAGCAACTGGATCTCTGCATTTACATCCTGTGTGGCCAGCACTCCCTTGCAAAAAGAGATAACTATCGCAAATGGGAATAGTAAAATGAATGTCAGTCAATCCAGTCTGCTGTATTTAACATACTTACTTCCTGTAGGTATTCATAACACCTTATTGCGGTAAATGATCTAGTGATTCAACACCTATAATTATAGCGTGGCCAACCCTCATTGAGAGAATCAGTCTTTTGTTTTAACAGGCAATACATTCACTAAACAGTGATACGTGTGCAGTTTAAATGCGGTTTTGTCAGTTTCACATTAGGGCTTGTAAATGCAAGCTTTGTCATACCTGAAAAAAAAAAATGTTGCTGTGCTAAATGGGTGTTCCTGTACCATCGTGCTACAAACCTACGCTGCTTCCTGGAGAGCAACTGAGGTGAACTTTTACCTGAGGGCGGAGATTCACAGAGGTGTCCTTCTTACACCATTACATTCCAGTCATAAGGGAAGGACTGAGGTCATGTTCTTCTTTTTGAAGAGGAACAGTATTTCTCATGCTGAGTTAAGGGGGACAGCCCCAATGAAGTGCAAATTACAGAGAAGCTTGAATAATTTCTTTAAAAAAAACCTTTCCAAAACTTTCAAGGTGGGGCTTTTAGCCTGGAATCTACTTTACAGAGGAAAACTATATTTTACTGTAGTTTAAAACATGGACACACACAATCACCCAAAGCTGCAGTCCAGGTTGATGGTTGCGGTGAATTAGAAGCTAAGGGGAATTTTTTTTCAGTTAGGAGTGTTATTCTTGTTTTGTACATTCCTAAAAGGATCTATTGCTCCTTCTGGATCTTCTTCGCTGCGTCAAGAACGGCTGCAGCATCAACGATGTTCCCAAACTCCTTCTCCCTGTGCTCCAGCAGAATTCCCTGGGGGAGTAGATGGGAATCTGTTAAATGAGTTAAACACAGCCAACGGAACCCTCCTGAACTGAAATTACATTTCAGGATCCAGGACTCTAACGAGAGTTTATATCTTCAAACTGAAACATTATGTAATGATTTTAGTATTGATGAAAAGGGTGCTATGACCCGGTCACTATACCTGTTTCCCCGCCCCGATCACAAAGACCCCGCCTAGGATGAATCCCTCCCCATTCATGTTGCCCTGGTAACCCGCCTTCCAAGCGCGCATGAAGTTCTGCCACACCCCCAGCCGGATGAAACCCAAGCCCCCCATCTTCCTCTGCTGAGGACCATAGAAGGTTTGCTGCCAAAAACACAACCAGGAAGTCAGGCTGGCAGGCATTGAAGGTCAGCCAACATTTTTCAAACAGTATTGTCAATCATAAGGATCAGCTTAAGGGCAGATATTACATAAAATACATTCCTGCACGGATGTGCAAATATCACATTCATTCATTCTTTCGTGAAAGGGTTTGGTCGACAACTTCTGCCAGAGTAGGATTTTGACCTGCAATGCTAGGTGTGGAGAAGTGTTAAACTAGGTGTGGATAAGTGTTGAAGTGACAGTGAACAGAAACAGGGTGTTTCTAGAACCTGGTCATCCAGGAAGATTTCCCCAGCGAAGTGAGGTCTGAAGTCCTGGATCTCTGTGCCGATGTTCTCCTTCACAACGGCGTACAGAGGGACCCCGAGCTCCTCTAGCTGGGGTTTCAGAGAGGACAGCTCTGAGGCCTCCTGTAGACACATGGGAGCCTCCATTAGAGCGTGTCAGTACTGTACTGTGTGCCAATACCAGACCACCATCCTATCGTGCACATACATCTACCTCCACACATCACAAAAAAATATCTAATATATAAATAAAATGTCTCAACACCCTCTGTGTATACAAGGTGTGGCTATTAAATAATAAGACTAATGCTGTAATTCAATTTTAACGAAGAAAAGAAAAGACTCAGTAGCCATGTTGTTCAGTTTCACCAAAAATTTCAAAATAATGTGCTGCTCGATGTTTGAACTGACCGTTTTTATGGCACGTCAGAAAAGCACGTCTGCTTCAAGCAATGCGAAGCCGCAAACTGAAGACGCGGGCAGTTTGAAACTTTCAGGGGTTGTTTATGCGTGCCCTTTGGTCAATGTATACCATGCGGTTGGTCAATGTACACTACGTGGTTCAACTTCGATAAGCCCGGTCTCGTTATTTAATAGCCACACCTCGTATACCTACCTCAACAACATAAGCAGACAATACCAGCACCCTACTGTTTTAAAACAGCACATTTGTAACAAACACCTCCCACTGACTGAGGAGGGTGTGACTGTGTGTGATTTCCTCCATTTCACACGTTGACCAGAGGCAGAGACGACTTGACCATTCCCTTAGAACGCTGTTCTCTTTCTGCAGCTGGGAGAAAACTTTCCAACCAAAGAAGTAGATTTGCTGGCCCTAAAGAGGGTAAGACTGAGTGTCCAGCTCACGGAACCAACAGGTACACTGTTCTCTGCGAGTGACATGACCACCATAGCAACACTAACCCAGTGAACTACATGACCTCCATTGCACCTCAAGAAACCCTATTACATGAATACCCGATTATTTTTGAGTTTGCACAGCATAGCGCTATTTTGCATCATACATCAAAGATTTTATCAGATTAACTGAAGTTTGCGTTCTCATACCACAGCACAAATGCTGTTTTGACTTCCCCCGAGTACCAGCAAGTTACCAGCATTGATCTAATACTGAAAACATTATGCTTTATAGAAACAAGTACTCAAAGTGCGTTCAGTCTGCCACATTAGGTTCGACATTATGTTTTTGATATCTTCGAGAAACATTTATCATCACACAATATGAAATAAGTTCATAATATGTATTTTGAAATGTATTCTTAAGTTACATGTCCTTCCATTGAAAAAGTCTGGAAATTAAAACAAAAAAGTACATTTCACACAATTAAGTCAAAGAGTTAAAAGCCTGAAAATAACTTCAAATGAGTACAACAGCTCTTAACATTTCCACTGTACTCCAATTTAAAAGAGCTACAGCTGGTTAAACAGCCACAATGAAATCAGACTGTATTCAGAGTAGGTTCAGTCTGTCTGGCTTGAGCGTCTAGAAGTTTAGTCACAGTACCTCTCTGCACAAAAATCATCCAGGCCTCCGGACGGCCATCAGCACCGCCCCAGACTTCTCCCACAGCGTCTTGGCTTTGAACGTCCTCTCCTCTGTTATGGATAATAGCAAGTGATTATTGAGTTATCACTATTAACATACTTAATACTGAATTGCTATCCAAAAGTTCATAAAATTAGCCAAAATTAATTTAAAATTTGTGCCAAATCAATGACAAAAATGGTAACTTGTGGCTCGGGAAGATTGAGCTGTTATGCAGATTACCCTCACAGTTTACTTTGTCATGTGTTCATCTTAATAAAAATGAAGCAGATGGACGATAGAATTTACTTTGGATTCTGCCAAACAAGTCAAGATTCATTTTGGTCTCATTAAGACAAAGCTTCAGAATACTGGTAATAACCATGCTACCATGTTTTCTCTTGGCTCTCAATTACTGATCTTGTGAATGGATTACGGATGATTTAAATGAACTCCACTCTCATCTTTTGAAAAAGTGAATGGGAAGTGAAATAGTTTAGCATCTGACCAAATAATTTGCTCCTGAACAAATACAGAGTTTTTGTAAATGGATGAATTTGGTTTAATTGATTTGCTCATGAATTCCAAAACTACAGGATTATTATATTCACAACCTACTGCCAATATGTAACTTCCTTTTATATACTTAATACAATAGACACAAATAGAACAGAGCAGAACAGAATAGCATTGTTCCTAGGGAGAACTACTGGATAAATAGCTGGCATACAAGACATCAAATGAAAAATACATAAATTAAAGAAATAAAATGACAGAAGTTGCATCTGCAGATTCCTGAACAATGAATTTTAAAATAAAACCCTAGAGGTATACAAGCCCACCGTCTCCGATAGTTTTCAGGTCAGCATCTTCCAGGTACTCCAAATTTGCCTGTTCCGCTTTGGTCAGACAGAAGTCAGTGTTTGCAAGGAAGATTCCTGCAAGGGCAGCACCAACAGCACCAAGACCCAATGACCACATGCCCATGCCCAAGAGCTCCCCCTCCAGGCCGAAAGACAGCACTGCACAAAAAACACAAACATGAAATGTTGGTAGATTAAGGGTTGGTGGTAAAGATTTGTGAAAATATTTATTTTAAATCACCACAATTTCCAAGGCCCTGATGATCCTAAAATTCTTTCGATATGCATACACATTGAGCCAAATCAGCCAACTAGAACCCAGACCAGCTTGGATGATCTACAGATCAACCAGTGCATAATTGTTTAGAAGCAGGTCTATCTTTCAGACCAGAGTATAGAGCAGTCTTCCTTTACTATAGGAACTCATCTTTCTCCAAAATGTATCATGCAACAGTAGGCCTATTACATCCCTGCAATCTCCTACATTGTTTATGAGGATGAGGACTGAATTGCATATAAACTGCAGTGCAACCAACCAAGCCAGCATCCTTTCCACTCAGCTGTTGTTGACCATGATTTCTGTTTGCAGCTCAATTTATAATGCAGTTATGTTGCATTCACCTGACCACAGGGCATCACTGTTGACTGGTTAGGCTAAAGCTACCCTGACACCTAAATGCTAGATGCTGACCAAAGATGAAGCTACCACCTATCATGCTACCTTGCAGATTCCTGGGTACAGACGCAGAACCTAAACAGTCTTAAATCCACTAGAAGTACGAGTCTTAAACTAGGAAAGCAGGGAACACAACCAGGGGAATGCTCTGCTACCTCCTTGTTGTTCATGGACCGGTAATTTATCGCTTGCATTTTCCATAAGTCCGCCACTACACGCTGGAGCAGATCCCAATATCCATTTTTGTACCAGGAATTTCGGTCTTGGACTTGGAGACGCCCCTGGCCTGGGGATTAAAAGACCCTCGGATGATATCTTCCATCGACGTCCATCATGGACCATCTGTTTAAAAAGTCCAACTGTGCGAGCTTCACCAGGACCACAAGACTTTACAGAAGAAAGAAGCGGATCTTTGACCTCCTTCCCTACAGGTGGCTGTTTCTCTTCGGGGAATTGCTTGGCTTTGCTACGGTCAGCTGTGTTCTGGTGAACGGACAAGGCCGCGTTTGGAAACAGCTGAAGCGCCGCCGCAGACTTGAAGGTTCGAGCACGGCATCCTGCCTGTCGAGAGGCAAGGAGCCAAGCCCGGTAATTGGACACAGAGTATAATAAGGACTTTACTAATGTCTCGGTCAAAGTTGCTTCTTGTCCATATTTCAGGTTAAAGGGTAGGTGGCTTGAGTGTGTTCTGGAAAGAAAAAAAAAAAAAAAAAAAAACTTTACCATGTGTTCTGAGAATGGTGCAACAACTGGTGTTCCAAGTGGCAATTCCTTTATGGGAAATCGTCTTTAGAAAATGTAGATTTGTGCAGTAATCCAGCCAAAGGATACTCTCTTCTTCGCCTCCAGGCATGTACAATTCATATTTTTGTATGTACAGTGGCTCCAAGGTTCCTGATAAGTGTATGGAAAACAAAATATTGCTGGCTTTGAGTCCTCACACAGAATGTGTTACGACTCTCTGGGGCGGAAAAATCAAGGACTAGTCGAAAATGCATTCCCAAACATAATAAAGTGAATGTTTAGAGTCACTCCAAAGAGTGATCAGAGTTAGTTTGGTCACTTCTTTTCCATTTTTCCCCACATGAAAATTATTGGTCTCAACAGTGGCTTGTGGGCATATACACATAAAAGCAAAGCTACATTTTACTGATTCTCATCAAACTGTTTATCCAGGCAGAGTTTTTTTTTAATATAGGTAGGCCACCTACACAAAATATTCTAGCGAGACATTGGGCAGCTTCTTCTATATATGCATGTACCATATTGCTGAGAATTATTGGCCTTCAGCTAATTTAAAAAAAAAAAACTGCCTTGAAGTACATTCAGACCCTGCCATTTTGTGGTACAACGAGATAACCCCCATCAGCAGTGACTGTGTCAAGGAGGGGTCAGCATAACTGAAATTCAACTGAGTTTTCTACATGCAGATAACAAGCCTTCCCCCTTACTTCACTGAAGTAAGACATCTAACAGTGCTTAATTCTTCACTCATTTCATTCTGGTTGCTGTACCTGAAATTGCCTGACCTTGCACACTTTGATCTAGGGGAAGGTAGGAGCTGTCTGCCATGGCTTGCCATGGGGACACTCATTTTTTGGAGCAGTGAGTTGGCCTAGGAGCTGAATCAAAACCGGTATGTGACAGTGTTGACTGTGGCCAGGATTCCCATTTACCGCCATAATTCCACAATTTATCCCAGAACCAACATTTGACTTTAATGAGCAGAGAATTGTGAATTTTATTTCAGGGAGTTTGCACAATGATTAATCCCGAATACAAATATATACATATACATTTTCCCTTGATAATGTCATTATTTTAGTTTTACAGATTTTTACTATTTAAAAACAATTAAAATCATACAGATTTTTAAAGAAAGGTCCTTCTTACATAAGAAGAACATAAAAACATAAGAACATATTATGACGAGAACAGGCCATTCGGCCCAACTAAGCTGCCCATTACAATTACAGAGAATCCAAAACTGCATCAAGATCCTGTTAAGCTTAGGTCAACTATTACTCCCAAGTCTTTTTGAAATTGAGCACATTCTAGTTTACTTCCTCCAATGAAGTAATCTTGTCTAAGGTTCTTATTTCCCATATGCAAGACTTTACATTTACCTAAGTTGAATGTCATCTGCCAGTTATCTGCCCACTTATGGATGCTATTTAGGTCTTCTTGTATTACCATAGTTGATTCTATACTGTTGGCTAGAGCCCCTAGTTTTGTTTCACCTGCAAATTTTACTGTTTTACTACTAACCCCTGCATCAAGATCGTTTATGTAAATAAGGAAAAGTAAAGGTCCCAACACCGATCCCTGTGGGACTCCACTTCTTACAGAACCCTGCTCTAGGAATTCCTCCCACAGTTACATTCTGCTTTCTACCAGATAGCCAACTTCCAACCCACTCATATGAATGCCACAGGAAGGGTGTTTTCATAACTGTCAAAGTGACATCAATATTAAGCGCCTTACTGTCGAACGACACATTATTAATTACTAAAATAAAGGAACTGATCTTATAGTGGTAATGGGTTTGAGGAAAATGTTCGAAGTGTGCAGATATTATTTAGGTTAACCACTTAACAAGAAGTATTTTGTTTCTTAAAATATTTTGCTTCTTTTTAAAAGCTTAGTACATTACTAACATGCTGATTCAGTCATGTTCCCTCAACTTGAGGAAATTGTTCAATAACATCTATGCCCCAGACACCAAGGTTGGTTTCTGTCTCCTTCCACTTTTATCTCAGCTGTGGAACCTTGAAGCTGATACAAAATATAGGTCAGGCAGTTAGCAGGGCACAGCCCGACCAATGGGAGCAAAGCAAGACGCGCGCAAACGGTCTCTGCTGATAATAGCAGTTATTGTACTCTCCCCATACAGCATTCTACATTCTCTAATTCAGGCAAGAGATTTTAAGACTGTATAAAATGAATAAACAGCCTCTCCTAACACTCTCTTTTTACTCCTGTTTCCTTACTTTGCCTCGAATGCGGTACACAAACAGCACAGTTTAGTGTTCACAGTCCAGTACAAAAGAACAGAAGCAGATAATGCGACTGAAGAACTCATTTTGTTGGCCTGATTCCTCTCAGTAAAATGTAAGTACTCCGCAGAGTTGTTAACTGGTAAAAGCAGACCTCTAAGGGTCCCACTGTTAATAGAAGCTTCAGTTTTGAGCTTACGTAGTTAGCGCCGTTTAATCCTCTTATGCCTCACACAGTGTAAGTAGGCAGAGCAATTACATACTCACAAACAGGGAAACATATGGTTAGGGTCAAACAATTTACATTTCAGCAAAGTTAATAGGAACAGTTGTGTTTCCATGTGCCAAAAGTTGACTATTACATTCTAGAAATTCCTGTTATTTCTTCATAAAGTTAACCAATCACATTATAGGTTAACTGTTTGAAGAACTAACAGGAAATTATTCAGCTAGAGTGATTTCTGAGGGAAATTGACAAGCCCTGATTTGTAAAACTGCATTATTTCCCAGAGTCTCATGTTCTGCTACTTATTAGTTTCATGTAAAGAAAGTACTAGAAAAGTAGTTTAGTAAGGAGGATGAATTCTGTAGGTGGGTGCCACAAAAGAGGTGGCTGAGGTAAGTTTCCCCATTAATTGTGAAGAGCTTTTATTATGAACAGCTCTACATAAGCATTGTAGGCACACAGACTGTTGCAAAGGCTACAATAAAACTAAAACCATACAACATTTAACATTGCCACACGCCTTATAAAATCGATTGGTATTGCTGAAGCAAGCATTGTTTTCATCAATGTTAAAAATACAGCACGCTTTCCAATGTGGAAAAAAAACATTTCCGTGAGCACACAAGCCTATATGAAAAGCGAAACAGTGGAAACTTGTTGATTTATGTTGTTGATTAGTGAGGATAAAGCGATATCAAAAAAATCCACTGCATAGCTTCCACTGACTAAATAAATGGTTACATTTTTCCTAACTTAGCAAGACGTTTTCAACACACCCGAATTCTCCGAATGAGATCAAGTATTTTAAAAAACTAGTGGATGTCAATGATCTTTATATTGCAACTTGAGGCACTGATAATCACTGAAAGATATACTGACTTGTGAAAGATGTCCCGGAACTCAAGATCTACTAAAAAACTGCACGACTCCTTCAGCAATTAGTCCATACCGTCTCCTTCAAAATATCTAACAATACTATGATGTCTGCCTGTTCTCAAACTTACAGAGCCAGATGTAAGGGTGGAAGTGTTTTGGTTAAAAAAAAAATACCAAAAAAAAAAAAAAACAGCCAATCAGTGAGCACTCTGGTCGCTCAGCTGAATGTGTCCTTCAACATTGGACTTGACTCAGTACATTACATTGACAGGAAACCAGAATACAAACTATGAGTTTTAAAGTCCTTTAAAGGGCACTTACTGTAATGTTCCATTACAGTAAACTAGCAATATTCACTAAAAATGGACTACTAGGCCAACCACAACTGTAAATACTTATGTGGACTTCTAGAGGTAAACACGTGCTAACTTACTAAACACAATACCCTAAGGTATTAGGTGGAAATAAAACCCATTACACTCAGCACTAATACAATTAACGTTGAGGGGGAATTCTTCAGCATGTGGCAGCAAGTTATCCCAGCCATTTCATTAAATCCACTTTCTTGTTAACCCATTCATTTTTGCCAACATTGACCCACTCGGTAGGGTTCTCGTTATCATCATCATTGTGTTGAATAGTTACACAATGAGAGAAATACAGGCTAATGACAACGTGCTAACCAAGATCGCTGACCTTCCTCAAGTTATGTCAAAACAAGTTGGAAATACCAGACAGACAAGAAATTCAGTTATCATCAAGCTCTACTGATTATTTAGACTCAAATGATTAGAGGCAATTTTAATGCAAATTTGGACAACTATATTGATAGAACATCTGAAACCAACCCATCAGTGACCCACTAAATTTACACTGCTGTTAACCATTCTATGGTCATACTGTGCTCCGACTACTCCTCAGCTCCCAACACTGTATTACATATTGATTTCTGTTTTATCAACAATCAATCTATTTATGGCTAAATTATATCTTACATGCCATTATTATGCCACCCATGGCCCCCTCTTAATAGGTTTTGAATACAGAAGCTGTGTGAGACCCTCCCTCATGCCAAATGGTAAACCTCCTGTTGGGGTCTACCACAAAGCAGGTTCACAATTTACCCGACTACACCTTTCAGTTAGGCTAAATTAATTTAACATTCTACAAAACGTTTTGCAATATCCTTTCACCACTGTGTCACAGCCTTGTTAATGATATTTTCTCCACCACAACTTCTCCTCATTGCATGAGTTTAGCTGGAATTACATTTATTTGACAAAATGTATGCCAAAACCAAACGACCAAGATGACTGCTAAAAGCCCAATACTCAGGCTAGAAGCAGAAACATTCATCACTAAACTGATACATCCAGAACAGACTGGTTTTTATCAAAGGAAGACACTCAAATGGCAACACACAAAAGATCTGCAACATCATGCAAATTGATAAAACAAAACAGTGACCCCATTGTCGAATCGCTGCATCTCACAAATCACTGCACGCAGGGAAGTATTTAAACCAACTAGTTCAGAATAGCAAGACATCCTTAAGAACCACCTTGGAGCAATTTTCATTTGGCAATAATGTTATCAAATGAATTAAAATAATACATTCCCCAGCCAAAGTCTGCATAATTACTGATAAAACCATTCCCAAACCGTTCACGTTGGCCTGAGGCACAAGCTAAGGCTATACCCACTGACATTCCTATTTTTTGCGATTTATGCTTTATGGTGCGTAGGTTATAGAAGGTAAAGTTACATAGTATAGGAAGTCGTCCCATTAAATAGATCTTTTAAATATGTGGCCATTACAGTCAATCATGGCAGATTATCAGTTGGTCAAAGTCCCATGTAGCTAGCCCAACAAAACGAATTAAAATATGATTTCAAAATCAGTGGAGACCAGGAATCATTGACGACTAAAGCATTCATTTTTGTAAGCTTTCAAACTGTTACTGAGTCTTTTGCTTATCTCTAAAAATATATATCACACAGTGTCACAACGTGCTGAAAATTAATTCACTGTTTAATATACGATAAGACAAACTGTAAATTCAGAAAGAGCAACCGGGAAAATGGGCACTCGTGCAGTCAATGCTGCTCCATTGTATGACATAACAAGGTCATATTTCGCGAAAAGAATGTATGCAATCGTCGGATAATTGCAGTAGATTTCTAACTGCAGGCTTACGAATCAGTAATTTGATTAAATGCAATTCTGTACGACTTAAAAGTAAAACTTGACCTCACCAGCGTTTTCAGGTATCGTAGCCTATATGTAATGGGCGGATATGCCATAGTTATAGAACGTCAGCCATCTTCTTAACTATACTCTTACATAATACTGTATCTTTACTTGGAAATATATAGGTTAACTGCACTTAAATATAAAGAATACAATCTCAGTCATACTTACGAAATATGCAGGCGACACCTTTGAAATTGGTATCCAGCCGGTAGACCTATTACCTAACTTCAGCGCAGTCTTATGATTAGAGTCAGAATACTGGAGTCGTCATTAAAGGGAAACTAATCGCACCCGATAGCATTGAACGAGGGATTGTTGAAGTGTGTCACTGATGATCTGAGAAACAAATCCTCATGAATTTATATAAATGTAAATAAATGCTTTTAAGACCATTGCACCAGTCCTTAAGCATTACGGTTTGGTTCCGACGTGACATAATACTTTGGTAGCCAAACTAATTTTAGGATATTCTAGAGTTGTTCGGTTGCTCACTAATTAGACTTGTTATGATGGCTCAACGGTATAGCATGTTGCACAATACTTACTTTTCCAATTATGTTTTACAGTTTATCATGATGGACGGAGCATGCATCTGTCAACCTCTCCGCGACTGGAACCGGAGACGACCACTTAGGGACCGTCAACAAAGTACTCAATACGATCTATTATCAATATATTTTGAACTGAGTAACACATGGACCCCCGTCCAAATCTACATTGTACAGGACATAAAGGTTTTTTTAATACCCTGTATGTATATTTCTATTTAATTTTTTTCCACTTAAATACCTGCGCCATCTAATGAGATATTGACCCCAAATCAAGTTAGCCGATTGCATTATAGGGAGGTGGTATTCGGAGAAGGGTCTATAAAATGAGCCCGTGATTTGTCCTTCACAGAGGGTCAAAGAACACCCTTACTTGTTCCGGATTTAAGTAGGAACAGTGTCATGGTGGCACCAGCACTGGAATGAAGGTCACTGTCATGTACAATTAGCCCAACTGTTTTAGAGAAATAAAGCATGCATGTGTGCAATGATACAAAGTATCATTTTATCAGTGTCACAGTAACCAAGTCATGATTTTGGAGGGCTGGCCTGATGAGGTGTGATCAATGAAAAACTTGATCTAAGTGTAGATGCTTTTGATGCCAACATTGTACTAAACAGTTTGTTAATGTAAAAATAGAAAACGTACGACTATTTACATGAACAAAAATGATTTGTAAAAAAAGACAGTCAACCCAAATGACAGTTCAGTGAGGTCTTAGTTTATTGCAAATTGGCATCGTCATGGCAGCAGGTCACCACCGCTGCCAGGCTGCAGTGACGCCTGTGTGTGAACATCGAACCTGATCTCTCCGAAGAGTCTGGATGCAGATTGTCATTAACACAAACAGTTCCAGGATGTCAACCTGGCAGTAGGGGACCTGAAACCATACACAGATGACATATGGCAACTTCAGAGAAACACAGACATCACTCAAATACTGTGACTTTCCAATTACAACCCTTAAACATCAGATTGCAAAAAGACCTTAAAATACAATGTTTTCATTCAGTCTTCTCCAGTTTTTTTCCTGTAATTGTGGAGAAATCACTGGAATCTAACAAAGTGCATAACAAATAACTTGTGTGTGCTATTAACATTCTGTAAACATACAACTGAGGCTGTCACTTTTACTGTATAACCATATCTCAGCGATGAAGAAATGGGTTCAATTTCCATCACAATCTATAACCTGGAGATGAAATATTAAAATATTAAATATTCAATATACTTTTCTGAAATATTAGTGGATCATCATTTTCATTTGAAGTAAAAAGTATTTGCATATATTTTGAGATCCCATCTTGACAAGAGTTGAAGCCTATGCTTGGAACGTAATCAACCGGCTTGTATCTGTCTAACCACATTTTGCCAAATATTTTGATAAATTACATAATGCTGTAAGACTTTATCGCCATCCATTTCACCAAATAAAATTAAGCTATAAGTGAACATATTAAAGCATGTTGTACCTGCCTATTTTGATTTCAGCTCATAACTTATGAGTGCAATTGTGTCTATAATGGGAGCCGTACTCTGACAGAACACCCCTGTCACTGGAAGGTTGAGTTACAGGGGTTTAGGGAACGTGTCACTCAACAAAATGTTGTAAAACTTAAAGTGGTCTATTAAGTAATTGAGATGAATCTTAAGTAACCCCCTCCCACCACAAGCTAATACCATTCACTGCAGTTACTGGACTTAAAGTTATTGGTTAACTCAAATTTCATAATCGTGACAGGCCTATTCACATGTTCTAATTCCGCTAATACTCTCGAAATCTATTTTTCCACTCATTCCACCCCTATTTTCCTGGCTGTTCTGAGAACAGCAAGAATATTAACTTTATCCCCAAACTCTTTTTCCCGGTGTTCAAGCAGAATACCCTAGAAACAAAAACAGAGAACAAACCTTTAATACAGACAAAAACAGAAACTTGCAAAAATGTGATGTTTTTAAATAGTAAATGTTATGAATAACCTTGCTACATTTCCCCTAACAGTTACAAAATATACAGCAGTATATTGTACACAGATTTCAATTATTTTCACAATATATTCCAGATATACTGTGATGTCCTTACATCTCTGCAGGGTTGATTCAATTTATTTTAACTGGATGTAGTATTTCAACACCAGCTAATGCCTTAGCATAGGTATGGTTCAATGTAACTTAACTGGATGTCATATTTGAACAGCAGCTAATGACTTAATGTAGGAATGGTACCTGTTGGCCTGGTCCAATCACAAACACTCCTCCAAGCACGAAACCTTCTCCATAAACATTGCCCAGGAAACCCCTCCGGAAGGCCCTGAAGCCGTTCTTCCACACGCCCGTCCGAAGAAACCCCATAAACCCCATCTTACGCACACGAGGACCATAGAAACGTCTCTGGAAAAAGCAAACCTTTTACACAGCGTACAAATACCATTCTCATCTATAACACAAAGTGTGTACATCATGAGAATTAGATGCAGATACTTTGTTTCTGACACTTTTATGTAGTGTAATTGCATGCACAGTGACCGACCCTGTTTCCATAGTTGTACCTGGTCATCCAGGAAGATTTCCCCAGCGAAGTGCGGTTTGAAGTTCTGGATCTCTGCGCCGATGTTCTCCTTCACCACGGCGTACAGAGGGACCCCGAGCTCCTCTAGCTTGGGTTTCAGAGAGGACAGCTCTGAGGCCTCCTGCGGACACATGGGAGCCTCCATTAGAGCGTGCCAGTACTGTACTGTGTACAAATACCAGACCACCATCCTACTATTTACATACTACACCAACTACCATATCCACACACATACAATACCAACACCCTACTGTATACATTTACTTCGCCATCACTGTTCTATGTGCATATACTGCACTACCACTCTAATGTGTGTTTATACTACACCAACACCCTAATGTGTGCATATATCACATTAATATTACTATGATCCTATATTACATTTGCACTCTATGGTTTGCTCATATTGTAACAGCACCACACTGGATGCATCCTATACCAGCACCATTTTGAACGTATGCTGCATCTTCACTCTTCTGTGTGAATGTATTATAAAAGCTGAATATGAATCACTTTCTCTGCTTCACGCTATTGTATGTGTCCCATTGAAAATAATGAACCTATGGGTCCAAATTACACACTGCATAAAGACTACACTCTTCCATTACTGTAGTGTTCAATGTTAGGGGTCAGTACCTCTCTGCACAAAAATCATCCAGGCCTCCGGACGGCCAGGATGACTGCCCCAGACTTCTCCCAGAGAGTCTTGGCTTTGAAGGTCTTCACCTCTGTGGGGAACATGGAGGGAATAGGAATGAGCAATGTGCACCAAGCAATGACCAAGTCCATGCCCTTATGGTCATTTTTTTCTATTTTAATTGTCTTCCTCAGCATAAACAAGATGTGCTATGATATTATCTACTCTAGTGGGATATGGGACCATTCTCCAAGAAGGAAAGCCCCCAGTTCTGAAGGCAGTGGAAATCCACACCATACTCTTCAGTTCATAGCTTCTCAATAGTTCAATAATGTTCAGATTTGGTAATTTGGGGAGCCATAGAAGGTGTTTGTTGTCATTCAGGTGTTGAAGACAGCATAACTGACAAAAAGTCAAAATTTGGCTGTCTTCAGGCGAATTTACACAAGAAAGAACATTTGTTAAACAGACTCTATTATCTGGACATATCTGGATTATTTCAGCGCATAAAAATACTGACTGGTTCTAACCTCACAGGGTCTTCCTTAGGGCTTGGTAAATTACGCTAAACCAATGGACAGGTATAAGAACATTCATGAGAGTACCACCCTAAACGCAAGAAACCTCATACCTTGCCCCATCGTTTTGAGATCAGTGTCCTCCAGATAGTCCAAACCAGCCTGCATTGGCTTAGTCAGAAACAAATCGGTGAAGGCATATAACAGTTTGGCGATGAACCCACCGACCACCCCCAAACCCTTTGTCAGGACCGCCAGAGTCCCCATGGTTCCCATGAGAGCTCCCCCCTCAGGACAATGGTAGCCACTGCAGGGAATAAGACAACAGCTGTTAAAAAATTTATTGTCCAAGCAGATTAGAGAAAAAAGAGCAAGGTTACCAAACAGCCATCTAAAAATGACTAATTCCCACAATTTTTACCGCCTTCAAAAATATATTTTCTGAGAACTACAAAAACTGGTCTTAATGCAAAGGTTGCTTCTCAATTACAGTAGCACTGGAATTTCATCCTCATTGCCATAATGATGACTAGAGTGGATGGATTGTTGCCAAACATTAAAATATGTAAAGCATCACTCTTCAGGGTTATGATACTCTGGAGACATTTTGTTAGATATAGGAATGAAAAACACAAATGACACGAAAACTGTCATTTTCCAGTAACAGCGTTGTCTTTTATTTCCAGAAAACCAAAAAGACCCAATTAAAAATGAGTTTTGAGCTCCAATTAGAACAACAGGATAAATCTGCATTCTCAAGTAAACACTGAGAATTTTAGTGTGCGCGATACATCACAAGAAATAAACTCATTTTCCTCAGTTCAGCTAAGTAATTGTGTTCCTATTTTCTCGAGCTGTAAAAGCAAAATTTGACCACACGCAAAAAAAATAAGTTTTCCCATACTCACCACTTTGTGGCTCCCAGCTTCTGATATGCTGATTAAGCCTTCATCTGTTTTCACCTAACCTTAATCGCTTTAAAGTTTACGGTCCAATCACATCACAGGCAGTGCTCTCTGGAATGTAACGTGACAGGACGCTATTATGCAGCTGTTTTAGGCAAAAGGTTACAGAAAAGACTGACCACTGAGCGCAGGGTCTGGAGCTCTCACAGGTGCACTTGCATGGCCTGGCATGTTTGTGTTGATTCGGAGAATTGCTGTCCCTCCATTGAGCCACGCCGTGTATAACTGACATATGCTGTCTTTCAAGCAGTTACAGGCTCTGGGAAAATAACCCAGCCCAACTTTCAAAAAATAACAAAGATTTTCTATTTTTTGCCTCTGCTAGTGATAGTCAACACGTTCCCCACTCCGGAACACTTGCATGAGTTAGCAAAGTGAAGATTACCAAGCTCTGACACATGTTTCCTTGGTAACACAGCTAGCTATGTTTTAGCAATGACAAAAATATACTGTGGTGATCAGTAGGATATTGTTTTCAGATGGTAAAGTTTTAGTAATCGCCCATAGCTAATCCCTGCTGTGAACTTTTAAACTTTAAACTTCCTATGGCAGCTTTACACTATGTGTAACAACATAGAAGCAGAGGCAGGGAGAAGTTTTTGATTGCACCTACACATACAAATCTGCTTCATCTAAGTGTTCACTTGGTCACTCCTATTTCAAGTCTCACAACATTTTCTAGTCCCAGAATTTAGCTGTCGGAGTATTGTAAAGGTGTATTTCTCTTAAATCTATGCAGTGATCTTTACTACATGTTAATCAGAATTCAACCATTTCTGGAGTCCAGCACTGTATCTTTTGCTATAAAGCTGTGTAACCTACAATGGAAAACTATGCCTGCTTCACATTTCAAAATCACTGCAGCTTCTCACGCTGTGGTGTTACTGTCTAACTACTGGAGTTGTGTCCATGTTCTGGTATTATTTCTGATGATTCCTGTGTTTGCAGGACTCCATAAAGATATACACTGCTTAAAAAAATAAAGGGAACACTTAAACAACACAATGTAACTCCGAGTCAATCACACTTCTGTAAAATCAAACTGTCCACTTAAGAAGCAACACTGATTGACAATCAATTTCACATACTGTTGTGCAAATGGAATAGACAACAGTTGGAAATTATAGGCAACTAGCAAGACACCCCCAATAAAGGAGTGGTTCTGCAGGTGGTGACCACAGGCCACTTCTCAGTTCTTATGCTTTCTGGCTGATGTTTTGGTCACTTTTGAATGTTGGCAGTGCTTTCACTCTAGTGGGAGCATGAGACGGAGTCTACAACCCACACAAGTGGCTCAGGTAGTGCAGCTCATCCAGGATGGCACATCAATGCGAGCTGTGGCAAGAAGGTTTGCTGTGTCTGTCAGCGTAGTCTCCAGAGCATGGAGGTGCTACCAGGAGACAGGCCAGTACATCAGGAGACGTGGAGGAGGCCGTAGGAGGGCAACAACCCAGCAGCAGGACCGCTACCTCCGCCTTTGTGAAAGGAGGAACAGGAGGAGCACTGCCAGAGCCCTGCAAAATGACCTCCAGCAGGCCACAAATGTGCATGTGTCTGCTCAGACGGTCAGAAACAAACCCCATGAGGGTGGTATGAGGGCCTGACGTCAACAGGTGGGGGTTGTGCTTACAGCCCAACACCGTGCAGGACGTTTGGCATTTGCCAGAGAACACTAAGATTGGCAAATTTGCCACTGGCGCCCTGTGCTCTTCACAGATGAAAGCAGGTTCACACTGAGCACATGTGACAGACGTGACAGAGTCTGGAGACGCCGTGGAGAACGTTCTGCTGCCTGCAACATCCTCCAGCATGACCGGTTAGGCAGTGGGTCAGTAACTGTGTGGGGTGGCATTTCTTTGGGGGGCCGCACTGCCCTCCATGTGCTCGCCAGAGGTAGCCTGACTGCCATTAGGTACCGAGATGAGATCCTCAGACCCCTTGTGAGACCATATGCTGGTGCGGTTGGCCCTGGGTTCCTTCTAATGCAAGAAAATGCTAGACCTTATGAGGCTGCAGTGTGTCAGCAGTTCCTGCAAGACGAAGGCATTGATGCTATGGACTGGCCCACCCGTTCCCCAGACCTGAATCCAATTGAGCACATCTGGGACATGTCTCGCTCCATCCACCAACGCCATGTTGCACCACAGACGGTCCAGGAGTTGGTGGATGCTTTAATCCAGGTCTGGGAGGAGATCCCTCAGGACACCATCCGCCACCTCATCAGGAGCATGCCCAGGCATTGTAGGAAGGTCATACAGGCACTTGGAGGCCACACATACTACTGAGCCTCATTTTGACTTGTTTTAAGGACATTACATCAAAGTTGGATCAGCCTGTAGTGTGTTTTTCCACTTTAATTTTGAGTGTGACTCCAAATCCAGACCTCCATGGGTTAATAAATTTGATTTACATTGATAATTTTTGTTTGATATTGTTGTCAGCACATTCAACTATGTAAAGAACAAAATATTTAATAACAATATTTCATTGATTCAGATCTAGGATGTGTTATTTTAGTGTTCCCTTTATTTTTTTGAGTAGTATATATAGATATATAATAATAAATGTGTGTGCGTGTTTTTGTGTACATGTAGTGTGTACATGCATAGAAGTAATTGTCCAGACTCTGTAGGCCTGGCAAATTCAGCATTGCAAATGCAGGCTGGCCAATTCCGGTTTATCATTTGTCTTTTAGCATTATTAATAATAATTATGACCTAAGTATTGTTAAGGTGCAGTTTTATATGTTACTTTAAGGTTCCAATGGGTAGTCACATTCAGTTTTCTTTTCTCTTCAATGGTGACACGTCTGGGTGCATTTTTATGTTGAGCCATATTTGGTCCCAGGGCTGGCAGATGGGTACCTCTGGCCTGTACCAGATTTGTGTCCCCATTGAAGGAGGAAGGGTCATCACTGCCCTCTAGTGGAGCTAAGCCAAAATTGACTGTCTGCATGAACAAATTTACAGTGGACCCTTGCTTTCTCTACATTACATTACATTACATTACTGTCATTTAGCTGACACTTTTATCCAAAGCGACTTACAGTTGATTAGACTAACCAAGGGCCAATCTCCCCTGGGAGCAATGTGGGGTTAAGGGCCTTGCTCAAGGGCCCAACAGCAATGGTATTCTTCCTGTGGCTGGACTGGGACTTGAACCACCAACCAGGGGTTGGGGTCAGGGGTCCCAGTAATGTATCTTAGCCACTAGGCTATAGGCTGCCCTACTATTACTAGTTCTCTACTATTTCCTCATAGCCACGCATTAACCACAGCCCCCACCAGCAGAAGTGAATAGGTGATAAGGTGGCAGTAGTAGTCTTTGAGCTGCTTATATCATCCATACTGTTGTTAGAAGTTGCCTCCGGTCTCCTATCCAAACTATTTTTTACAAACTAAGGGCCAGATTTATTAAAGCCTTTTACGCAAGTAAAAAAAACTACTTGTACATGCAAATTTCAGTGACGTGATTTGTGATTGGAATTATCAAATGACCTCAGCCAATCACATGCTCTCTTGATCTTTTTACACAAGCAAAGCTTTACTAAATCAGTCCCTTTGTGTCCTAAATTTCACTCATTGCAGTTTTTAAAGCAATGTCAAGGCTGTGACATAGACTGATGTTCTCGGCTTCAGTGAGATGATTTGTGATTGGAGCAAACAAGCTACCTCAACCAATCAAGTGCTCTTTTGTTTTTTTCTTCAATGTTTCATGCACTAAATGTTAGAAAATCAGCCCCCAGACTTGAATCATCGCACCCTCAAACACTAACAAAGAAAAACTACTCTTTCCTCTCATCTGTGGTCTGGTGCTCCACCAAATTCGCCCCCTGCCAGTTGCTTACCTTATCTAATAAATGCATGTAGATTATGTATTTGTCATTTATATTCATTTACAGCTTGTCGTTAAGCTAAATCGATTTAAAAGCTTGTCGGCAAACTCAGAGTGCAGCCTAAAAGGGCAGCCATAGTGGTTTGGCAAATGTTTCAGTGGCTCTAACAATAACTTGGATTTAGTTAAGCTTTTCTGTCTGCCAGCTCTCAAATTTCTCAAAGCATTAAGCAGCTTTGATCCCAATTATGCATGCAGTATTTCAGCAATATCTGGTGCATTGTCTAAATATGTTTACAGGATAAGAAGCTTAATTTGCAGTAATTGGATGCATAGTTAACCAAAATGGTGATCATTTTCTGTAGGCCTTGTACAGATAACAGAAATGGATTGATTCAGACAAGAAATGAAGAAAATTAGGAATTAAGAAGGCAATAAGTATTTGCGAAAATTGTGAAGATTGCAGATGGTGATAGTAGACGGTACTGTAAATTTTACATTTTAGACATTTTGAAGATGCTCTTTTCAATTAATTATGTAGCTTTCTTTTTCTATAAAAACAAACAAACAAACATGCACTCCATTCTAACAGCTGATGCATTTCAGGAAAGTTCCTGGCTCAAAGTCAGGTAGCCATTATACCACACTGCTGTCCTGGTAAATCAAAACAATACAACTGTCATAATTCACTTTGAAGGCCTACTATTAGGGTTTTGACTGCTTTTTTTTTTTTGACCTGACTGGTCAACATCATCACTGTCCTCGAAAGTCCTGCTGTGTCAGCTCACATGCAGCATTCCTTCTGAGGGTGTGACAGATTTCCTCAAAGGTCTAATGTTTCTATGAAGATCAGTTATGTCCATTAGGGTTAAAGGCTGAATGTTAAGGATGGGAAAATATATCGAGCTATGTTTTATTTTTGCTAGTAAACAGAGGTCAATAGCCATCCATGGTCAACAGTCAACTACACGTTTTTTTTACTGCCTATTCCATTCTAACTGTAGAGGGTGCAATTTCCTAAAACAGTGTCCTGGGATTGGGATCACACTCCTTAAAGATGGCAGCAGCAGAGGGCGACCGTGAAGGGAATGCTGGTAATATAGGCATTGAGATAACAAATGCTACACCAGAAATTAAATCATGGGTATGGCAGTATTTCAGCTTTCCTGTAAAATCTAGTGAAAATACTCAAAGAGTTACAGATGAGAGGAAGAATGTCTGTAGATTGTGCAAAACAATAATGCCCTACACAATGACAAACAATACCAAAACAAACACTCACCTTCACTGCCACCATGAACACAAAACAAATGCCACACTGAAAAGAATCTGCTATAGAACCAAACAACACTGTCAAAATTATTTTGTACCCCTCTTCCACAAACCAGCGCGTGAAATAACTAAAGCAATTGGTAACTTTGTTGCCACGGACCTACAGTTATTTTTGTGGTCAAAAGCAAGGGCTTTAGAAAGTTGCTTGCAGTGCTGGAGCTGAAATACCAAATTCCATCAAGAACACGTGTTTCTTGTGTAGTCATTTCAAATCTCTTCAGAGAGAGAAGACAAGATGTTATGGATAGCTTGAAAGTTGCTTACTGCATTTCGCTAACAACAGATGGGTGGACATCCCTCGCTACTCAGAGCTATATCATAATAACAGCCCACATTATGAGGGGCAACAAGGAGAACCTGTCTACCATCCACTTCTCCTGTGTATTTTCTTTGGTAATTAAAATACCTTGTGAAAACCAGTTTTGAATTAATTTTGCATTTGTTTGTTTACAGGTTGTACTATGTATGTTTAGATCAATGTAAAACATATCTGAAATTTTTAGAAATGAAATTGTTACATCTGAGTAGGAATGAACCTTGTGAAGCCTTGCCAAAACGCAGCATTTATCTCCTAGTCTGTAAAAAGCTACGCTTTATATCTTAGGGTATATTTAGGTCTTTGAATTTTCAGGTCTTAATATTATTCTATTTGAGAGAAGTGGCTGACAAAAACAGAGATCTTTTGTCCAGAGAATGGGTTCAGTGACAATGACAGGACAGGGGTTGACATGAGGTTCTACTGGGTATACAGTCACTCCTGTTTAGCTGGTTGCTCAGCACTGCTGTACGCTGTATGCCACAATCTGCAGATAGCACATATGCCTGATGGGATGTCTGAGCCAGCAGGTCACACTGATGCAACCCAGGCGTCGCACACATCTGTGGGAAAATCCAAACATCCCAAATGAAAAGAAGGAGAAACAGATGGAGGTGTAAACGCAGGCACTGAAAGAAAGAGAGCAGTAGTGAACACATCTGTCTTTCAATGGGTCACAGCATTAGCATGTGCTCTCATTCCCAGATTCATGGTTCAAATGATTGGTGACTTCTTCCCTCCTTAGAAAACATACAACACATTTGCAGTCTCCAATAAACTGTATCTATAAATTAGCCCGTTTTGAAGTATAATGATGGTATGCTTTCTATGCGAATAAAATAGCTAAATGTTAGCAGCAGTATGTTCAGGACCATTTCAGAGAGGCCTAAGCATTTGTTTCATTGATGTTATTTTAGCTAGCACGTTAGCTATCGAACAGGGATAGCTATGGCCTTGTTATTATAACCATAAACATACAGGGATGTCAAGATTGACCATCTAAAATGGTAATAGAAAACTCAGTAAACTACTTAACAATGCGTGCTTATTGGCAAGCTTTTCAAAGTTTCAAACTCTTGAAGAAGGTAACCATCCACTTTGCTTTATATTAATAATGACGTGTTTGATATAAACGCGTCCCGGCCAAGTCCTCCACAGTATGAGAGCTCTTCATCACTGTCGATGGGTCTAAAGTTACTGCCTCCCGCTCGGTGAGAAACCTGGGTGTCATCCTTGACAACAAGCTGGACTACATCTCCTGTCGGTCTGCACGGTCCTGTCGTTTTCTTCTGTATAACATAACTTGATTATGTACTCCACCCAGCTACTTGTCCAAGCCATGGTGCTCTCTTGCTTGGACTATTGTAACTCCTTCCTCTCTGGCCTACCAGCTTGCAGCATACAGCCTCTTCAGTTAATCCAGAATGCAGTTGCTCGCCTGGTGCATCCTCCCCAAGGATTCCCATGTCACTCCTCTCTTCAAACATCTCCACTGGCTGCCGGCAGCTGCTAGAATCAAATTCAAAACCCTGACCCTGGCCTATTCTGCAGCTAACCGAACGGCCCCTAACTACCTCCAGAGCCTCGTCCAGCCATACATGCCAGCCCGACCACTCCAATCTACAGCAACAGGATGTCTGGAACTTCCTTCACTCAGAGTTACGGGTTCCTGCACATCCTGTCTATGTTTCTCCACGTTAGCTCCCCAATGGTGGAACGAACCCCTGTCTTAATTCAGACTGCTAAATCAATAAAATCCTTCCGACGTGGTCTGAAAACCCACCTCTTCAGACAATATCTGGCCTAAACATCCTACCCTCAATCTGAACATGTTGTACATCTATTTTGTGTTATGTATAATTATGTGTTTGTATTATTTAACAATAATACATAATTATGCATATTTATAATCTAAATGTATTAGTATTTAGACTTATATTCATGTATTATGTTTATTTGTTAATTGTATAATACTCATTTCATAATTGTATATTTTGTACTTGGCTAAGCATGACTCTTCCTAGCTATGTTATGATGACATATATAATTATGCATCATTACAATGTAAATGTATTAGTATTTAGATGTATTTTCATGTATTATGTTAATAATTGTATAATACTAATTTTATATTTGAATATATTTTGCTTGGCTATGTATCATTCTTCCTGGCTATGTTATTATGACAGATTTTATTATTAGATCTACTGTAGCATTATTGATAAATGCACTTTTACATTTGCTGATGTCTGTATCTAATCCTTGTAAGTCGCTTTGGATAAAAGCATCTGCCAAATGAATACATGTAACTGTATGTAAATGTTTAAGACAGTGTCTGATAAATCTATAAATGATATGTACAGCTATCGTGTGACGTAACTGTAGTATTTGCCGCACAATCCACAACTTCTATGATGTCACGTTTGCACACACACAAGTGTATAAATTAAGAGCAAGTAGACTATTGAGATCGTTGGGAGAAGAAGACAACTTTTGGAAGAACGAAGAAGAGATGGCGGCGAAAGAAGAAGCCACCAAACTAATCCTGCCCATAGTCAACGAACTGTGGGACCGGAGCATTGTGACGGGAAAACCGATCCGAACCTTGGTCTTCGAATGCCTACTGGAATGCCACCTTCAGCTAACACATGGGTGGAGGAAAGAGATGATCGACCGTGTGAAGGCACTCTGTCATCTATCAGGCATTCGTGTCGAAGACCTGCTCCAATGTTTACTTTCAAACGAGGAGTTGCCCGAGTTTGCGCTTTATGATTACGTGAACAGCGCCATGGCAACCGTGGAAAAATCTGCCTTGGAGATTTCCGAATTGGCCATGGAAGAGATCGAGGAGGAGGAGACAGGGAAAGCAACGGCTGTTGCCAAGGAGGAAGCCACGGAAAAACCAAAGCAGGATGAGAGAACATCTTTTTGGAAAAAACTATTTGGCAGAAAAAAGAACAAGAGTTCTACTGTTGACCAGGCGGTCGGAACAGCCGAGGAGGGGAACGTGGAGGCCAAGGAGAAAAAGGTCCATGCCCCCAAGGTGTGGAAGAAGATCAAACATTTCCTGACACCATCCAGGGGATTCGGTTATGCCAGACTCTGAAAAGGAATTCGAAAGGGTGAGTTTGTGGCAGTTAGTTAGCTCGCTAAGCGATTTATGAATGTCATCAACTTCTTAATTTTATACGTAAAGCGTACTGGTTTGCGAACACATCTCTAAAACGTTGAGCTAGCGGCCACAGTTTTGGTCTGCCTGTGATTGGGGAATCATGTACAGTAGCCACTCTTGCTCATGAACTTCCCCCTTGCAATCCACCAAAAAAGAAGAAATACCGCATCCTGCAGCGCAATTGACAGTAGAGCCAATATGCTGTAAATGCATAGGCTCTCTGAAATCCGCTGTGGAAACATGGCAGATCTCAGGGGGCTACGCATTTAGAGTATATAAGGCTGTATTGTCAATGGTACCTCATTGTCATGAGCCCGAGTGGCTACTGTACATGACCTACCTATCACGGACAGCCCGACGCTGTGGCATGCTCATACTTCAACCAGATTCATTAGCAATGCGTTGCTAATAGAGCTGGGCGTTTTCTGGATGTGTTGCCAAACTAGCACGTTTTACAAGTGACATTAAGAAATTGGTCAAGTTTAGACTGATTCACGAGCTTACTGCCACAAACTCACTCCCGATACTTCATAACAGTTCCTGGTAGTTTTCAGAGAATGGCCATTAAATTAAACCAAAACTAATCACCGAATTTATTATCCATTGTGAGCCTCCCATCATAGTTACGTTGTGCATAACAGCTTTAATTGGTCAGAATTCGAGCCCCGATGTCTTAAAAATATTTAAAGTTTGACAATTTAAAACAGAAATAGAGAGAGCTCCACATATCATTCAGTATGTGTGATGAATGGAATAACGGTATCTTTAACGTCAATGTAGACAAAAGGTATTATGACTAGTCAGAATGCATTTGCAGATATCTTAAATTGTCAAAATTAGTTGTCAGACTGTAATTGTGGATATCCTGAATTATAATTCTGACTGGTCACATTGTTATTATAACTTACCATTTCCAAAACATAAAATAAAATAAATTCATAAACTAAAATAATTTACCCGAAGGACATGTAAAACTTAAACTAAACAAAACTAATAATGGTTGCAAAAACAATAATGAAATAAAATAAGACAAAAAATATGTCGTTATCATTGCCTTATTATCAAGTGAATAAGTAAGATATGTCAGAGAGGAAAAGAGTGAGTCCTGTATGGGACTATTTTAAACGTAATTGTGAAAGCTGTACAAGCTTACGTATGGTAAATTCAGGAAACAGCATCGTCATCAGTCGGCCAACACCCAGCCAGCAGCAGACCCTAACGCTTTTTCTGAACTGGAGCTGGAACACTGAAGAGGAGAGAAAAACAAAAGGATCCAGATTGTGCTTCACTGGCAAAGTGTGATTCAGATGAATCAGGATCAGATTCCGAAGACGGAAATGTTGATGGGGTATTCCAAGGTGAGTTAGCGATTTGTGGCGTTAAAGTATATATTGTATTAATGATACATATTATTTTTTTTATATATATTTATTGTATTGCTGTGATTACGGAATCAACTGAATTGTTCAAGGATGAACACTTCACGAGGTTCCAGCATATACCATGTATGGCAGAGATCCTCCAACCCGCCCTCAAGTATGCAATGAAGTCTCCTAGTTCCAGTGATGTTGTTAACAGGGCGAGGTTGCATGTTCACGGTGTGCAAAAGTGTCAGTGGCAAATGAAGAAATGATAAAACGGTATGTCTTCCTAATTTGACATCTAGTTACCTCGCATTGCATTGCATGTATTAATGATATTGAAAGTGGTGCACATAATGTTTCAAAAGACAGAGAACACAGCAATGTTTGTTGTGCTTCTTCAAAGTTTAATCAAGTAAATGCTATGTCTGATGGCATTTTGGCTTTAGCATTGTTTATTCATGTATTTATGTTTATGTGTTTATGTTTGTTTAAGGTGTGGACCAAACACTAATTAGAGACTGCCTGACATGCTGGAACAGCATGTTTGACATGGTCCTGCCCTCCCTGTGCCAAGAACTGGACCCCACTCACCATATTTACTGTTATACTACAAATTTGGTTATTCTACACAAACTTTTACTGTACTATTGACCCGTTGTACACCCTGCGCCAGCCAGAAAAATACAATTTAACAATGTAACAAGTTCTGTGAATAAGTTTGGGTGAATAACTTATGGACTGCAAACCCTATCCTCATTCATTCCTTCAAAACATACACAATGTGTTCTCCACCAATCACCTTATGAATTCAACTGTCCTGCAGATAGATCCCTATCAATTCGCTTATGAACTTCAAAGAGCCACATAAGATACAGTCCTGTCTCTGTACAATGCAATAGCTAAACACTTACAGCAGCCAAAAATTTCTGTTAGAGATTTGTTTTTAGATTTTAGTTCAGTATTTAATTCGATGAAAATACATATTCTGTTAAAACATCTGTGTGTTAGGGGTGAACAGTTACCTCATTCACTGGATCAAAGATTTTTTTAGTATATTGTTCTAAATACTGAAACCACAAGGTTGTGTTTTATCTCTGAATACTTTTCTCAATCTATATAAATGAAATAGAAGGAGAATTTTAGTTTTTTCAAATATGCTGATGACATGTCACTGGCTGGTTTACTCCAAGAAGGGAAATATGAATATGAGTTGTCTTTTAATCTCTATTATCTTTATGTCACATTTTTATAGATTTGGTGTAAATCAGGAGCACTGGAAATTAATGTTGGAAAAACAAAAGAGTTGACCATCTGTAATAGGAGGGAAATGACATTTACATTTTTGTCCTCACTGGACAATGTAGATTTATAATTACCAATAGATCCCTGATAGCTAACTTGGTTGTCGTGTGTCTTAAGGCATAGCAGAGTATTAAGAGCAGAGACTCATCCTCAGCAACCTCCATGTGGTTCACTGCCTTTTCCACTGGCAGAGTGGCCATCTGTGCTGTCTACCTACAAACACAAGAAATAACCATAAATGTAAATATGTAAATGGAAATAACCAGGAAGGGTTACCCTTAGTTTTAACATGGATGAAGGGACATTGTAAAAATAACTATTAGACAAGTAAGAATTTAGTTTGAACCCCTTACTTGTTTAAAATGATAAGCTTTAAACATTGCCTCAGACGAGTTGTGGATGAACTTTTGCCACCATCAGCAACGTTTCAAAATACAAGGTGTGTGTGGTGGTGGTACAACTATGAAAATGTACCTTATTGGACGGAGGCTGATGGTCAGGGGTCATCCTCATGTGCTGCTCAACGTCACTCTCGGACAACTGTTGTGACTGTCTCTGGTGACTGAAATTTCCATGATCAGCAATGTTTCCAAAGTGAGTAAAACACTTTCTTGCCCTTCTAAAAATTCTACAGGAATACTGCACAAATGTCCTGCAGGACATGCCTTGCACATTGTCTCATCCCTACTGAATTTTCATTTGAAGACTAGAAGATCATAGAGACAGGGACTGCATCCAAAGTTCAAATTGACAAGAACTCGCTCTTTGTACTTGCTGCGCTTCCTAACTGGCAAAATCGGACTGGATGCAGTGCAAACCACATGTGCCAAAATAATTGCTAACCTGATATTTTTGCTCTGACCATGGGTTAAATTATTTCTCCCCTTTTAATTACCTCAAAACAACAGATTTTGCCACACCAAAATATATGAATACTCAAGAACATCCCTTTTTGAAGACTGCCAGAGTGACTGTCACATCAGTGATATTTTCTATGGAGGATGGAATGTTTTGAACTCTGCAAAAGGAAGTGAAGCAAAATAAGGAAACTTTATAGAATTCAGATGCAAATGTTCTGTATAAAATAATCAAATGGAAATGCACTATATTAGGTAATCAACCGCAAATGCACTTCATACAGTATTCACATCTTCTGTAATGATTTCAATGCTTTATACTGCCACCTTGTGGACTGTGTGTTCAATGCACTGTAATCAGTGAAGGAATACGACCACAGCATACAGGAGCATGTCCTCAACAGAACAAAACCTGAGGTGGAACTAAGTTCTGGATCTCATCCAAAATTTGGCTCTGTTTTACAAAACAGTTCATCCTGAAGGGATAATGGTCCCCTGTTTAAACATACATCAGTATGCGAAAGCAAAACACTGTCAGGGAATAAGGACACTCCTTAGGTCAGATTTTGTGCTGACGGGTGCAATAGTAAAGTCACCATTCTCATGATGCATTCAGCATAATCAATGTGGCTTTATGGTGTCCTAAATCAATATAATTTCCTATAAAAGATATAATATTCCCTCGCTACACAATAAAAAGAACTGTCATAATTGTGTAAGAGACGGCTGGTAAACAAAGAGATCATCTTTGCTGTGGTTGTAGATTTTATTTTTAGGATGCGCGCGCGCACACACACACACACACACACACAGACTGATCAGCTCGGGCAGGAATGTTTTGGGAGTCATTTCGGGGCGTTACTGCACCCCCCAGCTGCTGCATTCCTTAGAACTGTTGAAGCAGATGCCAGGGCCCCGGGGCTCCCCGGCTCTCACTCACAAAGACTTACTACTCACAATCTCACAGGGTTACCAACACCATGACTACTCACAATCTCACAGACTAACCAACCCCATGACTACTAACAATCTCACAGGGATACCAACGCCACAACTACTCACAATCTCACAGCGTTACCAACCCCATGACTACTCACAATCTCACAGACTAACCAACCCCATGACTACTAACAATCTCACAGGGATACCAACGCCATAACGACTCACAATCTCACAGACTAACCAACCCCATAACTACTCACAATCTCACAGACTAACCAACCCCATAACTACTCACAATCTCACAGACTAACCAACCCCATAACTACTCACAACCTCACAGACTAACCAACCCCATAACTACTCACAACCTCACAGACTAACCAACCCCGTAACTACTCACAACCTCACAGACTAACCAACCCCGTAACTACTCACAACCTCACAGACTAACCAACCCCATAACTACTCACAACCTCACAGACTAACCAACCCCATAACTACTCACAATCTCACAGACTAACCAACCCCATACCTACTCACAATCTCACAGGGTTACCAACCCCATAAATACAGGGGGTCCTCGACTTACAAACGAGTTCCGTTCCTACGACTTGTCGTAACCCGATTTTCGACGTAAATTGGAATTTATACCTAAATTATACCTAAGTTAACACCTTAAGTCACTCACTCTGTACACACAACACATGAAGGATGTATAAAATACACTAATTAAATGAAACAGTAATAAAAAAAAGAGAGAACAATTTCTTATCTTTATTTCTGTGTTCGTATTTACGAACCAAACCGCGTAGGTCGAAACTAGGTTTTTTAAATAATTTATGGAAGTGCGTCGTAACCACAAAACGTCATAACTCGAGACCGTCGTAACCTGAGGACTCCCTGTACTCACAATCTCACAGAGTTACCAACCCCAGAACTGCTCATAATCTCAAAGACTAACCAACCCCATAACTACTCACAATCTCACAGGGTTACCAACCCTATAACTACTCACAATCTCACAGACTAACCAACCCCATAACTACTCACAATCTCACAGAGTTACCAACCCCAAAACTACCCACAATCTCAGAGTTACCAACCCCATAACTACTCACAATCACACAGAGTTACCAACCCCATGACTACTCACAATCTCACAGAGTTACCAACCCCATAGCTACCCATAATCTCAGAGTTACCAACCCCAAAACTATTCATAATCTCAGAGTTACCAAGCCCAAAACTATTCATAATCTCAGTTACCAACCCCATAACTACCCACAATCTCACAGAGTTACCAACCCCATAACCACACACAATCTCACAGACTAACCAACCTCATAACTACTCACAATCTCACAGACTAACCAACCCCATAACTACTCACAATCTCACAGATTTATCAACCCCATGACTACTCACAATCTCACAGAGTTACCAACCCCATAGCTACCCACAATCTCAGAGTTACCAAGCCCAAAACTATTCATAATCTCAGTTACCAACCCCATAACTACCCACAATCTCACAGAGTTACCAACCCCATAACTACACACAATCTCACAGACTAACCAACCCCATAACTACTCACAATCTCACAGATTTATCAACCCTATGACGACTCACAATCGCAGATTTGCTCAAAACCACACACAAGACACACACATATGCATATATTAATACATATAAATGTTCTTGAAACGTAACGTAACTATTGTACAACCTGGATTCTTATCTAATGTGAAAAACAAACAAAAACATTTTTAGACTTAACTGTACTAACACTAGGATTCAGTTTATCTTTTTTTAATCTCATAAACTGAATAGCCTAACACTGTCCCTTGCTGGAGCACAATGCTACAGGAGCATCTTCTGCTTGGTCCATCTGCTTTGTCCTGTCCTATCTTGTCATTTTTAATACACAAAACACCTCTAACTTTGTCAGCTTCATTCTACCAATGGAAATAATACAATAATATAAAATAGTCACTGACAGGATGATGGTCATTTATTCAACAGCAACTACAGTCAAATTCTGTACGTGCCCTGTGGAAAGTGACTGGCTACATAGGCTACTATTTCCATCAGATTTGAACAAAGAACAAGGCACACAGAATAATCACACATCCACACGAAGCAACTGGCTCATACATTAATCGGCAAAAACACACCATGTAAGCAGATATCGAACCTTGTAACTATTTTCGGTTGCTGTAGTGCATTATGCTGCGAGCATGAAATGAAATAAGCAAGTTTGGCAATGTGACATTCAGCTAACTAACTAGGTAGTTAATGTCAGCCAGAGCATAGTAGTTGTGTTCAAAATACGCGACATGGAGCTGGGAAAGGCTAGGTTGTGTTGGTGTTTGTGGCTTGCTAGCAAACACTGACGGACAGTGTAATTTGAACAGGCAAAGCTACAAACTGACAAACGAGCAGAAGCTAGTCTGCCGTTATAACTAAGAATGGGAGAGCTTGGTTGCTAACGTTAGCTAGCTAAATGAACATAAATTGATAACACAGCTTCACAGTACGTCTGTGCTACCATATTGATGAAATAGCTTGCCAAGTAGACATGTGCGGGGTATATTTTGACAATTTTAGGCACTGCAGCATATGTCTGTGGGACAACACAGAAACAATTCGCTTAGCTAAAGACAGCTAACCTTGATCACTGCAGCTGCGACGTGAGATGAATTCGTGGATGATTGGCAGTTAACGGTTGAATATTGGAAAGAAAAGGAGTAGGAGATGGGGGAGGGGAGGTGCGATCTGGCGGAGGAAGCCCGCTCATTTCAGTTAAACCTAGGCCGGGTTATCCTGACTGCAGGGATAACGATGTAGGCAGGTTATTGATTGATTGAGATACAGACGTATCAACCCCATACCTACTCAAAATCTCACAGAGTTACCAACCCCTAAACTGCTCATAATCTCACAGATTTATCAACCCTATGACTACTCACAATTGCAGACATGATCAAAACCCACACACAAGACACACATGCATGTATTAATGTTCTTGAAACTTAACATAACTATTGTACAATCTGGATTCTTACCTAATGTGAAAAACAAATAAAAACATTTTTAGACTTAACTGTACTAACACTAGGATTCAATTTATCTTTTTTTAATCTCACAAACTGAATAGCCTTACACTGTCCCTTGCTGGAGCACAATGCTACAGGAGCATCTTCTGCTTGGTCCATCTGCTTTGTCCTGTCCTATCTTGTCATTTTTAATACACAAAACACCTCTAACTTTGTCAGCTTCATTCTACCAATGGAAATAATACAATAATATAATATAAAATAGTCACTGACAGGATGATAGGCATTCATTCAACAATAGCAACTACAGTCAAATTCTGTACGTGCCCTGTGGAAAGTGACTAGCTACATGGGCTACTATTTCCATCAGATTTGAACAAAGAACAAGGCACACAGAATAATCACCCATCCACACAAAACAACTGGCTCATAAATTGATCGGCAAAAACACACCATGTAAGCAGATATCGAACCTTGTAACTATTTTCGGTTGCTGTAGTGCATTATGCTGCGAGCATGAAATGAAATAAGCAAGTTTGGCAACGTAACATTCAGCTAACTAACTAGCTAGTTAATGTCAGCCAGAAAATAGTAGTTGTGTTCAAAATACGTGACATGGAGCTGGGAAAGGCTAGGTTGTGTTGGTGTTTGTGGCTAGCTAGCAAACACTGACGGACAGTGTAATTTGAACAGGCAAAACTACAAACTGACAAACGAGCAGAAGCTAGTCTGCCGTTATAACTAAGAATGGGAGAGCTTGGTTGCTAACGTTAGCTAGCTAACATGAACATAAATTGATAACACAGCTTCACAGTACGTCTGTGCTACCATATTGATGAAATAGCTTGCCAAGTAGACATGTGCGGGGTATATTTGGACAATTTTAGGCACTGCAGCATATGTCTGTGGGACAACACAGAAACAATTCGCTTGGCTAGCAATTGTAAACCGCTAAAGACAGCTAACCTTGTTCACTGCCTCTGCAACGTGAGATGAACTCGTGGGATGATTGGCAGTTAACGGTAGAATATTGGAAAGAAAAGGAGTAGGAGATGGGGGAGGGGAGGAAAGGTGCGATCTGGCGGAGGAAGCCCGCTCATTTCAGCTAAACCTAGGCCGGGTTACTCTGACTGCAGGGATAACGATGTAGGCAGGTTATTGATTGATTGAGATACAGACGTAACAACCCTATAATTAATCCAAATCTCACAGTTACCAACCCTATCAACCTTCCAACTAATCACAATCTCACCCACGAATCAACCCCCCAACTAATCACAATCGCACCCATGAGTCAACCCCCCAAATAATCAAAATGACAACAACCCAAAAAGTCACAATTTCACACACCTATCAACCCCCCAACTTCTAAAATCACTAATCACACACTTACTGTATTTTCATAAGGCTTTCAAAGTGAACACATAATGTCCCAAAACCATTTTTGGTGTTTTGATTGTTACCTAACTCAAAAAAAAGCACAGCACCAGACAGTTCATGCAAGTTTTTTACTTGCAAAAAAAAAAAAAAACAAGAAAATCCAGTCAAATGATGATCATATTGGCTCAATGCTGCTCAATTTTCTTTTCAGGAGAACAGCAAACTGAATGAGGAGGAGTACGTCGGTCCAAGCTATGAATGACTATGCATTAAGAGTTTCAGGAAAATGAAGCCATCTCTACAAGTATTACTGATTCACTCTCAGTTTACTGCAGCCTTACTGGGACTTCAGAAATCTGTGAAATTAAGATCCATGCATAATTTCAATTTTTTATCCCTCAGAATTTTATTTGGGATCTAATATGATGTGTGCAATTATGAGTGCCTCAGATCAAAGGGTATACAACTCGGTTCACTGCTCTTGCACTTGACGAGTGGAAGGTTTAATATCAAATCCGGTCTTGGACAGAAGTGAAGCCCAGATTCGCAGTTCATCTCAGGTCCTCAAAAAGAAAAAAAAAAACTGCCAGGTCTGGGAACGAGGACACCCCCCCCATCCCCTCCCCACACCCCCCCATCACAACTCTGTAGCCTATTTTAGCCTGCGTTTGTAACAAGCATGTTAAAGGGTGTATTTCAAGGAGGCAGCCAATCAGCTGCAGGCATTCCAGTTCCACCTACTCCTATGAATGCACCCCTATAGCTGTAGGCTACCTTCGCACACACCTCTGTGCTGTATGACCAATCACGTTGGCATAAGGAAGGAGAATAACAGAAACCAGTATGTTTACAATGAAACAGAACCAGAGCAGAAGAATGGATTGTGTTGTGTTTCTCAGAAGATATATGCAATAAGAATTTAATAAGAAAAAATATTTAAAAATCATAAGGTTTAGAATGATGTAAATTCTCTAGTAGTGTGTACATATATCACTTGAGAAACTGGCTGAAACAGAACACAAACAAATTTTTGAATCAAAATCAGAGATAAACAAAATATAATATACTGGAAAAATTATATCTTACAGAGGAAAGACAAAGACACAGAAATGCTGAAAATTAACTAACCTCCACCCTGTCCTTATAAACTATAGTGTTTATAAAGTATAAATAAAGATTCCCTGATAAAGTACATTGTTGAAGGTCCATATAAGAGGGTAACTGCTTTCCTTTAGTCTTCTCACCTTAAAGGAATTGTAGCTTAAATTTTATTTCATATTTTAGTTTAATAAATGTAATTTTATTCGTTTTATTTTAATAAAAATATTTTTCATTTTATTTAAAAAAAAATGATTTTTGTATGCCTTGTTGTTAACCAATATTGATTTCGGCTGTGGCGTTGTCCTCGGCCTCTTTCTTCACTAGTTGTGTATGGCCTTGACCCTACACACCTGGATCCATCTCAATACCCGTACGCCATAGGCTGGAGCTGACTGGTTCATAATCAAGTAAACACACCCCCTCCAGACTCCTGTCAAGATCAGCCTTGAATGCAAACCCCCACCCCCCACAAAAAACAAACAGGTGTTAGCAACCTTTGCTTGCGTGTTGTTGTATCCTTGATGTGGCTATCTAATCTCGTTTGGTCAAGTTTGGAGCAGAGAATACCACAGGGACCTCGCAGGTAAAGCAAAGAAGCGTCCAGTTTGTTTCCAGCGGAATACTTCTCCAAGAGCATAGTACAGGAAACCTGGTCTGTGTGTAAGGTCACTGTCATTTCACAGTGACCTTACACACAGACCAGGTTACACAAAGTGACCTTCACTTTCAAAGTGAAGTCCAATCCTAACATCACTCTCACATGTTCCTTTAGCTTTTCAGAAGTGACTTGACTTTGTCTTCACATATGGGTCATTAAATGGTTCTAAAAAGACTCTGTGCTCCACATTCACCAAAAACGTGAAGAGCTATTTATGCCATGGACATAGACGCAAATCTAGTAAAATAGTTGCTTGAATCAACAAAGAACTCACAGCTGCAGCAAATACTTGGGGTTTTCATTTCTATATATTTTACAGACAACTTCAGGTACTATCCTGAGTCTCATTAGAATGTAAGAAGTACAGCGACTGAAGTGAAGTAAAAGAACAGCTACAAGAAGGAATAAAGAAACTTGACTTTGTGAATGAATTCCAGTTCAATTGAGTTTTTATTGTCTGAAATCAAGTCTGTGTCAATTTCAAAAATAGCTCATTTGAAAATGCAAAATTGTTGAAAAAACTTCAGGTCACTTGCACATATCCACTTAACCCAATGTACAGAGCAGAGTTTGCTTAATTTAGCTGCTCAAAGGTTAGTAGAACGGGCCCCTGGTAATTATGTCACTAACATATGAAATGTATAACTGGAGACTGAAAACAATGGTCAACTTCACCCCATACCTCCATTCACTAATGCACTTGTTCCAGGCAAAGGTTCACTGGTTGCCCTTGGTCATAACACTGTTTGTCTTCATTGCCAATGTTGTACTCATTTACTTTAGCCCCTTCTTCTGTGTAGCCTTCTCAGGTACTGAGATATCATATGGTAGCCTCCATAGCATACATACTCTTCTCTGTTTTTACTATTGCTTTCAGTTTAATTGCATTTGGAACTACACTCATGAAATAACCAAAGTGACTAGAGTATCAAGATGTCAGACTGTATGCTTCATGTTAAAAGTCTTTGACTGTACAGTCCTATTATAGTCTAATATAAATCAGAAGTCATTAACTCATCAAAAACATAAATTGAGGGCTGGACTGCCTCATTCAAACCAGGATGTAATATAAAGTTGGTATCTCCCTCGTGAATTGTTATCTCTGTTATTATTGTGATGGCAGAAGTTAGTCAACTAGATACTATACCATGCTGTCTTAAGACTCAATTTTCAAGTAGTGACAGTTTGAGAAGGATTTTTTTCAGTTAATGAGAGTGTGCGATATTGTCATAAAGACACTGCAGTGGAAGTGACCCTGTTTATCTGTCTGTTTGGTTATGCAGCCGGTCCATTCTTGTTGATGGTGGAGCAGACATGCTCTGTGCGTCTCCTCCCTCCTGTCAGTCATTAACTGTCACTACAGCGGCAATGTGGACCTCCAATCAAGCAATTGGACATCTCCAGCATTGTTTAGTGGTGTCTGTAAACACTTAAATACAGTATTCAGCAGATGTGGAGATGCCAATCCAAACAATGAGCGACATACATCTAGAAGTGGTTGCATGGCACCAGTACAAACAGAAACAGCAGCTTTGCGGCTTTTGAACTTCAATGCAAGAACAAATGGAGATAAGAAAAAGTCATCCTTTTGCCCCAGCTAAAAGAGGCATGGCTGGTACGTAAATAGTAATATTATTGAAGGAAAGTTACTGAAGGCCACTGAGCTGTCACCCAAGAATAAATAAAAAATAACAGGCTGTTGGATACTGCACACAGGCTAAAAACACTACAACATATAGGTATATCATGCCATATTACTATTATTTACTTTGTGCAAGATTTTTATCCTGCTTTGCCAGTGTAGAGTAGGTTAAACCTTGTATCGCTAACCATAGTCCATAATTAACTATTATTGTGCATTTTCATATTTTTCGGCATTTTTAGCTGTTACCTTCTGTAAGCTTCCTGTTATGGTCAAATGGGGGTTGTGTTCTGTGCAATTCTAGTTAAAAATTCTTTCCTCCTGGGTTCTTGGTGCCAACATAGCATATGTGGTAATTCAGGCCAGGCATGTAGCTATGTTGTCGAGGGGCTTTTCCTCTGTATGCAGACCCATAATGCAAGAAATCACAGTGTTTTGATTCCCTTCAGCAACGAGTACCTGGCCTGTTTCTGTATACAGAACAGATTAATGAAGCCTCGTTTTATCCTGCTATGTAATTTTCTTTGTCCATTACTGATGAATAAACTTCCCCTGTGCATCGAATGCTTATTAGTATGTACGATCTAATTGTTGTTATGCAATTAGGTATTGTTCATGTCATTGTTTGTTTATAACACTTAGAACTCTTGCAATCCTTTATATAACTTGAATTTGGCTCTGGTAGTTACATAGTTACCAAGCCTCACCTCATGTCATTTTATAACTTCTTTGCTGATTTAAGTAACTCCTGTAAATTCATTTTTAATAACGAATGGTATCCCATGGCCATCGAAAACCATGTGGCATGAGTCCCTATTATAGACAGATGGAGCTGTCCCTGGCTCTGTGAACCAATCATATTCCATTTTCTCTCTGTCTAGGTTCTTGTGCTGATAGGTAAAGGCACAAAATATAATGGAAAACTTTCCATGCTATAGTTCAGCATGCATATACCATTGTGGAGTTTAAATAACCTGAGTGCAACCCTGTTGTATCACATTATTTTAAAAAGGTGCTCTGAGTGTCCTGAACAGGCAACAAGGGGACCATAACCATAACCAAAAACCGTGCTCTGGAATTACCCCCACAGCAGCTGACTGTTGCGAGAGAGGGATAGAAAAAGGGAGAGAGAGAGACCTCCACAAAGTTTCCTTTCTTCATCCAGACTTCCTATTACTGAAGTCCAGGGGGTTCAGAGGGGGGGGCCTGCAAAGAGTTAAACAGATTTTCCCTAAAAGTCCCAAACCCCTCCCTCCCCCCGCCCCCTGGAATGGTCTGCCCCGCCGGCTCCCATAATGCACGTGTGTGTTTTCTCAGTGCCATATATAGGAGCATGTTTGGATTGGCTCCTGGAGATCAGTGCAATAGTCAGCCGTCCAGGCAGCGAGGGGGCATCGCTTACGAGAGAGAACACGCGGGAATATCAAGCGAGCCGAGCTCCCCTTTCGCTCCAATAAGCAACCCCTGCTCTGACCCAGCCTCTGAGCCACGCCAAGCCTGACGGGGTCTTCCACCACATGGATAAGCTAATCGAATCCGCGCCCGAAGATGGGTCTTTCATGTTTACCTCCGAATCTGTGGGAGAGGGGCATCCTGGTGAGTCGGACCCCCCTTACACCTGACACCCCCGCACATGCTCAGCAGCAGCTACCAATCAAATTCAAATACAAAGTGCTTTATTGGCATGACACAATTGACATTTGTATTGCCAAAGAATGACACAACTGATGATAACAATGAGGAGTAATAACAGACCAACATTACTAATAATAATACTACTATTGCTACTACTACTACAATCATATCTTCTTGTATGGAGACTGTGCATAACCGGTACAGGTTAAGGCTTGAACTGCAAGGTAAAAGACACTCTCCAACATAACAGTATGGAAATCCAGATGTTGCGCAATTCTTCTGGGTTTTATAAACGGTTCCAGGCAGCACATATAGCTGTGTGTGAACAGAAGCCATGTCAACACAGGGTGGGCGGGATCAGAGTGTTTGTGGGAGGGAAGCCTCCATAGAGATGACTGGGCTATTGATATCTTTAGCCAATCAGAGTGAAAAGCTATGTAGTGTCAGAGGTCTGTGGCATTCCATTGAACGGGTTGAGTTAGAGAAATGACTTCACTGTTCTATTAATGGTTTATGCCTGTATATACACACACATACTCACACACACACCTCATGGTCAGCATATCAAGGCCATTCTAGTTGTTTTACACTTCATTTTATGACCTTTGCCAATCAGAATTCTTATGTTTTCTCTCAGCTTCCATGGTTTTATTTGCATCTGCACATTAACACAGATATGCTCTTTATTCATTATTTTCAGAATGCCAAGTTAATGGTCAGGATCCCCAAAAAGCACAATTTTGTGAAAAGCAAGCGAGAACATCAGTCTGTGTCACAGCCTTGACGTTGCTTTAATAACTGCAATGAGCAAATTTTAAGACACAAAGGGCCTGGTTTACTAAAGCTGTCAGCAATGAGCAAAACTGCTTTGCTGTTGCAAAAATACCATGAGAACATATGGTTCGTTGAGGAAGTTTGTTTGCTACAATCTCAAATAAAATTTTATGTGAAAAATGTTTTACATGTGCCAAAGGCTTTGATAAACCTCGCCTTAGACTGATGTTCTTTATCCCTTCTCATTGTTATACTGCGGGCTCTCAGCACTGACGTGCAAATACCCTCCATGCCTCTGGGGAACCAAACATCCAATCAAATTACAATACTCTCACCGCCCACTGAGAACTTATAACTCACTGCAAAAGTTCTTTGGACCATATCACAACTGTTTGGGCTCCTTCTGTTTGTTTGTACATCCCAAACAACCACCTGCATGTTATAAACCCTGGCCAGAATGAGACTGTTTTAAAGTGGAGGTTAAATTTAAAATAGCATTAAATGTGGCATACTTTTGCAGGGCTAGCGTTAACATAGGATCAGCTCATTTTAAAAAATCATAAATCCAAATACAGGGTCCTCTGACTTTATCTAAAACATGTTGAGACTCCACTCAAAATGAAAAATGTAGCTTGCCAGCTGTCGCAAGGATGTAACACTTATAAACGTAATAACTTTACTGCTGTCACACTACTTGTGTCATGTAGCCAGACTAAAGTATAATGTTTACTGTTTATGTGGGTGGCAAGGGGTGAAGTTGGGGATGTGTTGGGGGGGGGGGGGGCTTTGTGGTCCGGACTCATTGCACTGTACAGTGAAAACCTGGCAGGAATGTTTTTGGGGACACATGTTATTGGGCAACATTCGTGCAGAGCAGTGCTGACCAGAGATACAGGCAGAACTGGATTCCGCCTGTATGGGAACTGGCCAGACCTCGCTTCTCTTATCACAATGACCATGCAGAAGGCACCGACTGGCACTGGCAACAAACAAAGATCTCTTCAAACATTTTAGCAATGCAAATGTATTACAGTCAGTCCTTGCATCACCTTACATTTGGCAGGGTGACTATTCAATTTTTCAACGATTCCTGCTGACCATACAGTGAAATCTGAGATTTCACACACCAAATCCAAATTTGTGAATTGTTTTGGTGTTGCTGGAAAAAATCTTTGATTTCAGGAAATAAGACCATGACTTCAGCTAAATTCGCACAAGGCCAGCAGTTAAATTTAGGTGTTGACACCATCAAAAGTGTTACGTTGACACTTTTTGGGTGAGTCCAATATGGTGTGCTGATTCCAACACCCACAGTGTTAAATTTAGTGTTAGTGATTTGCTGTGCAGAGAAATCTGGTAAGGTTACCATATAGACAAAGATGAAAAAACATAAAAAAACAAATTATTTTTCTTAACTAGACAAGGGGAGAAGAGGTACTTCGACACATTTTAAATTTAAATTCAATTACTATGTGTCACCAGTAGCCTGTCCACAAGGTGCATGAGATTTTTGTTTTATTCGTGCAGCTTTAAGGCTAAGCATGTATGTGACCTGTATTGTCAGCACACTTTATGTGCAGGTTGTTATTGTTTGCGTCTGATGTAACTCGCTTTATGCGTTGCTTCAGCCGCCTGTGGCCGCGGAGTGTTTGAATGAGAGTGATAATGGGGGCCGTCCGCATTGTCCCCACACAGACGTCTGTCTGCTGGGAAAACACACAGCTGGTAAAGGCCAAGAGAGGAGGGACTAGGCTGAGAGCTTTCTCTTAAAATCTGCTTCCATTTGATTGAGTATATATGAATTCAAATTGTTCATTCACATTTTAGCAATGATGTAAAACTTATGTCAGTTCACCAAGTTTATAAAAATACAAGAGAAACTTTATGGTTAGGACCAAAACCAAAATTACTGATGCAAAAAGTGCACAACTGAAACTTACAATTTGGACAAAAGAAACACACCCTGCATATTAACATATTAACACTATTAAAAACCCACTAATATCCTGCATCTCAAAAGAAAAAAATAGATGAAAAATTTAGTCTTCTGACTAAATTTATGTAAGATAAAATGACTTTTAAACATTGTTACAAGTTTAAGCAAGCACTCAAAAACAGTCACTTCAATATTCAAACTAAGACATCCACAACATTGAAAAGAGGTGGAAAATAATGGAAAACTGGAACGTGTCAATGGTTAATTATTAATCCTGTTTCCAGACAATACATGTTGAGGACACTGTCTGAGTGCTTCACAGAAAGTCTATTTCCTCCATTTGCTTTAAAGAAAAAAGAGACCCATTTGAATTAAAAGTGGCTGTTAAGTAAATATAGGTTGTGTTTACCAGGCTTGTATGATGTCCCTGTGGAACAAATTTGTCCACAATTTTCAGTATAGCATTATACTCTGAAGAACCCAGTTGGAGTCCTTTAAAATGTATGTTTGTTATAAGAAATTGTTTTTCCAGTCGATGTTTTAAAAGGACTGACCAAATATTCAAGATCATATAATAAATACTTCTGTATGACTATGAGAGTAATTTACACATTCATCATATTTTACGTGTGTGTGTGTGTTTGAACATCTAGGGACAAGTATCAAAAATGAATGTTATAAATTTTGTTATACATTGCATTTAATTTTCGTTTTGCAGTTATCTGGGCTTTCATGTATCTGTCCCCATCAAATGTCATTCATCCTAATATGTAATATGTATGTATTGATAAAGCAGAAATTCATATTAATCGAGTGGAAAATGCATTGCTGCATCAGAACTAACATGATTTATTGTCTTCATCTTCAGACAAAATCTGTGACCAGATCAGTGATGCTGTTCTGGACGCTCACCTGAAACAGGACCCTGATGCCAAAGTGGCTTGTGGTGAGTCAGTTTTAACCACGCCCAGAAATGAGCAAAATCTCAGGAGGGCACATTTTAACCACGCCCAGAAATGAGCAAAATCTCAGGAGGGCACGTTTTAACCACGCCCAGAAATGAGCAAAATCTCAGGAGGGCACGTTTTAACCACGCCCAGAAATGAGCAAAATCTCACACCCATTTTAACCGTGGTTTCCACAGAGACGGTGTGTAAGACCGGCATGGTGCTGCTGTGTGGGGAGATCACGTCACGCGCGAACGTGGACTACCAGAAGGTGGTCAGAGACGCCATCAAGCACATCGGCTATGACAACTCCGACAAAGGTGTGACAACATGACCGAACCCACGCCTCCTTCAAAGCATTACATTTGAGAACCACTGTCCATTAACAGGCCAATGTAGTACCCACAAAATGCTGACCAACCATCAAGTATCTGAGATATTAAGCGATTGTGAGTAGTTGCCAGTATCAGTGATGGTTTTTAGGAAAAAAGGTTAACAGCAGAGCTTCCCAGAAAGATGATGTATCTGAACAGAGGTACATAATACAGCTTTTGGGCTGGAACATTCTAGAGTCACTACCTGAATTGCCAGTTTCTTGTGTAACAGAACAGCCGGGATGTTGTCTGTGTTGCCTGTCCTGACTTGTCTCCTCCCATCTTCTCAGGTTTCGACTACAAGACGTGCAACGTGCTGGTGGCCTTGGAGCAGCAGTCCCCCGACATCGCCCAGGGCGTCCATATCGACCGGCATGAGGAGGACATCGGAGCCGGGGACCAGGTAACACCTGAACACACCTGTAATGGAAGATACACAGGACCATGCGTCTGCAAAATAGATGAAGGGGACCTGAACATTGCATCAATGTCCAATGTTTTATTCAAATCAAATTGCTTCTAATACTTTATGCTCACACCACCCCACACAAGTTCTGCACTGGGAACATATAATGTTTAAAGTTCTGATTGCGAGTTCGATTGCTCGATTGCATATATTGTGGATTTTTAAAAATGATACATATAAAATGACACAAGCAGGTATCTTTGAGCCCAGAGGATAGTAAAATCAACACTCGGATCACTTATGTCCAGTGTTGTTCTGGGTTGAAACAAATAGCACTGAATAGAAAGACTGCATACGATACGTATAAATGCAGGCAGAATAATCAACCATAATTATATAGGATGACAAGCAGGACATATAGACAGTACGCATGTACATGGGTTACAAAAGAGACGTGCTAGAACAAATAGCACGATTAGCATTCGACGAACAGAACATGTGAAGCCTACATCCGCATTCATTGATAGCACAAGCAGCAGAAACAGCAAATCGGAGCTATACTTGAACGCTGATTGTATCATTTTGACATGAATGTACAGCAGTGGGACATTATTGATTCCCCAACAGTGTAGTTCCTGCATCGGTGCCTGTATGATGGTCGGAGTCTGATATCTGCATTTTTTTTAGCATGGCCGGATGGTTTTCGTTTGTTTTTTTGCCAGGGCCTGATGTTTGGCTACGCTACAGACGAGACGGAGGAATGCATGCCCCTCACCATCGTGCTGGCCCACAAGCTCAACTCCAAGATGGCCGATCTGAGACGGAGCGGGGTCATCCCGTGGCTTCGCCCTGACTCCAAGACCCAGGTAAAAGCACTCTCGTGCCCCCACGCCATGAAAATACCTGTAAGATCAAGTGCTGTAGTCCCATATAAGGATCCCTACATGGCCAAGGTCCGAATCCAAATCAAGGTACTGGCACCTTTAGGACTATCCATCCTTTTTATCTGTGACCCTCTCAAGCCTTCCTACTGTCTGAAATAAATATTAAAAAAAACTGAAAGCAGGGCATGTTGCTTGCTCTTTTAATAAAGAAGTAAAATCCTGTAGGGAGTCACCCAATGGATGCTGATTTAATGCACCGTAGTCCGGCCCCCCATGATGGTGAAGTGAGGGAAACTGAGGCGAGAGGTTGGTGTGTGTGTGTTGGCCAAACCCTGGCTTCAGAGAGTAAATGTAATGCTATATATGTGCGCCATACAGACACACAACCAACTCTTATTAACAATTAATTAACAATTCTTCAGCCAGGAACATGAGCCAATTAGTGAAAGGTAGAACAGATACACAGGAGTTTTCTGCCTTGCAGCAGTGAGGTCTCTCTCCTGGCAACATGGCGGAGGCCTGGTTTTACTGCCTTCCTGGAGGGCAACAAGGCAAACCCCCCTCCATGTGCCTGGCATTTGGAAAATGCGAGGCATTCCAGTTAGCCATGTTTTGGAAGCTGAGAGCTCTGAGTTATTTTGGAGCGCTTGAGGTTATATGGATCAGTAATATAATACGATAGTAGGACAGGTTAAAAGGTTTGCTCAATTTAACATCCGGGGAAGACACTTCTGAGAAACATTGCACCAAAGCAGCAAAAAAGCGTATACTATTGAGGGAACATGTGACATGGAATATTTCCAGAGTGTCATCAGTATTACCAATCAAAAACGTCCAAGTCAAAAAGAGGGTGTGGCTCTTCTTGGTTACGGTTATATCTTGGGTTTAACGAGAATGCGGGAATTTTTTTGAATGAGTCATTGAGCTGTAGCTCCACCACTCAAACCCCACCCTCTCACCCAATCTCCTAGGTGACAGTGCACTACAAGCAGGAGGGTGGTGCGGTGATCCCCTTACGGGTGCACACGATAGTGATCTCGGTGCAGCACGACGACAACGTCACCCTGGAGGACCAGCAGCGGATCCTCAAGGAGAAGGTCATCAAGCCCGTGGTGCCCGCCAAGTACCTGGATGATCGGACCGTCTACCACCTGCAGCCCAGCGGCCGCTTCGTCATCGGAGGACCACAGGTGAGCCCCATAGGGACACCCCCACCTCTGTGAGACGTAATAAAGAAAGGGCAGCAGACTATAGGACCATATGAGCATTAAAAACAGGCCACTCCGCCTAAATAGACTCACCATTTACATACAAACTACAGAGTAACCAGTACTTGCAGCAAGCCTGGACTTGAACAAACCAAAGGGTCTCAACTACTTGACCTGGCAAACAATTGTATTAACAATTGACAATTCTTTGCGTAAAATAATATTTCCTGATATCTGTACACAATTTACCCTTAACCCATTTCCAGTTATGCCAGTCTTTTGGAATGAACTCAACCTAGAAAATCTTTTGTAGTTCACCTTGTTGAACCCTTGTATAATATTAAAAAATCTAAACTGAATCCAACCCAAGAAACAGTTATGGAGAGTTGCCCATAACAGCAGTCTTACGCCATTTCCAGATCATGGTTAATATTTTAACCACTTCTTAGATTCTTGAGTGCAAGTACAGAAACCATATTCCTTCAGCAATTTGCACTTCCACCAGCACCTATTAAGCCCTCCAGAACAGAATTTCTATTCCTATTTACTATTACCATGACTAATAATTACTAGGAATTACTATTATTATCTGTCTCATGCAACTTCAAATCTTTAAAATCAATCACTTAGGCTATTTAGGAGAAGAATATAATGCTTTGAGATACTTGATGGATCAGTGTATTTCAACTCTGTGTGTTCATGAATTTGTTTGTAGTGACAGTGCATTGGTGTGCAGTATAATAATTCTAAATAATGCTTGATTTATGACTATAATTTAGTAGTCCACGAGTTTCAGTCCACGGCCCATGAGATCTTCATTCTAAATTCTACATTCTGCTGTGTTATGGACAGTCTCATGTAAATTTTACACTCTACTTGCTGTGTACAGTCTCATGTATAACTGTATCTAAATGATTTTTTACGTACATGTTTAGTAGTTAAGAAAATGTATCATGGCACAGCACAGCACTCGTGGCCTTTCTTATCATGTTAACAGGGTTCATGCTGCGATGAGGTTCTGACATAGTGGTCTCTGTGCCCAACAGGGTGACGCCGGTGTGACCGGCCGAAAGATCATCGTGGACACGTATGGGGGGTGGGGCGCCCACGGCGGTGGGGCCTTTTCCGGAAAAGACTACACCAAGGTGGACCGCTCCGCCGCTTACGCCGCACGCTGGGTTGCCAAGTCGCTGGTCAAAGCCAAGCTGTGCAAGAGGGTGCTGGTGCAGGTGAGACATCACTGTGCCGTGGCACACCTTTAAATCCACATCTAGATCATTAACGAAGGTGTTTAAGTGAAAGTGATGCACGGGAACAGCATAGTTCATCAATAAGTGCAATAGCGTCAAATCTATAAATGGCAAGAAATCACATGTAATGATGTAACAAACTAACAATGATAGCCATAGTAAGTGTTTTAGTTAATATGAGGGTGTTTAAAATAATTTGGATAGACGGTTGTGGGACGAGGGGAAGGGCGATTCAGGAAGGAAAACCAAGGTGAGTTTTTGGTAAACGGCAAAATATGGGGTTCAGCTGTTGCCCATATTCTCCATGTTAGGGCGAGTGTTACACTCCTCCTCAGTATTGGGGTTGGGGTCTGTTAAACCTGTCCAGTTTTGGAGAGCCCTTCTTTTAACCCTTCCTCGTATTTACACCTTGTATTGCAGGTTTCCTATGCCATAGGTGTAGCCCACCCACTGTCCATCTCCCTCTTCACTTACGGCTCGTCCGAAAAATCAGAGAAAGAGCTCTTGCACATTGTCAACAAGAACTTTGACCTTCGACCTGGGGTCATTGTCAGGTGAGCTTCCATGACAACTGCAAAGCCACCTTTAGCTGATATCAATAGCTGCCCTTAATTCCGTAATTCTGTACTGTAACTCTGAGAGCTTCAACAATATGGAAAGTCCAATTTTAAGAATACAGAGCTGACAGTCTGATTAATAAGAGCGAATCTGTGGTATAAACGATGTATAACTTACGACAGATTTTTTGGTCACGATATCATATAATCATGCTTAATGTGGTGCTGTATTGCAGTTATAGTACTACTGAGGTAATATAAATGTTTGCATTTGCAGGGATCTGAACCTCAAGAGGCCGATATACCAGAACACCGCCTGCTACGGCCACTTTGGCAGGAGTGAGTTCTCATGGGAAGTGCCCAAGGTACTGAGGTATTGACGGACTGGCGGCCATTAGTCCGCTGTCATGTGAGGGGGGACGAGCTTCAGGCGGAACAAAGGTGCTCTCTGTGATGATGGACCGCCCTCACAACCCCCCCCCCCCCACCGCACCCCTTCCCAGAAATCATCTCTGTAACGAAGGGCTTGAATCTCTGTAATTAAAAAATAATAATCCACAAATTGACACCTGGATACAAACATTTTGCTACTTCTTGTAAATCCTTTTTTTTTTGTTTGTTCTTTTCGTTTCGTCGGCTGATTTTACTCGCCGATACACCATGATCAAGCTCCCATTTTCTTTTGTAGCTTTCCTCATGTGCTGCTTCAGTGTTATTATATCTGTTTGTTACATTCACAATGGTGTGGAGGGAATATAGGACCTAGCGTCTGTCACATCTTCATCAACAGGATCAGCAATAACAAACGTATATATTTGGTAGGCAGGCAAACGGCAAAGCTTCTAAGCTGTGAATACATTCCACCCTTGCTCTTCCACCCTTGTACTTAATATAACCTAATTGTTCAGGGTTCAAGTAAAGCCTCTCTCGCCCATTGTTCCTGAGTATTTTCAGTATCCCGATTAAGAAACAGTAACCAAACATCACTACCCTGAACGATTCAACTATTTACATTAAGAAGTTATGTGACAGAAGCTAAGTTGAAATTGTCTTAGCTGTGGAGGTTGCTTCTTCGCTTGGCTTTCTTTTCTTTGAGGGTCAAATTACAGCTGAGCGTTTGTACATTTTCCCCATGTTGCCAAAGAAACAACCTTTTTCCCCCCAAAAGTACCCATATGTTATAACTGTGTGTCAAAGAAAAGATTCTACAGTTTGATTTCTGTCTTGACAGTAGCAGTATTTGGATAGATATTTGGGAAATTTGGCATGGATAGCTCAGGTGAAAGTTAAGCTTTGTAGATTTTTTTTTAGAAAATTCTGCTTGCTGTGCTTATTATTAAGGCTGCAGGACAATTGTAAATTTGATTACATGCAATTAGACATACGCCATCTGTTGATTGGAGGAGGTACTTTACCTTTGGGAAATACAGGCGAATCATGTGGGTTATTTTCTGCTGTTGATGAAATCTCACTGTCAAGCACATAAGGCTTTAGGATCAGGGCAGATCGGCTCTCCACACAAATTCATCCCAGGGAACTTCCTTTTGTTTAAAATGTTAATGTTGATCTGTGAATATTTGACTTGTCATTTGAATCAGTGGCATTTACAAATGTGAATCTGTGTTGCAGTTCTTTAGAACAATTCAGGGATATGAGCTGAATTTGTTGGCTTTTTAGAAAAGTCTTTGTTTTGGTGAGGGACGCAACTTCAGTGTGATGGTATACGCTCTTAACTTGATCCAGGGTGATATGTATATAGGTAGATTTTAGCTATAAGTAGTCACAGTTACATAGTATTCTCCTTGCAAACAATGTGGTGCTTATGTGGGTCGGCAGTTTTCAAAAAGTAATCAACGGTATGAGGCATTTCTGTTTTACAATCATCAGGTAGAAATATTAAAATATAGATTTCAGAGCCATATTTTTAGTTGAAGCTTTAGTATCGAATTTTTTTTTTTTTTTTTTTAAACTGGAATTCTTCAGATTACCCTGTAACTACATTTGTTTGTGTTTTCAGCATATCAGAAGATTAAATGAGAGCACAAATGTATCATTATAATGTAAGATTTTTAATGAGCATTTGACATCATTTCACAGAACAGAAAACAGCACAGTTAAAGCAAGCATACTTTCACTTCTTAATGGCCTGTCAATCATATGTGAATAAATGAATATTCATTATTCTCCTGACACACCCACCTAATCCTGAAACCTGCTTGCATTTTATCAATTTTGGATTAAATAACAAAATTATTGTTTCTGTATTGGGTATTCATTTATATAAGTATTTTAGTAACAAAAGGATCCATTTAAATGAAAAAGAAATTTAGGGATACTACATGTTTTTTTGAGATTCTTGGGAGTATTTTTCTTTTTTTAATTGATTTTCTACTTTTATCTTTATTTCCAGCGTGCTCTTAAGGAAAGGATTAATGTTTTGAAGGATTATTACCACATGTGATATTACAGCATTTTTATGACTTTGCTTTCTGATATTAGACTATCTGAAATATGTTTCTGTTGCCAGTTTGGTATCGTTTTCTCCATCATTCACTTGGTATAAATACCGTTGAGCATATTCTTACCTTGTTTTTTCAGTCTTTAAACATTTATTTGCCATCTTCAGTATTCATACTGGGTTTGTTATCCTGAAAAAGCAGTGCTATCTGTGTACCCTCGCCTGTTTACATGTACCACGATGCCCACTATTGTGCAAGGTGCGTTGGTCAGGCTCAGGGCTCGTCTTACCCAATTCTGTGTGGGACACAACAGGACATTCCCCTTAAGTGTGCAAACTCTCAAATTTCCCTGGAGGCTGGAGAACAGATGAATCAACACTTCGATGGCGCAACTGTTCAACAAGCTTAGGGGAGAACTTTCGGAGGGCTTTGTACAAAAAAACTGTTTCAAGCTGCTACTCACCACCTGACCTCCATTCATTTCTCAGTCAGTCTCTGTCTTGTCTGTCTACTGCTCTTCTTAACAGTGTATAAGCAACCCTGCGAATGTAAATAATTTTTGAGAATCAAAACGATCAAAATGACTTTTAAAAGAAAATGTTTTGTGATGTGTTTTTGGCGTGTGAGTGTTTTTCCTTTCACAGGGGATTTGTGAATTGGGAAGATTTGTGAATTTTGCCTTGTCATCTAGTATCAATTAATTATGTTTCACAATGTATAAACCTCTTTGCTCCTTAATGAAGTGTTCCAGACCAATTAACAGAGTTTAAAAACTGTAGCTCGTTCTCTGAAAAATATAATTGAACACATATGTAAATCAGGGCTTTGAACTTACTTTTAATGAAGAAAGTCATGTATTAAAAGTAAGAGAGAATGTTCAGGTAAAAATACCAAAACACACTGCTTACCTGACCATAATGTGTACCGTTTTTGTACGTGCAAAAACTTGATTGCTGTAATAGAGCCACCCATGCAAGCTGTAAAGAGCCATCGGAGGTTTCCACTTACGCGGTCCCGTGGGAAGGTTCTGCTGAGAGGTCAAAGGTCAGCACAGCTTTAGCCCAAGAATTCATCTTCCTCCATCCAGCCACAGCAACAGATGCCAACAGAAAATGACACCAGTGCCCAAAGGCACAGACATTAGAAGGCTGACACTAGTGCACACAGCAACAGACCATAAAAGACTGACACTAATACACACAGCAGCATATAATGAAGGACAGACACTCGTACATGCAGCAACAGACAATACAATACAGATGATATGGCATTAAGCAACTGACAGTAAAAGACTGACAATAGAACACAGAGCACCAGGCAAAAAAGAGAGATGGCAGTGCATTAAGCAACATTCACTCAAAGACACAGACCACTTCACAGTAAGCTCTAGAGACTGGGAGGTAGATAAAAGCACACACACAGCGACAAAAAATGAAAGACTAGGGTCACTAGGTACACATGACAACAGCCAATTACAGACACAGGTTCAAAGGCAAACAAGAGTTCACTAAACTCTTTTGAGCACAGGCTGTGTGTCTGAAGTGTGTGCATGTGTGTGCGTGTGTTTTTTATCTGAGAAAAGATCATATTTACAAGGAAATAAATGAGGAAAAAATAACAGACACACCACAATGTCTCTCAATTTCCTTTAATAGAAGAAATGATGATCCAAAGGCAAATATAAACAAACTTTAAGTACTTTTGATTTGCTCACCCTCCATAAAAAAACAGGTAATAAAACACCACGTAGCTAGCAGGAGTCGCACTTTGGTTTCACTGAAGGCACTTAACTTCCACTGTTGTCTGAAGGCCACACAACACCTAACGTAAGTGTTCTCTTAAGGGACTGTGGATACACAGCCTATAGTAAAAGACATTATTGCCAGGTTTGAGCCAATTAACAAGCTGGATCAGAAAAAAAGTTTTTCTTTATGTAGTGCTATTGCCTTATTATAATGCAGGTGTAATCTTGTGAAGCAGTGAAGAGTTTTCCTTTAGTCTCAAGGGGTCCCGGGTACAAACCAAAAGGTGTGTGCCCACAGCCCAACGACGAGAAGAGCTCCCAGTTCACATCCCATTCACAGGGTCCAAAGTAGAATCCCACCAAAACTAAACATATATTGTATACACCCAAGGTATATCGTATACACTTTTAAGGTAGAATTGTCTCCCCTTATAAGCGACTCTTACTATACATACACATAAAATAGAACCTCCGATAAAATATACAAATAACTCTGGACATATAAAATGAACAACCTCTTTTTTTTACTTCAAAAATATTGTTTTTTTTTTTTCCTTTTGAAGCGCTGATTGCAAGCTGGTGATGTAACAGATCCTCCTGAGAATACGAAAAAGACACCGAATATAAACAGAGCATCACGTAACACTGGACACGGAGTTTGAGCATGACGGGGGGGGGGGTGGGGGTGTCTATGACATGAAAAAAGCCTCTTTGTGTAACATTTTGAGAAGGCACAATGACGTCACTCTGGGGGTAATATCGATTCAGGGGGTAAATTATCTAGTACAAGTAGACTCACCAAGGTCACAGCTATGGCTGCCTGCCTTATTCTGCATCTGGCCTACAAAAACAGAACTTGTGACAAGCATGCACTGAACTGAGATAATATATTCATAAAAGCTAAGCAATCAGAAAGCAGCATGTGGTTTACCTGTCCAATCAGGACACAGCAGGCCTTATTTGCTACAGAGAGGGAAACTGGGAGACGAGAAACCAAACCCATCTGAAAGGGTGGTTTCTACATACATATCACAAATGCACAGCCAGACATATGCAATTCTGGCTGTATCTATATACATCTGAAAAGCCAAGCTTATGCTTTGCAAAATACAGCACAACTGATATTCAATATAGAATGTTCAGTTAAAATAAAATCAGCTTTTATGATAAAAATCGCTTTCAATTATATTCTTTTGGATACTTTTTATATTTAAACAGGACCTAAAAACAAAACATAAAAAAACAACACTGGTATACATGTTTTTCTTTTTCTTCATGAACACTCCAGTTTCTGATTTCTAGAAACAGACATAGTCATGACAACCACCTATTTGACAGTTCAAAGAACAAGGCCCAGCCAGGAACGTAAACACTTCTGCAAATGGTTGGCTATCTGGAAAAGTATGAGACGTTTGACTCAAAACACTGTGTATTTCTCAATAAGGACACTATGGAGAAAAAAATGCTGGGACCCAATCCAATACACTTTGTCTGTTTAAGGACATTTGCTATTCAATCAAAACAGTCTTTACACGACAATGTAATTTAGTTTTCATATTGTCTATTTTTTAGGGACAAGCAAGTATGTCCTCAGCAATGTGTTCTTTTCATTCCAAAACTAAATAGCATATTTGATTAAAACACTAGAAGACATTTTGACTGAATTTCAAATGCCCGAGAAGAGAATACATTTGTTTGATTGGTTTTTAAATGAAAAAGCACTGTTTCCAGAACCTGATCTTAACAGCTCATAGAGCTACCACCTCAATTTTCATTTTCAAACACAGAAAATGGGATTACCTTGTTATGAACAGACCAGAAATGACAAAAAAAATCCAGTTATCCAGGCAATTTTCGATTTTCAAGAATTCGATCTCACAACTCTTAGTGAGCTCCGCCGTGACGGGTGATAAAACAGTACCATGAGCTCACACCGTAGACTGTTCTTAACCTTCACATGCTTGAGAATGTCCTGTTTCAACAAAGGAGATGTCGCATTGTGGCTTCTCATTGACAGAAAGAGCTCTACAAAATAATTCTACCTCTGTCTGTGGTGATTCTCACCATTTAATCTTTGGAAGCACAACAGTGTACAAGCTGAAAAGTTACACCTAAGGTGAACAGTATTTACTGACATCAGATTCCCTTTGGTTCACTGGGTACACACAGACCAGAAAAGGCCCAATATTGGCTGTCTGTAAAGGTCGGCAAGCAAATAACAAAAATATATATGTAGGTATATGGCAATGAATTGCATCTACAGAAAAGTGTACTTCTCTTGTCTTAAATATCTACTTTCATATATTCAGTATTTGGCTGTTGATCAAGAAGGTCAGTAACCCTTGTGATAGTGACAGGATGTCTTATTCTCTGGTCATGACATTAAAATCAAGATTTTAATCTTACGGCTGAGAATGAATGTTTTATTTTTCCTGATTTCTTGTCATTTAGTATATTCAGCGAGGATATCTGTTGTAAATGACTAATAAAGCTATTCAAAGTAATACGGTACACACCCACTGCTTTGGTCAGTCACTGTGATTGGTTAATTCAACAGACTGAAGTAAACATACAGAGTTCTTTCCATTCAGATCGCGCCTTAAACCGTTCCTCAGTCTTAAACCGGGATAACATCTAAAATCCGTAGGGATTGGAGGATCGAGAGCTGTATTCATTTTGGAGATTGTTTACGGTGGCTGTCCATTCGTTTAACGTATCTTAACCTTCCGTCTGACATTTTCCAGACAACAAAAAAGGCACAATGGTTTTCCAGCTCTATCAAAAAGGCACACACGTGACCAACAGGCATCAACAACATCAACCAGCAGTTCTTTTTCAAGTACACCAGCGGCAGTCAGCCTAAACATTGGTGGTTCAAAATTCAAAATCTTGAAACCTTGAAAAAAACAATCAACAAAATGTAATGGAAAACTGTTTATAACATTTTAAGTGATGAACAATAACTGTGTCTTGGCACGTTGGTCTTTGTAAGGTGCGTCCTGGTGGCCCCTGGTGGTTTTTGAATGAATACTTGCTTTGACATGTAGCACTGAATGATGAAGTGAATGGTAACAGCAGCTAATGTTGAATCTTCTATTAGATATGCTCTCGAGTTCAGTGACCCCCCAACCAAATGGACGGGTGACATTTTTCAGGTGGGAGTTCTGTACGTACTGGCAGCAGGAAGTCTTTTGGGGAGGGGGCTGCGGAAGGATGAGTGCTGATGTCAGATGTTTGTGAAGACTTTGGTTTCCTCAGTTACGTCACAAAGACACAAACCTCCCGGATTGGTCCTGGGTCCCCCACTGTAGCCATCCAGGGTCTCCCAACAGATGGATTTCCCAGCATCCCCTGGTCCTGTCAACAGAAGACTCTTCTCTTATTCCTGATGACTTGTCCGATGACATCATAGGCAGTGAGGAGCAGAGCTTTGATAGCACAGCCTAGTCTTTGGTCCTTTGACTCCACCTCCGGTGCAGAAAGACTCCACAGTACTGTGTCTTTCAGGCATGGGGAAGGGGAGAAAGTGGAAAAATACAGATGTTTTTGGCATCTTAGTGAATTAGAAAGCTCAGGCGGGACTTTCAGTGACAGCCCAGGACTGAAGGGAGTCAAGACTGACCCAGTAATCCTCACTTGCTTCACCCAACTCCGCCCAGCAAAGCCTACATTTTGATTGGTGGGGAACGTTAAAGTGGCCCCTCAGGTACTTTCTACAGCATGGAGATGTTTTCCGGTTGGTGCTGGGTTGGCCCACCCACTCCCACGCCGTCAACCTTGCAGTCCCGGCTGGAGGGGTCCTGGACTCCACCCTTGGCCAGCACCATCAAGGTGTCACTGGACACGCCCCCAAACTCGAAGGCGAATGTCCCATAGAAGAGCATGATAATGACGCAGAAGACCCACTCGAATATGGCCGAGGCGTGCTGCAGCATGAAGCTCTCCTGGACGAAAAACACGCCGCCTGGAGGGTGAGAGGTCAAGGGTCGAACCTTCAGCATGGGTAGACACGGACCAGAGGACTGACCATATCAGAGAGATTACAGTACATGCAATTCTGATTGTCAATGTCCTACTTACGCAGCAAAAAAATCATACAGATAAGCTTCTGATTTTAAGGAATCCTTAAACGCCTGATAATTGTGAAAGTCCTGATTGGCGAAAGTGCCTTTGGCGTGACCTACACTAAGAGCTATGAGAAGTCTATTGATTGTTTACTACTTCACCTTTGTTTTTCGATCATGCATTCTAAGTCATACCCAACCCTGTCAAATACTACACAGAGGGCAATCCTCAATCTACATATTCTGTGGCAGCTGAATGAAATTTGTTCTTTTTGCTACACACTTCAGACATTTGGATTTGAGATTAAAATATGAATATGTGACAAAAGTACAGGCAATCAGCTTTTATTTAATGGTATTTACATTCCTATACAGTTTCCAATATTACAAAAGTTTTTAGAGTCCCCTCTGTGAATCTCAAATCTAAGTGCCTGAAGTATACAGCAAAAAGAATAAATTATGCTACCATTTCCATACTTTTGAACGTCACTGTATGTTAAATTCATCTTCCTTACGTCGTGGTTATGTCTTACATAGCCCTTTTCTTTTAGAAGGCTGTCCCTACACAAAATGGTCGCCACCAAAGCACCATACCAACCCCCCATCCCTGTTACGGAGCCCTCCCGGCTGAGGAAAGGATACTGAGCACCAGGGCGACGAACGCCAGTAGGGTCATGCCGCAGCGGAGGTGGCCCATGTTGTACTCGCCCTGTGTCTTGGCCAGCCGGTACGTGAGCGCCGACTGCAGGCACACAAACAGCATGCTGGTGGGGAAGGCCACGCCCGCCCCCACATAGTGCAGGACTTTGGCGTGGTCCACCTACGAGACGACAGGGAGAGAGGGAAAAAGGCGATCAGCCTCACATCATGGAGGGCAAGACTGACAATTTTACAATGAATACTGCCATACAATACATATATCGTACAGAACAACAAACATTTTATGTGTCACAGCATTTTTACAGACTATTTTCATTATCGATTAATCCGCTGATTATTTTTCTTGATTAATCGATTCATGGTTATAAAACATCAGAAAAGAGTGAAAATGCCCATTACAGTTTCCTAGAGCACAAGGTGACGTCATTAAGTGTCTTGTTTTGTCTGACCACCAGTCCAAAACCCCAAAATATTCAATTTACTATAATGTTAGACCAAGAAAAGCAGCAAATTCTCACAATTGAGAACTTAAACGATTAATCGATTATGAAAATAGTTGGTTACTAATTTTCTTTTGATCGACTAATCGATTAATAAACTAATCATTGCAGCTCTACTTAGAAATGAGATGTAATGAGGGGATCATACCCATTTAAATGACCAATTACAGCTCTGGCTCACAGCACACATGTAGTACCAAGCCACAACATCTTCACATTTTCACTTCTCCCGCTGTCATATCTGTTTACCATTCCAAACTTGGCTTATGCTCTATATCACTACCAGAGACCCACGAACAGCGCGGCGGAAATATTCCCAGCGGTCAGTTATAAACAGGATGCCGATTAAGCAATAGCATATTCGTGTGTCAGTAACCGGGCCCACACACAAGCAGACTTTTGGCAATTCCTCCCACGCAGGTTTTAGTGTGAACTGCGGGCACTGATACAAAATGCAGGAATACCTTATAAAGCCATGGAATTGCAGCGGAAGGCTGACACTTTGAAAGATAGCAGATCTTTCACATATTTAGCTTATGATTATAGCTCTCTGAAAGGCAGGAACACAGCAGTTCATAGAAGTTTAATGTAACATCAGATGCTGGGTAAATGTGGCATGTTACATATTGTTTTGACTCCACATTGATTTTATCCCTTTCTTGATCCTCAAGTGAAGCACACATCCACATGACAGCGAAGATGTATGATACATTAGATGACTCAAGTCAGCCTCATTTTCGAAGCCACTTTAGAGTCCATTTGAGAAGCTTAGCTGTCTGGCATTCTGTTGATGGAAAACCTGCGGGCTTTTAAACTGCGGACAGTATCCCTGCTGTCCGCTGTAGCTTTAGCTGCTGTTGTCATTGGTGTTTTGAACTATACCTCAATTATGCCACCAGTAGGCAATACAGGCAGGCATGAGACACAACCGCAATGGGTCTGTACCTTGGTTCTGCCACCAGAGGGCTGTATAGACACAAGTAGGTCAAAACCCTGCTGGGGCTGAGCCTTGGTACTCCCACCATGACAGAAAAAGGCAGGAGCGGGTTAAACCCGCGATGAACGTTGCCAGTGCTTTTGTCAGTCCTCGTTAACACTCAGCAGGCAGCGATGTGTTGACAACATTGGTTTTCCACCTCGCTCCTCTTCAAATAAACACTCCAGTTTCCCCCGTTAGCCCAAAAAACCATGTGAATCAGCGCTGGAACAGCTAGATGCATGCTTGCGACTTTGATAACCCACCCCCTCACCCCCACTCCCCAAAAAAGTACAAAATATTATCCTTCCAAAAAGAAAAAAAAAAACAGGCAGTGCTAACAGATAGCTGAGCTGCCTCATGTGTTTTGGGGCTGCCTGGTAAATACAGCGTACGCCCCGTTTTCCTGTGGGCCAAACCAAGGAAAACAAAGCTAGCAGTGGGACACGGCTGCACAATGGAGGCGGGACTACGCTGTCATGTGATGATGCGTTGGCATCTGACCGCGCTCAGTGCCAGTTACATTAGTTTCACTGACTGCATGTGTCTGAACCATTGAACCTTAAAACCCTCACCATTAACGTCACAAAGGACCAAACGCTACATTTTTATCCTGACAGAAAAGCTGGCACTCTCAGAATCTTCCGAGCTCTGACACTACAGGATCCTGTAATTTCCTTCCGCTAGTGTGTAATCACCTATTTGAGTCACTGCTATACTGGCACCACCCAGAACACAAAGCCCTGCAGCTGAGCCATAATGGAATCCTCCGATTCCAAACCCATGAACCAGTTATAAAAGTCAGTTACAGAGATCATACAACACTACGAGAGAGCCGATGGACTGATCGACCATGTGGATCATAGCAAACTCACACCAAGGGTCATCCAGAGGAGGATGGGATACCTCTCTAAACTGTGATACCCCAGGGTTTCTTCCTATAGGGAGTTTTTCCTTGCCACTGCTGCCACAAGCTTGCTTTTGTGGGCATTAATGCCGTGGTATATTGTAAAGCACATTGAGGCCCATCTATCTAAGAACAGCTGCTTGCCTGGAACACACGTATAGGTAAAAACAAAAAAAGACATCATCTTGGGAATAGAAGGCAAATTTAAATACAGCAACATAAATAATTTGTATCGCAATTCTGCGACATGAAGTGTAATTAAATTTTTTTATTTTTCATTTCAATTCCATTCATCTTTACAGTCGTTATTGTGCCATACAAATTACTCGGGTAAGTGAAAAATATTCTCCTCTTGCATATTTTATTTTAGATGAGATGCCATAATTAAATTTAGAATGCATTTTAAATTCAAACAACTTTTTTAATCACATTATTTTAATACTATTTAATTTAAAACTCATTCATTTTGTATTTTTGATCTTATTTGAATCTACAATTTCTGTACATCAACACTTCTTGCATGCCAACTGGAGGACCATAGCATTTCTCTGTGCTACCTTTGTTTGTTGTTTTTTAAGCATTACATTAAGCTTAGTGTAAATAATCACGACAATTATTTCATTTTACTAATAGTCCTGTGATGAAACAAGGGGTAAAGCACAGGAAACACAGAAACTGAAATCGAGTTTCTTCTGGGACGAACCAGAAGCCATTCATTTTCAACGAGACAGAAACAAACTTTCATCCAGTTGAAGAAAATAATGATTTCCGTCAGCAGAGCTCACGTGTTTCGTTTAAAGTTTGTTGACCTGTAAGTGCCATTACATTCACTTTGGCAGAAAGCTCTGCTTTTCCAAATGCTGCCTGCGGAAGAGGTATAATGATTATACGAGCAAATTAACAAATGGTCGGGGAGCAAAAACCTGCTACATCCTCCTCCAAAAACCAGGAGAACCAACCAGGTGGAGGCTGGGGAGGTAGTAACCAATGAAAACCAAATAGGAAAACGGCGTTACAACGGACCAACAACCAGTATCTGTACAGCAACTGTGGATATGCCTGAACTGGCATTTAAACGGACCGTTCCATGCACGGTGTAAGGTGTGAATCTGATTGGTGTAAACTGCGCTGATGTCACTCAGCATGTCAGCAGACCCAGCTGACTGTCTGACTTGAGATTCCTGCCTGAACTAGCTTGTCTTATCCATAAAATTGTACAGGGTTTTGTTTTTTGATTTATTGCTCTTTTATGTATTTGATAAGAAAATGTTTATATGAAGGATGTAGGTGTTCAACATTAAGATTATTTTAAGAATCTAAGCATTTGTAACCTAAGCATATCGACTAATCAAATTTTTACTGCATCACTTCCATAGTGAGTTGACTCAGGAACTACATTATTGTTTGTTTCCATCCCTGAAGTCGCATGTCTTTACAAGAGTTACCCAGTTCCAAACCACACCTATAACATGAACTCTTAGGAAAAAAAGAGGTTCTGTCTAGCACCTTTAAGTGTTCTTCATTTGGCCTGCTGGGGAACCCTTAATCCTTCTTCTTAGATGCTGGTATCTCAAAGGGGTTCTTTATAGCCTCATAAGAATAAGGTTCTACATAGAACCCTTGAGAAGATATCTGTATCAAAGAACCTTTAAGGGTCGCCCCAGCGGCAAAAACAAAGAACCCTTAAGGAATCTTTTTTTAAGACCGTACCACAAACATGAAGTAAGCAACACCTGCCATTAAGCATTTCAAACACATTAAAAAAAACCCAGAAGCATTGTACTGTAACAATTACTGGCCGTCTGAGCTGCAGCAATCTGCCGTTCTTACACGCCGTGCCAGGTTTGACTAATTAGCAGGGGAAAGACATGCAGCGCTTGTTTTGACGTGCTGCAGTCTGTGTGAAGGATGGGCCGGCCTGCCGACTGTGAAGAGCTTACCGCCCTGTCTCCACTCACTGACCCGGCAATTAGCACCAGTAGGAACTCGCTGTACCTCCACACGACGGAGCGGGAGAGGCGATGAGTGTTGCTAACTGTGTTTACAGTGTCCGTGGATAGAGAGGACATGTTCTCAACTCTGAGCAGATTTAAAAGGCCTAGCGTACCTCTCTAGGCAGGCTGGGACTGGGGGGGTTTGTTTTGACAGGCTGTGTTCTCACAGGTCTGCATACACCCGTTATGGAGAGAATGCATTCTCCAAGCCTTCATCGTGAAAGCACCATCATCCTCCAGGCGTGATAAACAAAGCAAGCCCCTGGCCATAATTTAAAAACCCAAATTTGCATGTCAACTAGTGACGGTAGCATCACAGGAATGTTGACTATAGACACTGGGCTTGCCTGAGCTCTGTGAGTACGGCAAGGCAGCGGTGGTAGATTGCCGCATAGCCGAAGGACAGTAAAGAAATCTGGAGTCATCCCGTTAATGAGGATGCAAGTTGTAAACGCGGAGCAGGTGCTGCGGACGTGGCGCTGGGCCTGTCTGGGCATGCTCAGAGGAGCACAACCGGAGGTGGGGGGCGCTGAGGCAGACACGTCGCCTCTCATCTACACCCTCTACAGCTCTCACCTGTGCAGGCAGGTATTGAATGCTTGGACATTGGAAGGCATCTATGAGGAGGTGTCCTATGTGTGCACATTACTGTAGTAATTGATTAAAATCTGGAGTGGGTGACTTAGTTTTAAAGGGATAGTTAAATGTTCACCCAAAAATTTAAGTTATTAAAGGGCCTTCAGGTGGCTCATACAGTAAGACGTTTGTTTGGGAAACAGTTGTAAGACCTGTGAATGGGTGTTTTTTTTATTTGGCTTATAGCTCTCTAGTGGCCACGACAGGTGCCTGTGGATGCAAGTGAACCAAGTGTATGTTGACTTTGTTTACCTCTGACGCCATAGGCAGTATATGATTGGTGGTGCATATGCAGTGTGGATAGAAGTGAGGGCTCGTCATATGACTCGGAGGAGTCGTTGTCATGGCTGCCTCCGCCTGATTCATTGGGACAGGGCTGTTGCATGAGGTGGGTCAGGTTTCACTGGATAACGCCTCTATGTTAAAACCTTTCAAAATGCCCATAAATGATAAAAACAGCTTGTTTGCAACAATTAATAATTCAGATTTTGTGTATGAAGCTACAACCACATCCATACCAATTTAACCTATTAGATCATCATGGTTTTTTATGCGACTTGATCTATCTTTGACAGTGATTCACATAACCTCAGGGCGATACACTAAGGCAGAAGGATTCGATCCGTAGAGATGTCGTTGTTGCTCAAAACACATTTCTAGAAGTGAGGTAATGACTGGAAAACAAACTGAATAATTTTTCGAGTGAACTACACTTCAACACATCATGATTTTGGATCGGCTTTTGTTGGATTACATAAGTACAAAATCAACAACTAACATGCCAGAAGATGACAAAATGTACCTGTGAGGATTTATAAGCTTTCGATATGATCAGCAGAAATTCACAAACCACAGCACGGCTGTAGCTGAGCTTAACGCAACACTGGAGTAATTATGATGCAATGGCAGATCACAATGCAAGCGCTGACAGGTTCATATACTTATGTATGTCTCTCTGATTGGTCCACAGAATGAATGTGTGTGCATCTAATTGGTCCACGCTTCATTGCGCATCTCTCTGACTGGCCCTCACAACTCAATGTGCCTCTTCATGACTTTTAGCGATGTCAGTAACCTCTGGACAGTCACAGGTCATAAATAACGTCAAAGACTCAAAAATTGTCTTAAATTTTTTTGTTAAGCCATTCAGAATACAGGACAGCCATTTAATATTGCCATCCTTCTCTAGATGGGTAATACTGGATGCCTGGAGGGGTCAGGCGTATTGCTTTTCAATTTCACGGTACCACAATTTCATTGTCCTTAATCCCTGTTAGTTTTCACTCTCTGCAATGGCAGCTTCGGTGCACTTTCACACTGCTTCCCGTAAACCCAAAATTTTACTTCCCATAACTCCTTCCAGCCCGTCTCCCTCGAGGGAAGCACCACCCTCAGTCACTTTTCTTTTACTCTGCGTACTCATTTCAGACTCCTCCCCAACTGTCTCCAGGCTCCCTGGAGCCCGCATCCTGTGGACGGCACGGCACTCCCCCCCACCCATCAGCTATTTAAAGACCCCCCACCCCTCCCAAAACCCACAAGGGGTAACTCTGAGACTAAACACTGCCCCATATCAGATTTACCACAGTACCAGCGCCACACAAAGCTGTGGGCACAACCTGAGGAGAGGTAACCCCTGCCATCTGTTTAGTCTGGCAGGGCACTCCCCCCTTCTTCTCCTTCTCGCATCAAAAGTGCTGCTAGCGGAGTGAGGAACATTCTGTACGCCGACTTCCTGGCTTCCTTCAACAAACAGAGAGGGGGGCCCTCGGTGATGAGGGGCTCGTGTGTGTGAAGAGGGGGCGACGGGGTGTGTGGATGAGAGGGGAGGAAGGGGAGGGGGTGGGAGTGGAGAGAGGGATTGGGTTTGTCCCTTTCCACTCCAGCTGGGCGGAGTAGAGTGTGGAGGCTCGTCGCCGAGGCCCAACGGGTAGCGAGCCTGACATGTAGAGAACGTGGAGATCTCCACAACGTCCACAACATGGAGATCTCCGCTGGCTCAATCGAAGCTAGGTTGAGTGTGGAAAAGTCTCAGTATGACCCGTCTCCGGTACTGACATCCTGCTGGCAGCCCTCCCTGTACCACTTCTCATCCTCGTTACTGCGGCTCAACCGTGAAATAAACAGAGCTTATACTCTTACAACACTCCACTGCATCAGCGCACTGTCTCAACCTAATGTTATGCAAGGCAAAACTGTCTCCATTCACTCTGACATAGAGAAACTCAAGCTCAGGCACTTCAAGGCAACTGAACATTGCCTTGTCAGAATGGCCACTTCCACACCAGTGCAGAACACGTAACGTTTTTTCAGCAATGCTAGCATCTTCTTTTATACATTCATTATCCATGTCCATGCGGAGTGTGTTCACACATAGTAATACTGATTGGGGAGAGGTGACGCTATTGCAACGATTGACATGCTTATTGTCACCATCACCGAAAACGAACATTTATGGGATATTTTATTAAATTTTACTAGGCGTCAGGGAGGTTACTGCTGAATCAGCAGTTCTGCAATACTGATTGAGTCTCATTCAGTTTGAGCCCTACATAAAAATTACCCCTGAATCTAAATATTCAATACAATTTCAGGCTAAGGCTGCAGAAATGAAAATGGTTTAAGAGTTTGAGATGTTATCAGAGTTTGCCAGAAGCTGGACTGGACTGTACTGGACTTGGGAGCTGTACAACTACAAAGGATGGGCCAGACCAAAATATTAAACCCAAAATTCCTTACAGATTACAGCCAGTGCCTGTGTCAGTACACCAGATAAAATAAAACAGAATATCAGTGACGATGTGAAATGCATTTCTTATATTTTCTCTAAATGCTACTTAGCTACTTTTTAAGAGATATCTGTTGTTTAACTTATGATTTTCCCACAGTAAAGCAAATCCTTCAGTATAACAGACAAAAACAGCTTATCAGCGATATTGTGAAATCCATTTCTAATACTTCCTCTTAATGTTAATTTGTCTTTGTCAGGGATAGTTATTATTATGATTTATTATTGAAGATATGATTTCTCACAGGAAAGCAAACCCTATCGCCTCCTACAGCTTTGGAGCTTTGAATTTACTTACTTGGTGGAATGTTCAGCATGCTCAGAATTTGAACAGAAAATTTGGCAGTTAGTTTTGAAAAAAGTGTTCTGCTCCTATCCCACTCAGTTCCTTCATTCTGTACTCATTACCTATTCAGATGAAAAGGAAAACATGCACTGCAAAGTTATCATGGCTGAATTCGTATACAATACAGCTGAAATATTACAAAAAGCTAAAGTAACCAGTCATGGTGAATTCACCAACCTTTTACTAGTTGGCTAGTTTACTGATTAAAACTTGCTATTGAATAAGATAGTTGGATGTGTGATTTCCACACTATAAAATGTTAATGTTGTATATCACTGGTACCTCAGTCAAGTTATTTTTAACTTATTAATGCTACTCTGCTTTGACTGAAATAGCCGGAACTATGATGCAATAGCCATAATATTATTTACCATTTTTGTCAACATAGACACTTTTTGTTTAAGAGCATATGACAGGTTTGCCTAGACTATTACTGGGGACTGGCATTAGTTATTGGAATTAGTCATAAATTGACTGCAGCACGACAGAGTTCAGTAAAAACAAGGGTTTCTCAAAAACCAAACAAACAAACCATTCCAAACAATGAGACATTTTGGAAAGGTTAACAACTCAACAAAGATTTAAAGTTCAAAAGACGTTAATCATTCAAATCAGGATTTTTTTTCCAGTCAGCACTAGCTCACCAACAGCACGTGAGCTCAGGACTGGAAATAATTAAAAGAGCTCTGCTAGTGGCTGATGTGCCGGAAAATATCTTGTCCGTACTAAGCTGAAGGTGGAGGTTTAAGCACACTATGTGTCGGATCCAGAGAAAACACACTGGGAGCTGAAGTGTGAACCAAGTGAGAGCACAGATCAAAGGCTGTTTACTTCATCGGGAAACCTATCTCCACGTGTCTCCAAGGCAACCATCCCATAAAATGCCAATGCGTTGCCTTATTTGCCAGTAGCCCTGCACAGCACACACATGGACCCAATGTTTAAGCTCACAAATTCCATGCTGACCTAACCGATGTCTTCAACTCAGGCATAGCAGCAATTTATTTCTTTATGACAAAATGTTTCCCTTGATCTGGTTCAAATGACTTGCAGTTGAAGCACAAAGAACATTGTAATTTGTTGTGATTATGTTTTTGAAACATGTTTGTATCCAAAGGAAATTATAAGTTGCTTTTAATATATCTCTGTAAAAATCAGAACTTAAATGCAATGTGATCAAGGCTCCTTGGGAGTTCTTTTTAAGAATGTAAAAATTCATTCCAAGAACCTACCCATTCATAAGGAACTGCCATTTTTCTACATGCACTAGGGCCTGTCCATGACAGATAATGCTTTAAAACAGGAACATTTGCTGTGGAAATCCCTTCACGTTTTACAAAGTAAATGGTCTGACAAATGTCTGGTCTTTGGACAAAGAGAATACTTGAGAATATCTATACTCGTATGCCACCTTTTGTAAAACAGAAATACAAAGTGCTTCACAGACCTAAAATAAAGATGTAGCAAATAATGAATATTGCAGAACAAAGATAAAATAAATGAAATCAATTAAAGGTATATAATAAGAAAGAACAACAATAAAAAAAATAGTTAAAATGGGTAAGATCTGTGAAAGATTTTAAGTAAAAGTTTAAATGTAACCAGTTGCTGTACCATTCAAAACCCAACAAAAACCTTAAATTCCAAAAGATACAGGTATCCAGTGAGGAGTGGCAGGTACATGGGTGATGTGAGCTCTTGGCTTAGTTCATGCAAGTACATGAGCGCCCACACTCTGGAAATCATCATTAAATATTACGTTTTCCCTTTGCTTGCATGTATCATTTGTGGGTGAAGTCAGATTTGTTAGCATGTTTTCACTCTATTTGGTATGATCAGTCTGGATCAGCCTGATCAGTCATGCATGGTCCCATGTGCACCCCCTATTGGGGTGACCACGTGATCAGTTGCGGTAGCATTTTTACTCTTCATTGGTGTGACTAGGAATAATGTACAGTATGTTAATACAGTATGTTAACCCTCTGTTTTTGTACATTAGTTTTGTAAAGCTGAGATGTGCAGAGATGTGCATTCTGGGAATTCTCCCTACCTGGAAGTTTCCCACCATGATAAGCCCAGCAGCACAAATCCAGCCAGTGGAGAGGCCTGCTGTGTTCAACACACAGTTCTGGTGCTTCTCGATGACATGAGCATACCGCAGCAGGACGATCACCATCACTGTGAGGGCGGAAGGGAAGAAAGACAGAGAAAGAAGAGAGGGAAAAATACCCATTAAAGTAAATAAGTAGTATCAAACCTCTTGTATAAGGCAATCAAACCTTATGCATTCCATCACGGTCCATATCATTGACTTCATATTCATTCAACACGGGTCAGGACTATGGCCGAGTTGAAAGTGAATACAGCTGTACGTTTTCTGATGGCTCATGGAGAGAAAAGATCCTGTTTGGGGTGCAGCTGTGGGTCCATAGATGGGTGTTGAGAGTCCCTAACCCTAACCCTGGCCAGAGGTCCTCACTGGTGACGCAGAACAATTGCCCCTGGAAAATTGCGTTTAAGTCAGTTAAAATCCTGAGTCTCAATGTCACTCACTCACAGTCTCATCTCTCTGTGTTGATTTTGTGCTCCTGCATAGGCAGTATGTCGCTGGTATTGTGAAACAGAAGAGTTGGGTATGTAGACTCCCCCCTCTAAATCTATGGGAGACAGTTACTTTATGGGACTGAAACAATGCTTGATCAACTCCAGTGACAAAAACGAAATGGGGAAAAAAAAAATACTAAATGAACCCAATCAATCAAATGTGGTGGTGACTTTGACACCCATTTTGGGCTAACTGTCCCAAAACACAATCACGTTTTATACTTTTTTTCCCCAAATACTTGGAAAAACTGGGACATGATTACTTCTGCACATTCCAAGACCACAAGAATACGCTTCAGAATGAATTGTTTTGAATGGCTAACTGCCTCGACCCAGACAGAAAATGTGCTCGCGACCCCCTGAGCATCCGGCCCGGGCCAGTTTCAGCACTGCTGGCCTTCCATCTGCGAGTGGGACGCAGCTTGACAAAAAGTGTTTCCAGTGTTCCTTGAACCAGAAAATATTCTTTGTTTTCCTGGAACTTCATGAAAGGCAGAGTGGGGTTTTTCGGGGAAGGATTAAATGTTGGTGGTGATGTGGGAAGGACTGTACATCCAGAGAATACTTTTTGTGAAACCGGGCCTCGATTCCTCTGAGGTCACTCTCTGGTTCCTCTCGTTGGATAATCAGTAATGAAAGCTGACTTGGTGGTGTGGCAGGGTTTGAGAGCCTATCATGTCTGGCCTCCTGCCCTGACTCTGGCTGGGGGGGGGGCATATACCCTGCTGTTTTCGGGGGGCCCAGGCCGTTTCTTTCATTTTTGGACATTTTCCATTATTTTCTAAGGGATGTTAATGCTGAAAAACTTGATTGCTGTAATTTTACAAATTCCACAGGGAAGACAATTAGGTAATAAAGACCCATCAAAAAACCCAGAAATCCCATCTGCGAATAACAATGATGCAAAATGAAGAGAGCAACACTTACTGCCATAAAACCTGCAACATTAACTTGGTCCTTAAGGGCAAATGAATAGAGGCAGTGCATGAAAAAAGAAACAGCGCAAGGAGCTAAAGCTGCAGTACTTACTCAAGTCCAGGTTTGAACCACTTGAGTGAATAGTTAAGTTATGAGCATGGAAAATCAAGACTGTCAGTATCTACAGGGCCAGGAAATGTCTCTTCTTTGAAGAGAACACTGCTGCATAGGAAAATTCCACATGGAGGTCAGCGATTTCGGCTGGAACCAATTTGCACAGCACCCTCCGTCTACCACACGCTTCAACCCAGAAAACACCTGATGTCCACGCTGTTCACATCAGATGCTGTCAGCTCTGCTAAGCTCCCATGACTGAACAGGAGTCTTTACATCCAACTCTTAGAGGGAACGCTAAAACCCAAAAGGCATCCATATGTAGTGAACACAAAACATGGCAGTATGTCAATATCCAAAGATGGAAAATTTCACATCGCTAACAATCATTAAACCCAACATGCATCTCAAGCTAACGTGGACTATAACGTCTGCAGAACCAGAAGAGGAAGAACAGCTATCCCATAGTAATTTCAAGGCCTGTTCATTTATAACTCTGCCCAGTGCCAGTGCTGTAAGTCTTGCCCTACCATGATTACAGGTTTTTTAGAATTACGCTCACTTGCTTTGAACACAGGAAATACAGCATTGTTCCATGTGGTCAACTGGATGTAGTCCATTATTATCCTCAACTAAAACCCACACGATACGACTCTTGCTGCCAAAAAAATATGGATTTCAAACAAAACGTTTTGTTATTTCAGGAAAGTACGAGAGAGACCATTCAACAGCGTAAAATAGCCATTGTATACACAGTATAACTTCTGCAAAAGACATACAGTAATAAAATGTGTATTATATTATCAACAAATAACAACAATGCCAGCAATAAAACAATAGATGCTAAGTAATCTGGAACAAATGGTAATCCAAACTCGGAAGTGCCATTTCAATTATGCAAAATTGATTTCTAATGCTGTTGCAATAGAGGTAGGTATCACAATAATAATTGGACAAAGAATTGCTAAAGAATTGCATTTTTCAATTAACTATTAAGAGAAAATGAAGTAACTGTGTAGCAAAAGATCTACTATACTAAGGACTGGCAGAGGCAATCCATTCTATGAGGTTAACAGTTAGCTTGCCAGGTAGCATGCAAAATCGATAGTAACAATTAAAATGAAACGTAAATGAAGCTCAATAGCCGTCTATGAGAATAAACCAAATACATCTAGGTTTTTCTTATCTGTATTAACCACATCTGCAAACACAAAATAAACAAAGGGAATTACACTGTCAAATGACAAAAAATTATTTAAATATTTGTTGGTAAATACAGAGTTTTGTGTAGCATGATCAGTAAAAACATTATCTACCTACTTCTGTAAGCTTTAATAAAGCAGGTGTTTTTGATGCATCACAACTGAAGCCTGCTTGTTGCCTCCTGCTTCCTTTTTTTTACAGGATTACCTTGTTAGGGGTCATGTTACTGTTGCATTTTCATTTTTATTTGGGTATTACATCTGAATCAGTTAGATCCACCAGGGATATCAGGATACAGGGCGAGACATGAGATACAGTGCAAGGTACATTTCATCTGTCTGCATCTCTGAGGCAGGGAGCGGCACAGGAGTCAAAAGAAGAGAAATCAGCTCTCACGAAACTGCAAAATCATACCAGGGTGGAGTACCACAGAATGGGTTCAAGAGTTACCAGGTTAACATTGATAAATATTGCGAAAACAGACAGGCTTTTAAGTTAATGAAACTGCCTTGACTTAATTTGTTCAAAAGGGAAAAACAAGGCTGCTCACTTGTTATGGTTCCGTTACGTGACGCGCTTGGGTCATAGATCGACCATAACTAATTACAGTCTTATATCTCACCATGCCCTGATCAGTGAAAAGATTCTACATCACCAGGAAATTCACTTCCCAGCTGTGTCCCAAATTGCATACTTGCGTATTAGTTAGTATGCATATCGAGTGCAGAAGTTAATGGTCACCTGATCAAGTGCGTCCCAAACTCAAGTATGCATCCAAGCAAGTACGCATAGAATTCACCAGAAGTTCTCTTCGGGTACTCGGGAGGGCCGAAAAAAAAACGAAGTATGGATCTGAGAATACTATTCCTTCCTGGTGGTCATTGCATTCTCAGAACTGACCGTGAAGAAGAACTTAAAGTTTATAAATAAAACTATACCAACAACTGGTCAAATTTTTTTCTGCAACAACATCACTAGTTTGCGGTTAACTACAATTTCAGTTGCTGATATTAGTCTAGCCATTGCCGGATGAGTTTCTCGCAAAGGTCAGAAGAGATATGACGTGTTAGTACAAGTACATCTCAAATTAACAAATTTTAACTGCTCTGTGCTACTTGCATACTAAATAGTACATACTAGTTAGTGTACTTGGAATTATGCACTAACAAGTACGCGAGTATGCAATTTGGGACGCAGCCCTGGATTTTGCCAAACATGGTACACACCCTCTGCTTCCTGGATGGGGAGGAGCTTGCATGCAAATGATCTGTCAATCAGATGGTGGGGGAGTGATGTAATCTAATAGGGTTGGAAGCACAGTGTCCCCTCCACCCAAAACAAAACAATCACACCTATGTCAACAAAGCAGAATATTATGTAAAAAAGAACTAACAGAAAGTTTCCCATGGGGGGTTGGGGGGGGCGTTAGGAGGAGGAGGAGTACGTGATTTCAAGCACCTCAATTCAATACAGCCTTCTCAGAGTTCTCCCATGACCATGCAACTAAAAGGAGACACTTCCAATTAAAACAAACACACAAAAGCAGTACAAATCGAGCTGCCTGACATTGCATTATTACATAACAATTCCATCACTTTCAAAGAGGCCTAAATGGTGCTTTCATGGCCCTCTTTCTCAAAGACACACCCCTGAACACCACCCGTGGTGCAGCCGACAAAAGAACCGTTACTGTGGGAGAGGGATAAAGGGAGACATGGGTCAGCTCTCAGGCGAAAGGTCGTATTTGGCAGCCAGCAGCAGACAAATACAGGAGCTCTCCCCGCTGTGCTTGCTGTTCACACCCATTGCATCAAGGGAAAAGCTCATTCAGTGCTCTTTCCTGTCATTTCTGTCCAAGAACATTTAAACGTAGGGACAGACAGCGGGAGACCTTCTGGAAGGTCTCTTTCAATGCTAACCCTGTTGGCTTAAGCAAACTGAATGTAACCTGAATAAAATGTTTACTAGGTACACACACATGTGCTTTAACTCGACGTTTTAAGATTCAACATGCTCTGTTTCAGGACATTGACCTCTGGAGAGGACATTGAGCATTTTTTACTTGATATTGCAGTTTTTTAACATGTAAAAAGAACCACAGGATTTGAAGGCTTAATCACTCAGAACGTTACGGAATTCTGTACCCATCACCTTTAGCTTGTGAAAGATAGAACACCTACTGTCTGAAAGCAAACCATTCTTGATAATTAAGAATTCTCAGACAAAGCCTAAACCTGCATTATGTTAATAAATTTAAAGAGAAAATTTGTTTTCTGTTCAGTAAACCAACACTGTGTACCACAGCACTGAAACACCAGCACATATCCCTTTTTAAAATAAACATATAATAAACAATATTCGTCAAACTGAAGTCAGTATTAAGAATATTTAAAATATTAAGTCCGGTCCAATCAAAAGGTCAAGCCAAAAATGTTGGTTGTCGGCTCTTTGGCTACACTTCACAACAAGAAATGTTAACAACATGGTTGTTTTAAGTTTCGTGCTTGGGAAAATGTAAAATGAAGGAATAACCTGCGATGGAGTTCCGTGAAAAACAAACTTTGGAGGGAAAGAGTTTTATACATGTTGCCATGAATATTTGTGAAATTTTCCATTTCCTTTTCCTCCCCTTTCAGAAGTGTTTACGGTTAAATCTGTGTGGCATGTTTCACAATAATATAAGTATTACGGCTTACACTGCCATTGTTTTAACCCTGGTTTTAAAGACTCATACTGTCAATTTAAAAATGAAAACAACTTCTGTTTGTTGGCATTACATCTACTAAGGTCTGACTTGCTGTGTCGGAGCGCATTCAGAGCCTGTGTAAGCTCACTTTCTAGAAAATCCATACTGGGGCAAAAATAAGACCTTTAAAATCAAATGAGCATCTTAGCACAGCAGCAGCTTTTCCAGCTGGTTTTAATCGCGGGGGCCGTGGATACCGTGCCCCGGCTCCGGCCCGCGCTGGAAGCCCCGCGGTGAGGGGTGAAGGCACGCCCTGACACTCTCTTCTTTTTGCGTGGAGGATCACAGCACCATTTATTTGTTTATTTAACCTTCATATATTCAGGTACATCCCGTTGAGATAGAGATCTGATTTTCAAGAGAGACCTGATGTGCATAAAATAAAATGACACAAAGCGAAAACATTCAAACACATAAAATGCCAAGTTGAAAGCACCAGCCATTTGTCCAATTGAAAGAAGAGCATAAAACCTCGTCAATTAAAACATTTACATTCTGTTTTGGGGAGGTTTGAAATCTTGCTTGGGAAACACTGGGCCTCTACCAGCCTACTGCCTGTCCACCAGCCAAGGAAAATAAAGAAGTGAAAATACACCCAACTACATTCATATGCAGAACATACATGCACACACATGCAAACACACACACACACACAAACACATCCTCCCAATTCCCCTCCTACACTACTGAGGCCCTTCACCATGAAACATTCATGACGTTTCTTCTGTCTTCAAAATTCCACTCACAAGCATTTTCATTCTACACACATTTGATGTATCCAGTGTCCATATCACATACGTAATGTGTTTATCAGGATTTTAAACATCATATAATTAGTTCATCTCTCATTTGTTACAAGTATATCAGATATCCAGTTCAGTTTTTAGGAATCCCAAGCTTCCCATTGTGCCATTACTAAATGGATTACTTAAAATACTTTGGCGTCTGTGGTCAGCTTGAGAACGAGCAGAACAGAAAATATTCATGAAGGCAACAATATCTGAAGGCAACACCACATTCCACGTTTGCCACAGGGTATGCAGCTTAGTTAAGAGTCAACACCAAGTTGCCAAATCTTTCGCCTTATCAAATGCAGCAAATAGACCAATTGCAACAAAGATATGGCAACTTGCTGCAATTTAGAACTCACCCTTGCACAAGCTTAAAGAGGACAACGCAACAGGTTTGATTCAGCACATTTGTCTCAAACGGTCTCAAAAACAACCCCCTGCATCTGGGTCAAGTAGCCTCACTGTTTTTCTGCATGATATCATGGCCTTCAGGGATAAGCAGGGGTATTTTTACATGTGTGATGGGAGATGGAGCCACATCTAATATTGGGTGTTACAGCAGACAGTGATAGGGTTAATGTTGTGAGTAATGGCACAAGGTAGTGAGTATATTGCTATGAGAGCATATGGGAATTAATACATAGCGCATGACCATGTGTGAGTACTGCATAAAGGTTAGGTTGTCTTGCATAATTTCCATAATTTTGCAAAAACTTCCACTGTACTTTATTTTATTTTTTTTTTTACATTTTTCAATCTTTTTATGTTAATACATCTACAATGGGAGGGAGAGGCAAATGGACCGAAGTAAACGTGCTGTTAAGTCTTTATTAGTAATTTCCTTTTGTTGCTCCAGGGGACAGTAAAGTTGCTCTGTTGAATTGTATTGTATTCAATTCCATTCTTTATGTTGTGCAGGATGGTTCCTGGTAGTGCATGTTATGACATCGAACAGTGCTGGGTTTCTTGGGCGCTTTCTGCGCATTGCGGTTTGGACTCACCCATGAAAGAGCCGGTGCTGCAGATTAGACTGAAGAAACAGCTCTCAGGAGGAAGGGTGCCACACTTGCTGCAAAGAGAACAAACAAACGGGTGGAGGTGAGCAGCTGGACCAGGAACCACAGCCAGCCCAAAACTGGCCCAGCGCTTTGCTACAAATGGGTCTCACCACAGAGTGCAAGGCCTCCTGCAGCAGAGCATTGTGGGAACTGGAGTTTGAGAGGATTTTTAGTGTGTGGCCATTTTTTTTCCCTTGCAAATTCCATGCCCTATATGATTGACTTTGTTAGCAGAAAGTATTCTGAGATCTATAACCGTCACTGTGCTGCCACTGAGGTAAGGACAGAACTGTTTTTGGGAAACATAGCCACCTAAATATAGTGAAAAGAGAAAACATTACTCAGCCGAGAGCAATATTAAACTATTCTATTTTTCTGACAAAAGAATATTATAGAATGAAATCTTCAGTTAACTCTACTGACTTGAAAAACAATATAGAAATGTAACAATATAGTGAAAAGGCATCACACACACACCATCACATGGTCCCTGGGGGTCTATTTCAAAGGCCTGGGTCCCTGCAGCTGAAATCAGAGTGTGTTAGTTACTGTAGGGAGGAGGGTGGCAGCCCTGCATAGCTCTGATATCAGTGCTGTAAAAGAATGCATCGCTGGGCCCAGTGTGTCCCGACAGGCCGAGCTCCGTGGGGACTTTGTCGACGTCCTTGCATTCCTTGCTGTGACTGACCTTTCGCCCACTTCACACTACCATCACTTCCAGCCCAGGAAGTGAAGGGAGGGACCAGTCAAAATAAACCCAGTGCCTTGTCCCCACCAGCCACTGAGCTCTCTCAGCTGACTGGGTCTGCCCTTAGGAGCATGGACACACACGCACACAAAAACACACACACACACACAGTCACATACTCACACACACACTCACACACACTCACACACACACTCACACACGCGCACTCACACACACGCGCACGTACACACGCGCAGGCACTCACACCAGCGCATACCCACAGGGCATGTGAAAAAAAGCACAAAAATGTGCACAAAAGCAAACACACATGGACATACAGAGACACACACGCACACACACACACACATGTGGGCACTCACACCAGTGCATACCCACAGGGCATGTGCACAAACACAAAAGCACACATACAAGGACATACACACAGACACTAATACAGTAAACCCCTGTTATATCGCGGTTCAGTTTTCGCGGTCCCAGTATTTCACGGTTTTTTTCTGTAAGGCCTATTAATTTTAATATCGCTTATATTTTCACCATTTCGCGGCATTCTGCAGCATTGTTTATGAGTTTAAATCTCACACGTCACAACAGAATAGCCGTACGTACCGATTCAGCCAATCAGAGCTTCGGTATTGTTGTACCGTTGTGTTCTAGAAGCATCTCACTGCTTGCCTTGCTCTGTCTCAGTACTTTGAATGTTTTGTGCTGTGTTTTTGTGTTTTATTGATAATCTATTGTTTTAAAAGTGTGTTTAAAGACCTTAAAATGCTTTTAAAAGTACCGTAAAACTTATAATAACATGCCAAGGGTGTATTTAAATAGGGTATTTCTATTTAGCGGATTTTAACTTATGACGGGTGGGTCTGGAACGTAACCCCTGCGATGGAGGGGGGTTAACTGTACATACACACAGAGCATGAACACAAATACACAAGTGCACACGCTCAGACATGCACAACCAAAGCACACAAATGCACACACAAATACAAACAAATACAGGATGAATATCACAAATGCCTAGACAAGTACACATACCTGTTGCATATACACACATGCAAACAGGTACACATGTACAAACATACACAATGAACTCCATATGTTTGTGCAAAACCTGATGATCCACGTTATCACATGGTCTTTAAGTGCCCAAAACGTTCTTTTATATTTTTTTTATATCTAAAATGTTCAATGGGGTCTGACCTTTTGTACAAAGGAGATAACATAGTCAATGTCACAAATTTGCTTAAATCTGTCCTAGAAATAGTGCAGAATCCTAAATATATCTTCTTCATTTTCAATGTCAAGTGTTTCTTTGTTTTATACCTTTCGAAATCCTAAAACTTTGTTTATTTCCAGGTTTACATGAAAAAAATTGAAAAACAGACTTTTGAATCGCACTGTACATATAAAGGGGCGTAGCACCAGGGGGGATAAGGGTACCAAGTATAAAGGGCCCAACGGTTTGAAGGGGCCCACGAAAATCTGGGAATTTTTTTTTTTATAAAGAGTGGAGGGGCCCTCAGAGCCTGCCTGTGTACAGGGCCCAGAATTTTCAGCTACATCCCTGTACATATGCAAAACACACACATACAAGCACACACAGACATATACATGCATAAATACATAGATTTACATACAAAAACAGATGGAAATGTACATGAAATCACACATACATAAACATGGGTTCTAAGGACAGTCTCCAAAGTACAACTTGTACATCAGGCAGGCTCGAAGAAGCACTTTTACACACACAGATATTCACAGCTGACACCCTACTGCAAACAAGACAGGATAAATGTGAAAATAAAAGAGCAAAGATGCCTGAGGTCTGACCCAGAGAAACACAGAAAAAAAACACATGCGCTGTTTACATTCTTTCACGGCCATGTTGTCCAAGAGTGCAGGAAAAGAGTCTTCTTAAAACAAAAAAGTTTTTTTTTGCGCGGAAAAGCTGAGGCCTAACCTCTGGTTGGTATAATGGAATTCCAGTGTCTGACAGACAAGTGTGAGCCTGTGCGGAGGACCCGGGTACGGGCGAGCAGAGGAAATCTCTACAGAGTGCTATTTTCAGAACAGGATTCACCTCTCAAACATCAGTCAGGCTGTGTCAGGGAGGTTCTGGGAGAGGTCACCTCAACAATATGACCATGTTCCTGTTTTTCACAGGGTCTGATGCCGGCACCGTGGGCTTAACATAAAGACTTTTGAGTCTGAAAAGTTCTTAACGTATGTGGGGCAGAGCAAAAGTGGGGGAGAGCGATTTCCAAAGGTGCAATTTTAGCGGTCTACCCTTGCTTCGCTGATAGACACCTCTTTTTCTTGGTCGGCGGCGGTGAAGGGGTTAAAGCAAGAGCGGTTGATCTCTGTACCTGACTCTGCAGCTCCTCCAGCCCCAGACCTTTCCTCGCTGAAAAGCCTTCATCTCGCAGGGAAACTCGCCGCCACCCCGACCGGGGCATTTGGCTGCGCTCCCATTGGCCGGCTCCCCTCAGCTCATTCTGCATAGGTCATTTTCGATTGGCTGTCTCAAGGGGGGGCATGGAAGGGATGCTTCCCCCCCCCCAACCCCCACCCCACCCACACCCCCACCTATAAATCGCAATTAGAGCAGGCTGGCTTACTATTTTAGCCTCCTAACTTAATTCGACACATGAAAGGGAGGGCTGGAAACAGGAAAAGGGAAGAGAGAGCATTACAGCATATTACGGCTTACTTGCAAGCTGGACAGAGCCGTTTGTCGTCTGCGCACCCTAAGGAAATGGAGCATCTCTGTTCATCTATTTGATGATATCCATGCAGCAGTTTCATTTTAAGAAGACCCATAACTGGTTATATGTGTTTGGGAGCAGTGACGGAGAGAAGGCTGACCTGATGAGGGGCACATTGTCCAGGGTACAGCACAGCACTGGTCCTGTCTGCAATGGGAGGTCCTCTTCACAGGACTGGTTATATAACCTAAACATAAACACACACATACGTGCACGCACACACACACACACACACACCCAAATGCACACAAACGCATGCACGCATACAGACATACACGCATACATGTGCACACACCCAAACACATGCAAAATGCACATATACACACACATGTGGAAACATGTATGAACATGCACGCCACACAAACATAAACATGCACGCAAGACACACACACATAAGAGACAAATTAGACAAAAAAGAGAAATGAAAAATAACAATAAACATTTCCAGCCACTGCCTAATTAACCAGAGCACACAGTCTGACATTGGTAATTGTTTTGGGATTTTAAGTTAAATATACATCAACAAGACAACAAAAAAACTCCAGATTTCACTGAATAATTTCATTCTTCATCTAATGAAAGTAGTATGTCCACATTCCTTTTGAGGTCTGCTGTCAGCAAGTTTAAGAAGAAGCAAGCATTGTGAATGTCAGCTGGATACAGTATAGTTTGAATTACAAAACCCAGGCAGTACAGAGGGCTTTGATTTATATGGGCCCTGATGGAGACCATGTTGAGCGCTTGAATGAGGCAGAGGTCAGGGAGAGGAGTCTCATTCAGAGCAAGGTGGAGCTTTGGTTCTCTCTATTGGTCCTGGAGAGCCACAGGGTATGCTGGTTTTTGTAGTTCTTCAGCACTTAATGACCAGTTAACACAGTTGGTCACACAGCTAACTCGCCTCACCTGATTTCTCGCTTCTGAACTTGCTGGGGAATTTCAGGTAAAAGCAAAAACCAACATACACTGTGGTTCTCGAGGAGATACAGCGAGAACCACTAAGGTAGAATAAATGATTATGGCGCTGAGGCGGGTGGGGTGGGGATGGGGGGCATGCAGGGTTTGGCCTGTTCAGACAGGTGACTGGCAGGAGACGAAAGGAAGGGCTGGTCGGTATGGTTGGGCAGAGGGCCCGCGCAGAGGGCCGCCCATCAGATAGACAGGCCTGACTCTCCGGCGCTAACAGCTAACGTGTCATCGCCCTCCACGCGTCTCAGACGGACCGCTGCTATTTTTAACGCTGGACGGGTACCATGGAATGTGCTGCTAGCGCTCCGAGCTCAATAAAGAATGGTTTCACAAAAGGGAAGAATTATGTTCCTGTTGCGCAACAACTCCATGATTGCTGCTACTCTACGAGCACGACGTTGACCATGTAGTGAACTAACATAATATTTACATGACATTTCAGGCATTTAGCATCTCCTACCCGAGTGACTCACACAGTTTACATCTCTACACACTATCCATTTATACAGCTGAATATTTTACTGAAGCATTCTGGGTACTTTGCCCAAGGGTACAGCAGCAAAGCTACCTCAAAGACCAACTCCTTGACCACTGTATTACACTGCTGCCCTCCCATGACTCAGCATGATGACTATTTTTGTTACTCTGTTGGGGATACATTCACCATCGGGCCAATTTCTATTGCTGAGTTGGGGTGATATTCACCATGGAGCCCATTTTGCTACTCCAATGGGGTGATATTTATCATGGGGCCTATTTCTGTTACTCTATTGGGTTGATATTCACTGTTGACCTCTTACAGTGCATAACATTCACTGCGTTCATGGTTCAACCTATTGGTGCTGTTACTGTAACTGTTTTACGACTATCATCCAAAATAATTCCTGTAGAAAATGACCCTCGATGCACAGCTTTCATAGAAAAATCTTAGAATGACAATGATATCAATTTCAGCTCAACCACTGACCCTGACCATTTCTACTGATAAAACTTAAGGAAAACATTAATGTGCACAACATGCACAAAAACAATACTTATACATAAATCTGGATGTCTACGCTTCTGCATTCCCCTCAACTTCCCTCCGATGCAATGAGAGACATAATCCATAATGAGATTTGATAGCATGATTCTCAAACTTTTATCCACTTCTATACAATTACTTTTTCAAATGTCTATAAACAGTTGTGTCTCAGCTTATTGATTCATTGCAATCCTTCTGTGTGAGAGTCTTTGGAGCAATAAATTTTTAATTCATTAATAAATTCAACCATGACAAAAAATAAAAGTTGGAGCTAACAACACTACAGTAACACTAGCTTGAGAGACAATGACTCATTATTCAATAATAAAAGCTTTGTTTTTGGCGACGGAATGAGGAAGAAACAGACAAACTATAACACTGACACAGATGTAAATGGCTTACGTGCAATCTTAGTAGATGAAAAAATAAATATGTGAAATGATTCACCTGAGCGCTCTTTGATGGAGAAATGGTCCGATAACAACAACGTGATAATCGTTTGCTAAAACAGTGCCTTCTATTCAAGCAAGCCAAGGCAAGTGATTTGCATTTGTTTTACTGGCAGGCATACAAACAGCCTTCAGGGTCACAAATTCACGCTTTGGATGTGAGCCTCAGTATTAGCTATGTAACCTATGATTGCAGGAGTAAGGAAGCAATATATTACATTTTTAAATTTAACCTACTTTATGTACAGCCTCAAAGGCAGCCAGGGAAAATAGATATGTATTTTTCAATTGTTTTGCTGGATATTTTTACTGACTCCGTTCTAGGATTTACAGCAGTTTTCATTTTAAATGAATGAAAACTTCAACAAGTCTAATGTCCTCTTCACTTACTGAACAGGTTCCCCTGAAGTCTTGCCTGTAGAGCAGGAGCATCACCAGACCCTATTTATAATAATATAATATATATATAATAATATAATAATTTGTTGTACCCCAGTAAATGATCATGAAAAATAACTAGTTTTTAAAAATGTATCATAAATTGCAAGTGGGAGGATGTGGGCACTGGGGGCCTGTGCCCCAGTAGCGCTAAAAGTCTAGAAACATCCCTGCCGTAGAATCATCAGCTGCTTCCTATACCCTGTCTAAACTACTATTACACATCCATATGTGCAATTTCTCTGTTTCATATAGGTTCCCTGAAGCATAAACGTCACCAGCATCTACTATACAAATGACACTGAGCCTGGTGATCTCACAGAGGAGAAAAAGCAAGAGCAAGGGGGGATGAAAAAGATGATTCTGAGTATTAAATATTAAATAGTATTAAATATAGAATTTGAGATTCCATTTTTTAAAATATATGACCCCTGAGAATATCTTCCATTACTCACTGGAGCACTGTGTGAGCGCTCAGTCAGAGCTATGTGGAGCCAGTGCGTAAGCAATGTGTAAGCAGCACATAAGCAGCGTGTTAGCACGGGGAAAGCACCATGTGGACCGACTGTGTCAGCAGTGGCTAACACAGACTTAAAATATGCCATATTATACCACAATATCTTCTCATACCCTTAGGACATGATATGACCCTTAAGATGTACCATGACTCTTTTCGTTAAAATTAACCTCTGCTAATATCACTGACACGAAACAGGGATGACTAAGAAAAAAAACAACATATATAAACCAGTGAAACCTCAGTTGCTTCATCAACGCAACCAGCTATTAATGTTAGGAAGAGATCTGCTGCTGTATCAAAAATGCAACACGCGATGCTAAGTCTAATTAACAGGAGCAGTGTTACAACCAAAAGACGGACACTTTTGCAGACGCTGCTGGTGCATGAGGTCAAGGTTTGCTCATACAATAAATTCATAGAGGGAAAAAAAGGTTTACGGTACCAGTTACCAACAGGGCAGACATGCTGGTTGTACAGAGCCATGGCATACCTGCAATGAAAAAACAAACATCACATTTTACAATTCAGTTGACCACATGTATTTGTGTTTATACCCTTATAAACAATGCTTGTGTTTTTTTTTTTAAAGATTTCACTCTGAAAGTTCCAAGATTTTTTTTTACATAAGACCAATTAGGTTTAAAGCAATTTTCATCCAGATTTTATTATTTTCATGCATGGGCAAACCAACTGTAGTTTGTTTGATATTAATGCCTCTCAAGGTGAAATTAACAACACAGGACGTAGCTCAGAGTAGCTAAGGCTAAGGTTTGAAGTACTCTCCTGAAACACACTGTACACAATTAATAAGAAATGTGAAAGAAATGTAATTAAAATATAAATTTCCCCAGAAATTTAAACTTCTGGATTTAAAAAGAGAATAAAGCATGAAAAAGATGAGCAAATAATTTAATCTGCTTTTCTTTCAGTCTAAGGGCCAAACACAGGCCTACAGTTTTCCCACAGTGCATTTTCTGAACAAGCCTCTCCTTCACGCAGGAATGAGTTGTGTGGAAAATGCAGTTAAGCACAGATCTGAAATCAGCCTAAACAGACTAATCTGACAACAGACGAACAAACTGAGAGTGGAATTTGTTTTGCACTTCAGACAGTACTGCGATTTCCCCCTTTACGTCTGGAAAGTGTCCGCAATTAATGAAAGGCAGGGTGGAACTCGTAATACCCTGCAAATATGTTATGTAAGCCCGCGAACGATACAGACGCCACTGTTGAAAATTTAAGACAAATGTGTTCTTTTAATCAAGTTGCATTCTTTAAAGACAGGGCAAGTGCGTCAAAGTCACAAAAACTGTGACTTCAGAGGAGAGAAAATGCAGAGGACATAATGTTTACTTTTACTCCAGTTCCTGTCTACAGCTGAGAATCGGTTGCTGGTGTTGCAGCTAAGGTATGGCTCTCTGCCTTTTTTGTCTCAACTTTTTTGCCCCTATCGACAAAAATAACAGCTGTTAGTTGCAGGTGTAGAAGCTTTTCGACAATTATTTCACTGCGTTATATTTCCAAACAAATTCCACACAGTGGAAAAGGGTAATACAAAATTAGATACAATCACATAAATATGAGTTGACTTCTACGTTACACAGTCTGAGGCAAATCCGAAAACATCTCTTGAACAGAAATGTATATGCTATTTAATTATTATTGGTATTTAATAACTTTTCATCTGTTCATTTTTAAAGACCACTTTAAGCCCCCCGCAGGTTCGTCCCCTATCTCAGAAATGTATCCCACCATGCATCACTTCTCTTCCACCAGCTGAGCTGTGCAGTTATTGTGGTGGAGGACTCCACACTGATGTAACTGTAATGGAGGGTGAAACTCACTGGAGATAACTGAAAAGGTGTCCCTGAAAAAGTCAACGCTGATGGTGTCATTGGAATGTGTAAAAAATCCCTCATGGAATCTGCCATTAGCCGCATCTAAAGTTGGTGAAAGCCCAACACTGATACCAATGGCTAAAACACACATCTCTAAGTCTATTTAAGGGAAAATGAAAATCAATCAACAGAGACTTGACTTTACAGTATTTAAGTATTTTCTGTTTTACGTTCTTTGGTATGAGTTATTTTCATTCAAAAAGGGACCAGCATATGTGTTTAAAAAGACTAAAAAGGTGTATTTTGATTGAATCACGTATGCCTTCAAAGAGCAAATTTGATCAAATCTCAGGGAACACTCACTTCCAGCGACAACGCATTCCACCAAGCTAAAGCTATACATGGGATTTAAGAGGGCCATGTAACCGTCACAGTAGCTGCTTTCAGACTGCATGATTAAAATGTGTGCCATAAATTTGAATAAGTGGCTCGCTAGCAGGCTGCCATTAGCACGGCTCATACCCGTGATTCGCAGGCAGCATAATCGGTCATCCACTGTTCTGCCTTCTCCTAATTTATGAGTTCAGTTCATTTACAGCTGATCCTCATCTGGAGCTACCATTAGCAGACTACCGTCAGACCAACAGCAGTACCAATAGCGGGTAAAGCCACCACAGGCGTACCACTGTGGGACCACTTTCAGACCAACCGCCATGCCGAAGGCGAATACGTCACCACATGCCTGTAAACAGGGGCACAGTTGATACAAGATGTTTCGCGTTAAAAGTTTTTTTTTTTTTAATATAAGGTCTAAATATTCCCTGACATGGTTAGGATTCAATTTTAGGGGCAACACTTTACCTGAATATGCAACCTGGGAGCCCTATCTATGTCGATGACACATGTAAGAGGTGAATAGCCTAAGCGATACACAGTCCAGACAGAGACGCTAGGTAATATGACTCAAAATGGGCACGGTCCAAATCTTCTTTCCCAGTTCATCTGTCACGGCTCCAGCTGAGAGGGACAGGTAAGGGGACCGAGCCAAAATCTTCCCACTGATGGCAACCGAAACAGCACAATGTTCTGTGGTACTTCAACCGGAACAGGGTTTATACAAGTCCCATAAGGATCAATTACACTCTGTCAGAATAAAATGTTCCCCATCATATTTGTTTTAACCCTGAACCTTTTTTTACAGCGTGCAATCAAGACGGTTTCTGGTTTGTGGTCACGGAACGCTGAGTAAGAGAAAATGGTACAGATCAGCCTTAATTCAGCACAATGGCCCTTCTGATCTGAAAGGCAGTAAACAAATGCTGAACCTTCTGTGAAATGTTGAGAATGTGTGAGACATTTCCAGAGACGACACATTCCACATGCAGTTTACCGGTGATATTATTTTAAGATAATTTTACATATATATTTTTTTATAAATACATTTATAAACACAATTTTTTTTATACTTCATAGTATAAAAGTATATGCATATATATGTATGTGTGTGAGTCTGTGTGTGTGTGTACTAAACATGTTTTATTATATTTGAAAAAATTGAGACCACAATTTTTGCTAAAATTTTAAAATATTTTAATGAATTGTTGTTGAAGGTAGACTATGCAACATTTTTCACAGTGTGTACAAGGGGAAACATTAAGATTTGGAAATCTGTTTCCGCCTCCCTCCCCTTCCATGTTTTAAGCCAATTACTATGGTCAATTTGCAGTAAGGGTGAAAAAATCACAGATTTTTTAATTTAGATGACATGGCATTTTCCAGCTGGTTATAAAATTGAACTAGTTTCCACTTGTCCTCCTACCATATGAAAAACATTTGCTCAGACTTCATTTCACCAGAATGAATGATGAAGCCATTGAACTACATTTATTCAAAGCCACTTAGTCCTTTTAAGGGTATATGCAAGTCAATTAAAACAGACGTTACATTAAAACGTAAGTTTGGAATGTGCTATATTTCATGGGAGATGTTATACTTCATGCAAACATATCCTTTGAAATGGGTTCTTTTAAAATTGAATGTCTTATGTGCGTAATCAGAGTGTGCTCGACTGAATCCGGCCCATTATGTTTTTTAAGAAACATTCATGACTCCATAAGTTGCACTGTAATGAGAAAAATCTTGCTTGCAAGTCTCCACTAAGCTAGGGCTGGCCCTAACACACAAATGTACCCACAAACACAAAACACGACATACACACTATCGTCATACAGAAACGCATAGCCTACACAAACACATACACTGGAGCATTTATTCATGATAACATGCTGACGAACATGGGGAAACACAGATACACACACACACACACACACACACGAACAGGGGACCTGGGTTCTCTGGACTCCTTCCTTTTCACTCCAGGCTTTGTCCTCAGTAAATCACGTGACCATGCGAAGGGTCAGCAACAGGCTAAACAGTAATTACCAATGCACCCATCTATGACTGCAGCATCAAAGGCCCCTGAAAGCACTCTGTCACCTGGGCCCTGTGCAGCGCACGGACAAATTACATTTAATAAACAAACATTCTGCCATCTGTCTAGGCCGGGGGTATGAATAACTGCATTCAACAGCGGCGAGCGCTGGGGGCTCACAGGCCAGGCCTAAGGGGAACGGCACACAAGCGATCGCTTCAAACCATCTCCGCAGCGCTCGTACATAGCCGTGGTTTTCAACCCCAAAATTGACTTGAATTACAAGGTACCCCTTTTAGTTACCGTTTCTCCCTTTCACGGCACGGCTCGCTTGAGAAAACAAATTCACAACAGGAGACTTATTTTTAAATGTATGTTCCAGGGAAATGAGTCGCAATTCAAAGCTCGACAAAAATGTACTCAGTCGGGGTGAGTTTCTTACGGCATCCAAAGATGTTTTATACAAACTGCGAATAAAAAGGCCATTCATGTGGATGGCTTAGTATTTCCAGATTACTCGAGATTTAAATGCAAGTGCTGTATAAAACTATACAAACTGCCCATACACACAGTCAAAAAAGTACATTCCATGCTACTTAAGGTTTAACTCGGTCAGCAGAATTAAGTGCAATGAAATATCAATGTGCAAGTGATTGTTACTCGAAATTGTTATGAAAGCCATGAAAATGAACAGATGAAAACTGACAGAAGGTTCTGTCAATAAAACAGTAAGACAGCCTATGTTATATGGCTGTGCAATACTGGCCTAAGGAAGATGGTCCACAAATTGAGACATGAACACCATCTGGAATTCAGTGAGCCTATACTTGACAGGTGTTTTAAAAGCAGGGGTGTGAAGAGTTTTTGAAAATATGGACATGATGACTACAACCATCAAATCCATAGTCGGAAAATTTTGCTTCACATTTCAAGTTCAACCTGCTTTCTCAGGCGATTTTCATTTGTAAATTGATCGCCTTGGCAATCAGAATATTAGCACTATGATGTACTACGTGTTCCCTATTTGTCAAGCAAACAGTTTTTTGTCGTTTGTTACCTATTCTCATGTCATTTGTGAAATGTCCTGTTTAGTTTGTCTACTCATTTTATGATCCACCAAATTGATCCTGTTTTGCTAGCTACCCTCATTAATTCAGAAATTGTTTTTCGATTTTCAGCAGTAGGTTCACAAAATGTAAATACTGTATAACAAGTAGAGAATGATTCGGAATTTCCATTTCTGTACCTTCTTTCTACTTTTACTTTCAGTCATGATACAGAAACTCCACCACTCTGTCCTCTCAGAACAGCAATATCAGCCATTTGTTACTAAAACGGTCACTTCTGGGTTTCATTTTTGGAATGGTTCACTCACTAGTTCAAAAATGAAACCAAAGCTTCATCAGACAACAGCCAAATGAAAACTATACAGACTACTGTTCCAAATGTACTCTGACTACAAATCTAACTAGAAATCAATGTGTACTGCAGTGATCAGGTAAGGTAGCTAGCAGCACCGGAGTCAGCCATTGGAGAGCAAAGAGTACAGTAGCGTATTGTGGTCAGTTAGTTTCAAACTGAAACTTACAATATTTCAGTGAAAGGTAAGAAGCTATGGGTCTATAATTTTAAGATAAATCTCTTACTCTTGCCTAGAATGTTAGCGAAATGCAAATGTAAGCTTGTGCACTGCAGTTAGGATCTGGGCTTTTATCTCTAGATTCCCTTTGCCTGTCAAGTGCTCACCCATAACAACATAATGACATGTGAGTTTTTCCTTGATCAAATAACATATAATTATGTCGTTTGCTTAGCTTTGTGTTTCCAGGTTCACCCCTCACTCATGTGATGTTATTTCTCTGTACTTCTAGCTATTTCCAACCCAAGTATCACTACATCTATCATGGGTCAAACAAGAGATATGATGATGACGATAACCACAGTGATATCATCCCTACTTAACACACTAAAACACATTTCGTTGAGTTTTGTGTGGTCGGGGCTAAAATGAAACATTAATGTGCACTAACATTTTGAGTAATCAGCCATATACTGTTATCTAAGTTTGGAATGAACTTGTCTGGCACAATATAGTGAATATTTTGTAGTATGGCCTCTTCCAGATACAGCAATCTGCAATCACTGGTGAATTACAATCATGAGATCATAATCATAGATTCAACTTATATTCAGACATTTTGGCAAGTAAACCATTTTATATACCTGAACATAATTTATGTGTTTTGATTTCACTTAACAATTACGCATGATAGCTATGGACAACACAGCTCTTTCCAGCATTGATGGAAAGTCGACATCGCTGATTATAAACTGGCAAGTTCCTGGATTTAGGTCAATCCTATTGCAATTTGGATGGAATTACAAGTGTCTGTTTCTTTTACTATTTTTCCTTGATACGCTGCGTTGCCTATGACACCCTAATGTTAGAGCAGCGACAACAGCAATTCAAATTTGAACATGTAAGTGAATGGTTTCAAATCCGATTTCAAAACTGCGACAATCATGAAATTCAAATTAAATGATCGACTGTCATACTAAAGATGATGAATTTACACAGGCACACAACTTCAAATAAATTCAAATGAAATTCTATTCTCTGATGGCACTGTTCTCCCTCCATGTTTTTTCCATCATCACAGATCATAGTCATGGCAACCTTACAAAAAACCAAACATTTCTACATGAAAATGTAAACAACCTTCTGATCCATTCTGAATGGGGAAAGCAATCCAGATAAATTACAAAGCAGTCTGGCTTTTTTCGTGGGAAGTGGGCATCTGTGTATTGACCATAATAAGTGTGAAAGTCCAGCCCTTTTTTGTAAATACTTAAATAATGATCATTTGCGTGTCATAATGGCTTATTGAGAAGTTTCTATGACTGTACTGTGGGAAAAAATGTGGACGAGGTATGAATGTGATGACACAGCCGTAAAAAATGTCACAAACTACTTCAGTAAATGTATTATCTTGCCGTATTTCAGAAACTGTTGTTTTTTTAAAGTACACAGTCAGAATTTCCACCGAATTCATTTGCTGTATCAGTTTTAATACTGCACTTGACGATCGCAGGATTGTCATTTTAACTAGCTGCACCTGAGCAAGCCTGCCTATAGGACAATCTCCACACTGGAGGAAAAACCCAAAAGGAGGAAAGCAGGGCAGGCTATGCTAAACAGCCACTAGGCTAATCCATCCTTTTGACAATAGTCTCTACCGCTCAGACGAAGGGACTCATAAAGCAGATTTTATAACGACTCGTACACGTCCCGGGCACAGCTGGCATGTGACAACGTGGAATGAAAACCCTGAATGAGGCTGACGCTTGAGTATCTGTGAACCCTTGTCCCTTCTACGGGCTGAGAGCCAGCTTCCAACCACACAACAACCTCAACCCCCCCCGCCCCCCCCCCCCCATTCCTACTCCCCCTGCCTGCCCTCCTAAATTGCACCTTAAAGGGGTTTGCATTCCTGCTTAGCACTGATCACAGAGCTATAGGTCGTCTCATTCAGCCCAGCTGGGAGTGGCGGAATGATCAAACAGGTGGGAGACTCTCTACGCCCCGTTTTCTCAACCCTCATACCCTCCCTCCAGGAACACTACCCTCCAGTGACACTTTTTTTTTTCTACCTGAAATATGCAGTCAATTCTCATTCACACACTATTGGTCATCAGAAAAATTGACCATGTCATGAACTAATTTCATATAGGCCTATTTACAGCATAAAATATATGACAACACCACTGTATCCTGGATTGACTTTCCACAAGTCTGAACGAGTATCGATATTTGCTTCTGGCAGGGACATGTTTCTAGTTCACATTTTTATTTTGTCTCCAGGTATAAGTTGAGGTAGCTTCTTGAACCACTAAATGTAAACACAAGGCATGTCTAAAAACCCACAGCGATTAGGAGATAGTACCTTCTTCCCCCGGTAAAATTTTTGCTTCTGCTACCTGCTGGGGTAAGGTCAGGAAAATGAGCTCACATTGTCATCTATGATCTTTAAATAACCGCTATTGCAAAGGTTTTATTACAGTGAAAGGTATTAAGAGCAGTCCAGTTGAATGGGAAGTTTAGTTGAGGCAACAGAGGAAAACACATAGTGTACAACCAAATTAGAGTCCAAGTAACCTCCTGTTACATATTACTCTTACTAGCCACTCAGTAGAAGTTCTACTGCACTTATTTGCCATGGTTTCTAAGAATGCGCACAGTCCCTGTAAGTTCAGAAAGAATGCTGCGCAGCCGAACTACCAAAAACTCCTCTCCAAGAACTGGTGAATTCAACATCTCATCTCTTGAGCTGCATATATGCGTTACTTTGAAAGAAGGTTCCAGTAAATCATGTTGGTTAAGTTTCAATTTAGTTACATACCCTGTCTCACTAATATATATATATATATACACACACATCTTTCCTACAGGTTTGCAGCTCTAAGTGTTGTACAGTTTCAAAAGTGGTAAAAGACCAAGACCAATAGTAGGTACATATGTGAATTGTTTCCTGTACGTTTTGTTAAATGCCTTTGAATTTTCACATGTTGGAGTGTTCAGGTAATTTTCTGTTTTAAAAATATGATTAAAAAACATATTTTTCCGGTGAAACTTTAAAATGAATAAAAATACAATATTTACTACAAGAACTACCGGTAAATCGAATAAGGAGTGGATCCCTTGAAAGCTGTTACTAATTAATTAAATGTCAATGTTATTGAACAATATCCAATGAAATGCATTTACTGGATACAAACGCAATTTTTTGCCTGAGCAATTTTAGTTATAAGTTACTTACACGACCCATATCCCGGTTATGGTGAACGCAGGGAGGCTGACAGGTAGTATCATCCAAAGGGACATCTCAGACCTTAGTTCCCAAGCGAACTTGCGCCTCCAAAAACCGCTTTTTCGTCCTCCCTCGCCGCCCTCTCACTAGCTTCTTCTCAATTAGCATTTAACTCCGTAATCAGGTAAATCCATCACCTGCATTTCCTCTCACGAAAACACAAAGGGTATAACCTGTAGGGGGCTACTGTTGTCAACAGCAAAACTTCTCCCTGGACCTGAAACGGAAAGAAAGTGTTTTAAAGCGCCATACGTTTTCATTAAAATGCAAAATATTTACCAGTTCATTCATATTAACAATGCTATTTCTGCCTCTAATAATAAATCCGTGGTATCACTAGCCTATTGCAACCACAATCAAAGAAGCGATTTTTTTCTAAATTCATCATAAACACAAAACCCCGCCAAAAAACTACATTTATTAAGGTGACTCGCGTGAACAAGAAATACCTTAACAAAGTTACTGAAATCATGACTAACATTTTTCCCCTGTACGATAGCTTGAACTTTTTCGCATCCAGCAAAATGGCTGAATGATGTAACTAGCGTACTGGCTAGGTATGTAACTTCGATCGGAAAGATGCTTGTTTGATTCAGCCATGTATACCATGTTCTCAGCCTCTTACCTTTTCTTCGGACAGCTGACCACATGCAGGGAACTTTTTTTTTCGGACCAGCTCTCCGGCTCTATTCTTTTTCTGGTATCCACAGACCCTTAAAGACTGAAGCACGGACTTCTGAAAAATTACATTCTCTTCACCTTTTTCCCTGGAAAAACCCAGCCCCTGTTCTATCGTTTGCAGCTACAGCAGAGACTTTGACTCCGTACTCCATCCAAGGTGAGATCTGATTTTTTCCCGTCTAGCACCCCCCATCTCTCATTCGCACTGACAGTTTGTTTTGGGGGCACACTGCTGTCTCGTGTCTCTTCCCGTGTAGACGTCAGAACGCTGTAAAACAAGCCAGCTGTTTCAAGCGGCTCCTCCCCCCATCGGGCCAGCTATTTTCCTCGTTTCTTCTGCCAAGGCAAAGTAGTCCCGACCTTTCATGTAATTAATGCCGTCTTTTTTTTTCCCCCTTAGAAAACCGGTGTCGGTGTACTGTCTTTGTGGAACGTATGCTGATTATTCACAATTCATGCGCATCTTTTGAATGTCCTCGAAATGAGTGGTTGCTTTATAAGTACTGTACTTACAAATATTTCATAAAAGTTGTCTGTTTTTATAAAATATGGATACCACAACATACATGCATGAAAAATCTTGTGTTTTTATTAAGCTTTTGTTTGTTTATAGCATTTGGAATAACAAGGGGAACGTTTTGGGGAATGCTGCAGCTCTTGTGCAATGTAGCTCAGACACAAGTTCAAACATATAAAGCACGTTTCTGTTTAGATGCAACATTAAGGTAGGGCAACTGGCCAGTGTTGTAGTACAATCCATGTATAAGTATTTCATAACATTTCACATTGGAATTACTCGTAACGTTTGCACAGCCTGACTAGTACTTGATTCATGACAAACGTCAAATAAAAATACGGTAAGGCGAGATTTACAGAGTCATTCATACAGATGGAAAGCCACCTAGCTCTCCTTGGCATGACAGTCCACCCCGAAGCAACCAGTAGGGCTATGCTCAGGGGTCCATTTTGTTTCCGTATTGAGAGACTGATTCATCAAGTGTTATTGCAACAATTCAGACCAGCAACTTTTTTTAAAAAACTTTTCCAAACGTCACGAAAAGGCAGAGGAAAATGATGAAGAGCCACATTGGTTTTGCCCTTAACAACACAAATACAACATTATGAGTTCAGTAACTTTGATAAAGGGCTTTTTGTCTCTCACCACTCGGAAATAAGTGAATGAATAGGATTAAATTTAGGAACAGCATTTAGGAACAGTGCAGTATTGAGTTCCTTCGCCTGGAGCCGGAACACAATTTGTGGCCCTGGGGTATAAGGGCCCCTCCCTTCCTAGAGTTGCTACCTCTACAGATTTAGTGGATTTCGGCCTCCTGACAATGACAAAAAGACAGTAGAAACTGAAGCACCTGACCCTAAAAAGAAAAATAATGATCAACCCTTTTCAGGATGAATGGGATCAGTATATTTCCTTCTGCTTTGACTATGTTACTAATCACCATTAAAGATTTTTTGCATTGCATTTTTTGCAAAGTTATATTGGAACTATTACTATTGCCCAATCTCACTAACAAATACAAATACCGTAATCCACTTAATACATAATGTGTAATACCATTTCATAATAAACATGTAAGAAGGTTAAGGTGTAGCTCTGTTCGGTTAAAAGTTATGGCAATTTTATGTTGCGAGTGTAACAGTGTTATGCGTGACCTTGCCCTTTGCTGTCATCTCCAGGTTTAAACCGATGAAAAGGTGGCAATTCTATCTCCCCCTCGCTCTCTCTTAAAAATGTGGATTGAAAGATGAATACATTGACACTCAACCTGCTCTCTGCAGACAATAGCAATGTGCCAGCATAGTAATGACCTGTGCAGCCTAGTAAAGACTGTAGTATCTCAATGATATGGAACTCAGAGATAAGAACACATGCTAACTGAACGGTAGTTCTGTAAAAAAAACCATTCTGCAGTTTTAAATAATTTTTTTTAATACATTTTTTATTATTAATGATTTCAATTGTTATTTGTAGTACCAAAAAGAAGTTCTCCCACATCATTATAAGTATGGAACATAATGGTTTTGATGGTATTTACAACCGTTTCCTGAGAGCATTGCTAAGTGTGCCACGTTATTAGGTTAATATCTCTCTTCTACAAGCCTAGAGAAACCATTGCAGTTTGGAGCGATAACCCCGCCCACATTTGCGAAGTGAATAACCCTTTCTAACCAATAACTTCAACTCAGTGAAGGCGGGGCTAAGGTGAACGCTATAGTTGCCAGTGATTCTAGCTAAATAACCAATTCTGTTAACCACCCCCTGGTATTCTGACCAGTGTCCAAGCTCCTGTACCCCTGGTGTGGCAATTCGGTTGCAATTAAAGTACAATAGAACAAAACAGTAATTTATTGCCCCAATGATGCTAGAAAATCATATTTGCCCCCACCCCAGGGGCAACAACAACACATTAACAATACGGTAACATTACTGTCAGAGCACAACGGTACATTACATGACAATTACAGATAAGCAGCTAGTGTAGGAAGAGTGATTAGCCTAGCTTGGTCACCTTTTTGACAAAGTGTTTCACTGCCAAGCATGTGCAAAAGCAATGACTTTACAGTACTGACTGACAATGGCCAGTAAGTACTCTTCCTAGATGGTAAAGCTCTTCTAGATTTGGCTTCTCCCTTACGATCTTGCTGTGTTGGTGCTAAGGCTACTGCATGCCTTACATGACAGAATCCATAGGGGGAGCTAGTGCGGAGGTGGTCCATGTACATGTGGCAGCGCAGTTGAGACACTGAACTGGAGGGCCTGTAGTGTCATGCGTTTTAAAACTTACGCACTCACAGGAATGAATAAGGAGCCTATGGTAGAAATCTTTGTTTTACTACAGACAAGATGTGGTCCCTTTTCTCTCTATGGTTTGTACCCATGTGCCATTTGTCAGGCAGACTACAACTCTACCATTATGATTACTCATAGGAGGAAATGGAAATATGTCTTCCAAAAATATATCCAGGCCTTGTCAGTAAACAAAGTGTTTTTATACATATATCGCCTGAGACTAGGTCCTTTTTTAACTAATAGTCTACAAGACTATTGACTTAAATCTGAAAACATTTCACAGACACTGTCTATTTAATGTACTGGCACGTAAGTTGAGGAAACAATCATACGATTTTAAAAATGGGAAATTTGTTTCCTTGTGGTGGCCACCAAATATAACCTCTCTTGAATACATTCACTGTGTTCCCCATAGCTTTTCAGACAGCTGGAAGCCAGCTCTCTACTGCCATCTAGTGATCGGGTGTAAAGTGTCTGGTCTCCTTCAGAAAAGCCCATTTGGAACACATTTGACCAATGTCTATTGAGTTTGACAAGGCAGACATTTTACAAGTCCCCATGACAAGCTCACATGCTACCTTGCTAAAATTAAATAAAGAATTACACATAGCATTTGGGTATAACACAGTTTATTCAAACCAAATCCAACCAATATTGAGACATTTTGATGAAATCTGTCACATCAATGAACTCCTGAAAAGATGTTTTTGATCCCATTGTTTTTACCTCCATCCATTGCAGTAGTAACAGAAACAATAAAAAAAAACCTCAGCTCATTAATTGTTGTGTTTTAAAAAATATGTCATGCTGAAAATTAAAAATCAATGTTGAAAGCTTGTAGATTAGGAATCCAGTACTTGGCACAGTTTGATTTTCAGTATGCTTTTTAAACACAAACAAAAATGATGCAAATACATTTATAAATAATATTTATTCAGATAAGTACTCGGTATACATGTGTAATTAATCGAGCAACGTAATTAATTAAGAGCACAACAGTTACCTTTTGTTTTCACCATGTTGTTTTAGTAAACGTAATTTTATTATGATAGTCCTGTAACATTTCTATTTCCTGAAAAGTGTGTTATTGTGGCATTTTATTAAAAAGAGTGATATATGGTTTACTTATATAAGACGCTTACATTGATGTAATCCTGAGTGAAAGCTGACACCACGCTAGAATAGAGGTTCAGGTGAAAAGAAGATGACAAAACAATCAGTAGTTTCTCCCAACAGATTAGTTTTCTCCCACATAGCCAAGATACAGTTTGCTGACCTCATTATTGCTCCCCCCCCCCCCAAAGTCATAGTTGCCTTATTCCCAGTTCCTCAAGCACCCACAAAGAGACTAATATATAAACTCCTCAATTCGGCACTCTCCTATTGATTTCCCACCCTCAGTTTTTTAAGGTTTCATTATGTTTACTTCATCATTTTTACCAGTGATTTTTATACGGAATAATTTTACAGAAGTATAATAAAAACAACAATAATTTTTTCATGCTAGCGTTACTACATATGCTACAGCCAGTATGTGTGCCACGCGCCCACATAAGTAGATTGCCATTCTTTATTGTGCCTTTAAATTAACTGCAACTTGACTTTAGATGTGGTTTTGGGTCGGCTTTAATAGCCTGCCGTTGAATGAAAATAGCAATATGCCAACAATGCGCCTGACCACACCTTATTTTATTGAGACCAAACCACCAAAACAGACACAAGTTCATTTGCTATTTTAAGAAGGTGGGAACTTAAGTAAAAATGACAAAAACATCTTGTTGCAGAGCTACAGCTGCTTGGTGTGGGGGGTAAAAGTCTGGTTATGGATATGAGATATTGTATTTCAAATGTTTGGTTGCACTCAATAAAATAAACACTCAAGAAAAATAAGCAGGAACATACAGAAAAAGCACAATGTTCACTCCTAAAAATGGAAACATTCATTATATTACAATAAAAAATATATTATTTTTCTCCATCTCACCACCTTACATCAGGTGACCAAAACCCCATTTTCTGGCTTAATATAGTTTTATAGTGGATCCATATCCCCATACCCCAAACCCAGGATAGAGGGGTTCTGAAAATGTCGTTTGGACCTTGTGAAGTAGTGTCATGTTGTCAGACACGCTGTAAAAGGCCAGAGTCCCCGCCCTGAAGTCCAGGAAGACGCCGATTCTGGACGATCCCGGGAAGGGCACCGTGGTGCTGACGTTGTTGTGCGTGAAAGAGCATTTGGATTCAGAGCAGTACAGGCTCCAGGACTTGCCGTTCCACCCGAAGCTACATTCGTTGGCGTTTACTTTCCGGCCGATTCCCTTGTAGGAGACGGCAATGTCGACTTCGGTCCCATTCCAGTCTACTTCCCAGTAGTAGCGGGCTCCAGAAAGACCCTCCCTGCAAAGCACTTGTTGCCAGTGTTCAAATCTGGCAGGGTGGTCGGGGTAAGGCTGGGGCTCGCTCCTCACTTTCGCCCCGGTGTTGCTCTCGAACAGGTGGAGGCTGCGATGGACTGTGTTGGGGTCCAGCGTCAGCTGGCAGGAATCTGGAGAAAGAAATATATAAAGCTGTTCTCAAAATTGAATCAATCTATAGAAACAATGCAATTACTAATTCTGCTCGTTATATCTGCACTGTGCTGCACACATATAATCAAGGACCTCTGCAGCTGTGGCACACTGTAGACTCCACGGTTGCATTTGTCTATGAGCTGGTTAGCATTGTATATTCTACAGACCGACAAGAGCAACCTAGTGCAAATTGTAGGAGAGGTACATCACTTACTGAGGACAACTGGTAGCTGGCAGACACCTTGTGTGGTGATGGGAGAAGCTGATACAGCAGTAACCTGAGGAAGTCTGGCTAACTTAAACCTCTGGTGGAATTAGGTTACTTGTGTTCAACCAATATGGACTCTTAGTCATCGCTAGGTAATGAGGTAGCTGAGCCTCCATCTTACATTTTTCAGCTAAAGGTGTAGCCTTATCTCAAGTCCTATGCTAATGATGTAGCCCAGTATTTATCATAGAGTCCTCAGCTAATGACAAAGCCCAGTCTCAATTTTTACATTCCTGCCAACATGTCTCTTCTTTTAATACATTTCCCCTGCTTGCTAACGTTTGGTTATTTCTCCCATGTTACAAAAATAGTCTGTATCTTTTAATTGTGTTGAACAATAACTAATGAAATCTGGCCATCTGTCTCAGACCCGGCGTTGCCAGATTGGAATAACTAAGCTGAGTAACCCAGACTGGTTAGGAAAAGCTTTTCCACCTTGCCTTAGTCTTACTCCCATGCATACTGGTGGTGCCTCTCACCCACAGCAAATAATGCAGCAAGAAGAGAGGAATCATCTAAAGAGACATGTATCCTACGCATACACTTCATATAGCCTGTAAAACTCCCCCTTGATCTTTAAACCTATCAATATACTGTTCTAAGTGTTGCTCTTGTGGGAGTGCCGACATTTACTCTTTTGTGGCTGGTGTTACAGTTGTCATGTGCAATATCGGTAGTCCCCATCATGACTTATATCAACATACTGTCAGCTCACCATCACATCCGACTCCCCACTCTTCCCAAGACAAAGTAGGTGATAATAAGTGTGGAATAATAATAATAATAATAATACACTTCATTTATAGAGGATCTTTCAAACAAGGAATGTGGCTCAAGGTGCTTTACAATACAAAAATGGAACACTATATTAAAATAACAATAATAGAAAATACATCATTTCAGTGTTTAAAACATGTGAAGGGAGGAATTGTAAAATAATATATGAAATAGTAAAAGTGTAAAAAAATAAAAGAATGACAAAGATGGTGTTGGTGAATAGCTGAATTAAATACATGGTTTTTCAACTGCCTTTTGAAAACAAGCACTGAGTGAATTGACTCCTCTCACACCCTCTAAGTTCTTCACAGCAGGAAAACTCACATTGTAAGAATTGATCTCTGTTCCGCGGCTCCTCAGCCTGTAAAATGTTTACTTCTTTCACTGTGGAGAGGACAAAATAAGGAGAGAATCGTGAGGGCCGTTCATAGCCTCACTTGCATTGTGAAAGACACTTTTTAAAAGACAGAGGGAATTTGTCTTTTGATTGGCTCAGTGTTACAACATGCTAACCAAAGTTGCTGTAACTGCTATCATTGAATCATACCTTATCTTGTATATTTCAAGAAAACCAGGAGTGTGGGCATCCAAAAATGGAAAAAATATTGAGGCCGCATTTATTGTGAGTGGTCTGATCCATTCATTTAATCAGAGAAAAATGAAACCAATTACCCTTTTAGTAAGTAGTACAAATCACCTACTTATGTGCAGCCTGGTTGTTTACATTTCATACTCTTAGTGATGCATTTATTGGAAAAGGCCTGTGCACTTTTAAGGACTTAAGGGATGTTTTCCTCCTGGCTTATTGTATTTTCTTCATCTCCAGAAACGTTCTCATTCATCTCAAGTTCCATTCCTCAATTCGTCGATGTAAGGTATCTTTGGACGAAGGTATACTTTCATGTCCAATCTTGGTCTGGCTTTCATTAATAAAAGGCTTGAAGAATCGTTTGTGTATTTGCCTCGTTAGAGCTGTGTTGTAGGATTTAGCCATTTCTACGACTAGGGACATAGAACTAGCCAGCTCTACACATTTAATATCATACTGGAGCCAAAAAGATTATGGGAAACAATTTTTAATATCACAAACAATATCTCAGCAGCTAATCCAATTTAAACATATTTAAGAGCGCACATTATCCCTTAGCTTGATCTGTATTAAGGGGGAAACAATGTTGAGTATGTTCCAGGAGTAATTGGTCGTCTCTTGTTTATGCACTGAGGAAAACTAAATGTCAGTCAAGATGTATATTGAATATGCCACTTCGATGTACTTACATAGTTCTAGCATTATTTTCAAGACATCCATAGCCACATTGCATGTAGTGAGCATGAATACAATTGAGTCCTGAACAGCTATGCTACTAATAGCTACTCCCTAATAGCTACTGCTTCTGCTCTGGTTTAGACAAGGCTGTGGACAATATCCTGAATTATCTGGTAATAAATGTGTCTGTGTGTGCGTTTTTTTCCAAATACCTGCTGCAGAGACGTTGGAGAGCTCCCCTTTGAACACGTCCTCCACTCGCTCTTTCAGATCAGCGATGGCTTTCTTGGTGGGGCCGAAAGACGAGTGTGGGTCGACGTTAATGCTCGAAACTTCTTCGTATCCAGAGGGCGAGGAGAGAGACTGCCAGCTCTGTGCCAAGATACAGAGGGAAAAAGGTGTGATGTGACCCAAGTCCAGTTCCAGTGTACGCTTCTGTGTTATAGTGTTCACAGACCTCATTTTATTACTCAGAAGTATGTTATTGCGTGCTCACTATGACTCTCATATGTTATGTAATAATTGTGTAATAAATCTGATTTGTATGGTATGTTACCTGACCTCAACTCTTCATCAGAGAACCAAGCTTTCATGAAATTTCAAAAACTTCCCTGACTATACGAATATCCAAGTATACAAGTTTTGTATTCATTTAAATTTCACATATCCTGGAAGGCCACCTGAGATCTGAAATTATGACTTTCTTGGGAATAAAGGTTAGTCTGGACCACATGGGCTTGTGTAGCTATTCAGTCGCAATGGAGGATGATGAGGCAGCCACAAGTGGAGAGCCAGTAGGGAATTTGTCATGGACGTCTGGCCAAACAACCACAAATCTTTTTTTGAATTTGGCATTGGACCTTTAATGGTCACTGTTAGTCAGATGACGGGCGGAGACGGGCCGCCGTACCTGGATGAAGTGAATGTGGTCCTCCGTATGCGAGAGCTGCTCCAGCTCGTTGTGTCTCCTCCGCAGCTCGGCGACCTCCTGCTCCAGCTTGCTCAGGAGCATGTTGGCCCGGGTCACCATGACCCTCTCCTGGGCCTGGATCTGCTGCCGGACCTCCGTGTACCGCCTCTGGACGGAGCGCACCAGCTCGGTGAAAATCCGCTCGTTCTCCTCCACCGCGGTCTGTGCAGAGTGCTGTCGGTCGGGAGACAGCATGTTCAATGAGACCTAGCCCAGCCACGGCTAAGCTCCGTATAATTTAACTATGGGACAAAATGTCTTTTTATGAATTGTTTGTAAATCCCTGACTTCTTCTTTTCTTCCAGTTGGGAGGGCTGAAATCATAACTGTAAGATGGCTCATTACTACAATGTTCATACGGTCCAGCATCTGGACTAAGCAGGAGTTGAGCTGGAGAAGAATAGTTCATATACAGCAGTACTGGCACCCACCTGACCAGAGGAGTTACTCATGTGCAACTGAAAACGAGAACAATCCCAGACGATCCCCCCCCCCATGATGGTACAAGCACTTATGCTCTGTCCCAGACGGGGTGAGGACCAGCAAAGTGCTAGTGGAGCCATGGCAACTGCCTCTGTTCCGGGTTCTTTGATTGGCTGCAGTCGCTTTCTCTAAAGGCCAATAGCATTTCTCACCTTCAGCGCTGCCACAGCCTGCTTCAGGTCCTGCCACTTCTTCAGCCTCCCCTCAATCTTCTGCTGTGACTTCAAAAGCTTCGCCCCGAGCTGTTTCTGCTCGTTAACACAGTTTAAGCAGTCATATTTCGCTGAATGAGAACTCCAAACCTGCTGATAGAGCTGTTGGTACTCCCTAATCTGAGCCCACTTTATGATATCCTACTTCAGCTCCACATACATCTGTTCAGTTCAGTCTCTGAGAATTGTACTTTAAGGACATGTTTCATTTTCTGACTTTGCTGGTCTTGGTTCTGGTCATAAAAAGGGTAGATATTAAAATGACTTGTTTTCTAATAGCCTAAGGACCGGAATATGAAATTACAATTGTTCACTGGAGTTCCTTGTAAATTACACAATAGTTTGTAAAGATTTCGTATTTCATGTAGCCCAGAAATAGTGAGTCGACCTGTCGCAGAGCTGTAACTAAGCTTTGTTTGCTTTTTCTGTTGTCTAACTGTGGACTTAAGACCTGAAAACTAAAGACTTTGGGTATGTTTCCCAAAAGCTTAGTAAACAATTTTCAATAAATGTTGTTTGGAAGGTCAAAAATCTTTTTAAAAAAGAACATACTGCAAATTTGATAAAAGCTTGGAATCACAACAGTTGAAAATATGTTCTTAAGCAAAGATACTGAAAGCTGGCAACATGAGAAGCACATTTTCTAACAAGAATAACATGAAAGTATATTTGAACCCCTTCAGCCTCTGAATCCCTTTCTGAAGGAGTGTCCTCTAACATGGGCCTGACAGTAAACAAGCTTCATAATAGTCTATGAAATAGCCTTGTATGGACTATTGTTTTGTTATTGTGTAATACTAGACAGCAACCAATGTTCTTAACTAGAATGAGCTCAATCATAAAATGGTAAAATACGTCATTTTTTAAATTTATAATTCATATTTCATTACCATATTTAAAAGCCTGGTAATCCAACTCCAAAGATACGTATGTTTAAAGTATGTAGCCAACAATGACAATCTCTTCTGGGCAGGCATTAGGGAAAGTATTACAGTATTCAAAGACAGAGTGTGGCACTGAGTGACAGGGAGGTCACAGGGAAACGGATAAACCTCCGCTGACATTATAGTTAGTTTGAGAGAGCTGCCCAAACACAGCGGCGTCTCTTACCTGTCTCTCAGCCCTCTCCGTTGCGGCCGAGACGGTCTCGTGGTTCTTGTGCTCCTCCATCATGCACAGGACGCAGATGCACTGCTGGTCCGTCCGGCAGTACACCTCCTGGAGCTTGTCGTGGTTGGCGCAGATCTTCTCCTGCAGCTGCCCAGTGGCTGTCACCAGCTTGTGCTTCATCAGCGCGGGGTACTCGTAGTGAGACTGGAGGTGCGTCTCGCAGTAGGATGCCAGGCACGACAGGCAGGACTTGACCGCCCTGCGCTTATTCCCCGTGCACAGGTCGCACACGACATCTCCGGGACCGGGGTAAGTGTTTCTGGGGGAGGCCGACCTCCTTGTTTTTCCAAGAGTGCTGTACCGGCCTCGGTCTCGATCCCCCGCCGTGCTGGCCCGTGACATTTTTCCCGCCTGTATGGCCTGAGACTCAGAAGTCGAATGACCTGAACAAGTTTCAATGAAACTTCTTGCCTGGAATGAGGTACGCTGGAATGTGTGCTGTGACTGAATTTCAAGCCAAACCAGTATACCTGGTTGATGATAAAACTGAACAAGGCGTGGTGTGAGTATGTGCAATTCTGCTGCTGTCTAAGAAGGAGGGAACTGTGGACAGATCCTTGTTGAGGAGCACCTGACTGAGGGCTGGGGGGCCCTGGGTGGCTCCTGCAGTAAAGTTGTTTGTTCATGGTGTGGCTTTGAGTCCTGTGACTGGGTGTTGGAGTCCTAGCTGCGCTATCAACAGCTATGGCCAGAGGTCTTTACTGGTTAGGCAACATCAGTATAGACCTCAGCCTCGCTGTTAGGGTCCATCGCTCATCGCTCTCTAGCGCCCCCCTCTGGATGGCTAGGGGACTGTAAAATGTGAACTGAGCACATGCTGTGACTTTCATTTTCCTCCAAGCAGGTAGCTTGGTTCAAGCAGGTATTAGTTCTGTAGTATGAAAAGAAGAACGCTTGTTGATGTTCGAATCAGAGGAAGTCACATGATCGACTGATTCTCCCTGAGTCTGTGGTAGAAGGTCTCTGTGGTGGGTCCAATAAGTTTGGTTTGGCAGCAGAAAACGCCAATGGGGGAATACAAAAAAAATGACTCATTGGTAAGACACGTGTTCTACACATTTACATCAGAAGATTCTTTGGGTGGGGAAGGGGCAGAGAGAGGAAAATGAGTACAAATTCACAGAAACACATTATCAGCCAGGTTTGTCCATCAATTAAGAAAAACCGTGAGAACTGAAACGGCCTAACTGCAACTCAGAAATGGATGGACTGGAGTTATGTTGCTGACAAACATAATTATTACACGGTAGGATATGTTCTGACTGTGTCATTCCACAGCTCCTCTGAGAGCATGGAAGCCATGAGGGACATACATGTACACAGCCAGTAGAGGGAGCACTAGTGTCACTGGTGATCTGTATGCCTTGTTTTCTTTTCAATGCCTTAACATTACCTGAGGAAAGCAAGGGTCTAGTTGAGGATTCAATATTCTAAAAAAAATTATTTAAAATTTGCCCCATGCTATTTTCTTGATTCATTCTTTTTCATTCTAATTTGGTATGCCAGTTTGGACCCATGTGTACAGACCCATCCACACCCAAGCTGTAGCATGTAGTATAAAGAGAACAGACTAGTCTGTAAATAATGAGTGACATAATACAGACAACTGCCTTTTCTTCTCACCATTCAGTCCTCCAGACAACCACATCACTACACAGTAAAATGTTTAGTGTTAAGTCACCAACTCTGATAGAGTACATTTGGTCCTAGTCTTATGAGAGTGGGCTTATATGCACTGTGTCAGTGTTAAATTCACATTGTACTGTATAACAGAAGGACTAAGATTTGTGCACCAGGCAGGCCATGTATGCAAACTGCAGTCAACCAGAGAAGTCTCGTTTTTGCTAGGAGAGAATGCTGACAACTGAAACTGTACCTTATTGGCCGATGGCACAGCCAATTACATACTGCCATGCAACAATGCCAACCATAGTTGGCACAGGCAAGCTCAGGATTCCTTCCGGACTTTAGGGCATGGATTTCACTACAATGAAAAGGAATATTTTTGGTGACACACATTTCCATACCCCCAATGATGTTTTTTTGCTCTGTTTTGTTTGCCAAAGTTACTGCTAAAATCTGGAGTATCCTAAAAATGTGATACTGAAAACTCTAATCACCTTGTTCACAGCTATTAATAGGCGTAAGCCAGCAAAATTCCCTGCTAATTGTGTTGAAAATAGTTGTTGTTCTTTGAATTGTAAATGATTTAACAATGCCAGTTAGTGTAAGCTTGGGTGAAGATGTGATGGTGTGAAAGGTTTTGTATCTCAAGAAAGGACAACAGAAGAAAAGGTAAAGACAGTGAAACAAATTTGCTCGAATGAAATGAATAGAAAAAGAGTGCAGTTAGGTGGCTGGTTTTAGGTGTTTGGCTTTGATACGGACAGCGTAAAGGCCTCATTTTGATGAAGTTAATGGCTATGAAAGATACATTTTGTATAAATATGACCACTTTTGATTTTAAATGGAGCTGGGCAGTTATTATTTTATGATGAATCTCCTTGAGAATCAAAATATTATGAATCAAACTAATGTACATTTAATTTCACAAACCAGAACACCACAAACTACCTCATAACGCCAAAAAATGACAATATAAGGCAGCAACAGATCCAACAAATACCTGTGTATGAGCGTGTTAACTTATCTCTTCTATTGAACTTTTTTTTTTTTGGTTCTGCACTTACAACCAGGTTTGTGTGTGAATATCCTATATTCAGTTATCATTGAGCAGCAGTGATTAAAAAGGGCTCATCTTAAAAACATCACCGTCACTCTGGGTTTAAATTTCAAGTAAAAAAGTTTGATGAGTCACTACATTAGTACACATTTGTGCATGAGAATTTTCAGAAAGGTAAGTACTCTTCAATAAGCTGTTCTCTAAAAAAATAAATTGTAGATTGCCAGTATTATCATTACTGTGAGAGTTTGAGTTTTCCTGGAGAAGTCAGTAAGTATTTAAAAATCAGTTACTGGGACTATACCGGGGAAAGTTTGTCAGCACTGACTTACAAATGAAAAGTATATCCTATAACACTCCCTGGGTTTCCCTTTCTCATCGACCAGTTGCCTTCTAAAGACAAAATATATGCAAAACTATAAGGTTAATCGAGAAATGAACGTCAATTCACAAGGCCAGCATAATTTGCGTTACAGTTGAAAGAGCAATTGTGAACAGCATGTGGCCAGAGGGGGGTTGGGGGTTGGGGGTGGTTTTGACAATCACTGTGGGGGATCTGCCGCTGACAAACCCTCTGGCGAACAAAGAGCTTTTTAAGTTGGGTAGCTTGAGGAAAATCCTGGTGTGGATTTTACTGATACCGGACTGGGTTCAAAAGGGTGAATCTTTGCATATACAAATCTGTATTTCTCTAGCATTTAGCCAGTAAAAGCAACTTTTCAATTGAATTGTATGCTCACTGCAACCAACCAAAAGAAAGTCATGAACAATTAATGTGATAGTATCCCTAAGCTGAAATCCCTGCTTCCTAAGTATCCAACAGCTTGTGACCCCTTTCTTAAGCAGGTCAAGTTGATTCAGCCAATGAGAAGCTGTAATACCTTTGCTGATGTCAACACAACCAATAGCCAAACAACTGATATAGCCTACGAATTGACTATCAGTGGTTACAGACACAGGGGGGCTTCTATGCAGTAGTCCTTTAGCAAGGAGACCCATTAGCTACGAGAATCCCACAAAAAGGACACACTTCAAGGTTTAACAAAGGTTCAAACTCAATACCTCTTCCTTTCTATCGCTTTCATTTATCCTGGCCTATATGGACTTATGTGTTATAGTCCAAATTCACCCAAAATTCATAATGTCAATAGTACTTGAAAAGTATAAACTAGTTTGAGGTGTACTAGATATCACTCCTAGTATGTGTTCTGGGATACATGAATGGGATTGCCCCAAATATGTTTAACATCTTCCCTTGAGTGACAGTGACACTATTTTGTTAATGTTTAATTAGATTATAATAATTATTATTTTCCTTCCCCTACTGCCCCATTTTCCCAGACTACAGTAAATAGTTTTCACATTGATGCTGGTGAGAAAAAGAGAGAGATGCATTATGGGCCATAGTAGTTTCAGTACGTTGAGCAGGAATTTGCTGAGGTAGTTGTCTTTTTTGTTTTCATTTGAATAATTTGTGTATATATGCATATATTAAACAAAACAGTGTGTATGTGCTTGTTTCTTTTTCTCCTGAGGGAGTAGTGGTGGACCTGGCAGGAGGGTTTTGGGGGAGGGGGGTAAATTGGGTTGGTGGGTCGTTTTGGTATTGTTTTAGTGAGATGGGGGAGCATAGAGTTTGTGTTTTTGTTGTTGTGCGAGAATCAGCAGACTAATGGACTGAAAAAATATGGATACACTGTTGCTTCATATTACAATAAGGGCAGAATACTAAAATGGAATCTGGGTTAAACTCTTATTTCATTATCGATAGACTCTGTTCATCTATTTGTTTATTTATGTTACAGCTATGGGCCATTGAATTATATTGACCACAACTAAGAGCTCTGACTAGCTCAGCAACCCAACTGTTTTATCAGTCCCATTTTCAACCAAGTATGCTGTATAAGCAAGGCTGAACCACAAAATGGATGGAGCTACCATGTACTCGCTGATTTTAAATGACTAATTTATTGTTTAACATCTCATCTTAAACTGATAGAGGAAACTCTTGCTCAGAGTGTTGTAATTGAATTCTTCACAAATGAAACTCAAAAAATATACCTGGGAATACACATGAGAGAGCCACACTACAAGTGGAAGTGCAATTTGATCATGAGAACAGATTGCAAAACAAATTAAAGTAATATTTCAGGTAGCAGTCACTGTATTTTTAACCATACTGCTGATGGAAAAATGAATGAAATAATATCATTCATTGTTTTGTTGCTGAGACAAAAAACACCTTCCCTAAAATTTTTAATGACAGAGGAGCCCCTTACATACCTAGGCTCCAGTACTCTTTCCTGCAACTGTCAACATCCAACAATTCACGCCAACCACTATAGGACTATCTGACCGCCCAGACTGAATTTGTGAAGCTGCTATGTACGTTACAAACTGTTGTAGGAATTTCGTTTGTAGGACTTCTGTCTCTGTGGGTTGTAATGAAAAAAGCAACAGTCCTGTTCTCTCTGATCTGAATGAATATAAAGGTTAATGCGCAATGTCTAAATTTATTCTCGTTAGTTCAGCAGAATTCGGAGTAATAAGAATAAAGACCTCTGGATGCTGCCAAACTGGAGTAAAATAAATTTCTCAACTACCAGGCTACTCCTACAATAAAGGAAGTGATATTGCTGTCAATCTGGTTCTAAAATGGCAGCTTTTGCCACAATCTAACGAGCCTCAAGTGCTCGACACACGACATAGTACTCTCATTACAATTGCAGCGGATGTGGCGTTTTACACCAGAAGGGAACACAACTTATGATGGACGTAGGTCTAAATCTTGACTGGTTCTCATATGCACCATATGAGCTGTGGAGAGTCATTTGAGAACTTGACAACAAAAGGATTTGCAGGAACATTTGCACCGTTGCAGTTGGCTTGGGTTGGTTTAAGGTGAACACAAATATTTTGAAATTAACCTAAATCCTGACTTGACTTCATGAATACCAATTAATGCGACATAGCAGAAGAGATTTCGTATAGCTGGCTAGCTACTACAATGACGAGAAAAGTCATTTTTGGTGCTAAACATTTCCATAACTTTAAAAACTTGAGACCGCCAGACTTAACCGTTAAGTCTTGTGGTCTTTCTGGAACATTACATTTTTGATTGGCATTAGTTTGAGTTCCCAGACTTTCAGTCATAATCTTAACTGCTAGGTGTGGTCGTGTGAATTGTTTCGTGTGAAGGATTTCCCTGGAATGAATGAACAGAAATTCAAAACTGGTGGAATAATTATTGAGTTTTCTTTAAAGTTTGCATATTTCCTCACCATCTGGAGGACGATTTACTTAATATGTAACTTAAAATGTGGGCATGTAAAACTAATACAGATATAATATTCCTTGATTGGCATGTTTTCTTGTGAGAATGAACTTGTTTGGAACAACATGAAGTTCTAAGAATGTTTGGGGAATAGTCATATTCCAACATTAGGTCAAAACCCAGAGAGATGCTGATCTTAATTTTTCCTACAGTTCTGCAAATGTTTTGTGCTAGCTGAATCTCTGCTGGAGGTCACTTATTAGCTTCAGATAAAATTTGAATTTTAAATTTGGTGCAGCATTGTGGCATCATTACCTGTTCACATTGGGACGATATGCTGGTTATGAGGGTGCGAGGGGGTTTAAGGGGTCCACCAAGTGGCACATGTCAGAAATTTGCTTTGTTGTGAAAGATACAAGCTTAATCATCAGTTATCAGTTGAAAACCTTTAACCTCTTTGAGTGCACAATAAAATCTTAATTTACATTGGAACAGGCTCTCGTTAGTGTAGACGAGTGCTGGGATTGTCTTATTCTGCAACATCAGTGATGATGGTAGGTCCTTTGTGATGAATTGATAATCTATGTCTACTTTTGTAGAATATGCCCAACCATTTTCACAGAGTAGTTCTGACTAACGCAGATCCAGTTTGGTTCTGTAAAAAATAACATAGCACACTATGAGAATTATGTAAATTGCTATCGGAAATAGGGAAAGACAGGAATATTGCTTGAGAGCAAATACAGTTCTATGCAACAAACCCTAATGATAGGGCAAATTTGAGTTCCTACTCTAAGAAATTGAAATGCATTTTTATATAAATAAACTGTTTGTGTCCCAATACGCTAATGGTGCGCTTGTACTTATTCTTCACATGAACACTGTAGACCCATACTCTGTTGACCTCTCAAAACAAGAATTTATTTCTATCGCCACAGATCTTTACAAAATATGAAAAATAACTAAATGATTCTGATTTGTATATGGCTTGATTTTGCAGTACAAAATGTCTTATACAGCAGTTTGTCCAAAGTTGTGACCATCTTCTGACTCATAATCCATCTGTGACATTTTATCAGAACTTGCACATGCAGGAATCTGCCTGTGACGATGAGTAGAGAGGTCAGATTTGGCCAGGATTAAGACCTAATGCACCTAGCATGATGGGAAATACACTGTTTCACATTGAGATTTATGAGAACATGTAGATGATTGAGTGACACAGGTATCGGCACCATTATGTACAGGTAGGGACAACAAAGCAAATGGGTTTTGCAAGCAGCATATCTCAGAAACAAAACGACACTCAAAATGGGGTCCATTATTAACTACCCAGCTAACAAGTTTTGGCTGCTATAACATTCTCAGAAATGTTCCCAGGACATAAACTTTGGTCAGTTTTCTTCTTGCTCCTTAAATGTTATTTACCTGGAGTATTTTCATGTGACCGTTACAGAACTTGTTCGGGTTCACATGATAACAATAGGTCAAGCCCAACTGAAAATACAGCCTAAATGTTTCCAAATGTTATGGGAATGCTTTCCGTTAGCTGGGTGTCAGTGTACTTATCAAAGACAAGAAGTTATCTCATAAAGACATATTCAGTGCAGGAACAATACACAGATTACCCTTCATTGTCCAACAGTCTTTACAAACACAGATACTCTGATGAATATGATAATGCTTAGAGTTTTATATGACCCTACCTTTTGGTGGAAGGTTTGAGGGGGGCATAACGTACTACTTTCCAGAAATGATGGCGCTTCTGAGACGGTTCCAGAACATCACATCGCTAAGAGCGTTGCCCTTCCACTTTAAATAAGTGTTCCTTTTCAGGTGCTTGTGAAGCCCCATCACTTTTTTCGTCTTCTCTTCCTCAACGACCTCAAGAATGATGATGATAAGACTGGCGTTGCGCTCAAGAACAACCCAGGATTGAGCCACCTCAAACTCAAAGCGACACCAGTCACTGTCGATGAAGTGCTGAGACACCACCACTATCACCTTGCGGCTGCCCGTGATCCCTTCGTCTATAATGTTGGAGGTAATGGACTTGCCCGCTTGAAAGTCCCTCACGTGGAGGCACAGGTGAATTGGGGGCACGCCACCTTCAATTTTTTCCACCAGCTCCTCCATCACCCACGCCTCGTCCTTGCTAGAGTAAATCACAAAGGCATCATACTGGAATTCCTGATGTCTAGGATTCCTGTATCCCCTCAAGAGTATGAAGCCATATCTCAGGTAGAACTGATACTTGTAGACCACTGCTAAAATAATTAGTATTAAACATACTATTCCAAAGGCCACTAAAACCTTGACTTCCCAGATATGCCTGCAGTATGCAATATCAAACTCAATCAGTTTTACATATGTTGAAAATGGGGTTTTACACAAAGTGCTCTCTGGATGTATTAATTTCTCTCCTTGGTTAATGGCCCACATGATCAGGTCAGTATTGGAGCAGGAGCACTCGATAGGATTACGGGATAGGTCGAAAGCTGATAGATTCCCTGGTAGATGTGACAGAATGTTTTGAGGAATGCTGACGATGTTGTTCTGGCCTGCATCTATCTGTGTCAGCGACACAAGGCTGGGATTGGTCAGAAAATCCACCGCCATCAGCCTGTTGCCACTGAGGGCGAGGTGTCGGAGTCGATCAAGTTGCGTGAATGAACTCCAGCGCAGGTCTTCAATCCCACAGTCTGAGATATCCAATCGTTCCAGATTTGTAAGGTTGGAAAACATATAATGAATGCTGTCACCTTCGAATGTGTTGCCTGACAAGATGAACACTTTCAAACTGCTTAAACCCTGCATGGATATATGACTTTTGAAAATAAGGCCTGAATAGGAGACGTCCAGGTATTTTAGACTTTTTAGGTTGACCAGCAGTGCAAACTGCCCAATGGCATTGAGATGCGTGTGCTGGAGGTCAAGCACTTCTAGACATTCCAGTCCCAAAAACGGTATGGGACTGAACTTAAGTTCGATATTGTAACTCAGGTTTAGATGCCTGAGTTGAGGAGTGCCATTAAACATGTTTCCACAACAGTTTTTCACTGAAAGCTTGTTGTTGCTCAAGTCTAAGTGTTTGAGGAGAGGTAAATCTACAAAAGCACTGCGGAACTCTGTTGGCTTCGCATTGTCTTTTACTATTAGTGTCTCCAATGACTTAATATTGGAAAATTGCATCGTCGGCATGAAGTGAATCTTACAATACCTCAGCTGAAGTTCTTTTAGTTGCTGGAATTCAACAATCTCCATATCATTCCACGTTCCTTGTAGAACTGATATTTTTGTGGCATTTGACATGCAGTGAAACAAATTGAACCCATTAGAGATTTCTTCTTTCTGTCGAAAGTATATTTCCTGGAAGTCAACAGAACAGAGTCCATCCATGAAACCATCTTCTACGTTAACAATCGTAACGTAGCTTCTGTAGTGTCCAACCACTAACTTGTCTACCTTAAGTCCACTGAGACCTGATAGACCAGACTTAGTGACAGTACTTGAAGGGAAGGAGTCCAACAAGTACAACCCTTGTAGGTGAATATTCTGAAATGCACCAGGCTGTATTTGAAAAATATAATTTCTGGAAAGGATTAATGTGATATTTCTGCTTCTCATCTGCCGTAGGGGAAGAGTATCATTTGCTGTAATGACAGTTATCTTGTTAGCGTGCAGGTCAAGCACTCTGAAGTTGGAACAGTTGATTAAGTAAGGTGGGATTCTTATAGATTTAATGTTGTTTGTTCCAGCATTTAGTATCTGCAGTTTTGACATTGGTTGGATATGCAGGTCTTCTAAGGAAGCGAGTCTTGTTTCCACAACAATTAGTTGCTGTACCATAGTTAAGTCATGGCTTATCAGGTTTTTGATGTGGTTTCCTGTAAGTATGAAAGTTGTCACGTTTCTCACGTTAAAGAAAGCATTGTCAGTAATTAGCTGGATATGGCACCTGTTAAAAATAAATGTGATATTAAAATACATGACCAGGAGACAATGTGCATCATATAAATGAGTTCATATATATATAGCAACATGCTATAGAAATAAAGTCACAAGCAACAATTGTACAGACAAGCAGCAGAAGCTAACAAGCAATCGCTAAAAAACTATCAATGTGGAAATTACACCGAATGCTACACAGGATAGCTAATAAAATAATACTATCACAAAATTTAATAGGTAATCATATACGCTATGTATGTCAATTAGTATTCATTATGCTATTAATTATTTTATTGTTAAAGAAGTAGGACAAATTGGAACAAATGAGAAGTAATGATAGGTTTACGGTTGATCCTCATCTTTTCCAACTCACCATCTGCCACTTTAGACATTATTTTTTTAAAGATCAATGATGATACAATACATATCCTTTCAATGAGAGATTGAAAAATTGTATTAAATTATGCCCATAAATTCTGCCTTTACCTTGTGAGATCAAGAACATGTAAATGAGGTAATGGAGGGAATACAGCCTGGTTCAGGTTGCTTAAGTTATTGAAACTGAAATCCAGATGTTCTGCAGAGATGGGTATTTCAGAGGGTACGTAGCGTAAGTTTCTTCCCGCACATGAAAAGTGGGTGTTTGAGAGTACCTGAAAACACAAGGAATGAAGTGACATCATAGTACATATACACACATTATGGGCATATATCATGGAACCAATGTAAGATAATTACTTTATAAACTCATAAATGTAATGCCATATTTTCGTGTACCCAGCACTTTCCTTGGTCAAAGTATCCACCAAATACATCCTGAAACCCCAGCAGAACCCTCATAAAGATGTAAAGATAACCACCAAACAGATTTTTCCTCAGTTTTATCCAATACATTTAGAGGGTCAAATTTAAAGCTCTAATTTAATCAAACATTGCCTTTAGGCTAAAATAAAAATGACATTTTCTGTATCAGCAAGATAGCGATGCATAAGTGGCAACTGGCAGCCATGTGTCTTCTACTGAAGGTATTTCCTCTGAGTTGTAGAAGTAGCCTGAATATCTACAAATAATTTAAACACATTAAAATCCTCAGAAACATACCTCTTCACATTGTCCTCCTTTTCCAGTGGCAGAAACGATAAAATGTGTCCAAACACATGACAAAATTAATCCCAGGACCAAAGCTTTAAAGACGGTCATTTTAAAATTCCTAGTCTACTTGTTGAGTACCACGGTCATTATGGGACACGGTAACTTTGTGGTTAGCTAAAGCATTGAGCATTCATGCCAAAATGGGAACCAAATTCGATTGCGTGTCAGAGAGAACAGACCACGGAATGTCAAAGCTAACAGAATGGATTGCTACTTCAGCCACACTACTTTGACATCAGATGCCCAATTCATCAGCAATGTGCAAGGATACATTTTTATCCAACAAAAAACAACAGGCTGTTTTAATTGATGATATTTGTTTAGTATTACAAGTCCCTTTAAGTATAATTCCATCATTCACATACAGGAAAGGAGATGCTTGTTACTTCCCTTCTGTTTTTAGCTTGAACTATGCTGTCGTCTGATATTTTATCTTTTATCTAACCACAAAAAAAGGAAACACCACTGAGATTCACATATCTCTTTCAAGGGCATCTGACAAATGAGCACAGTTATAACATAACAATGACAAGACATATACACAGGCAGTAAGTAAGTTGTAGCTGTATACAGTAGGTAAATAAGATAAAGAACTGGGGCATTCCTCAGTTATAGTTGTTTAAATTAAACACTCACAATCAGGGAATGGTATTAGCAAGACAGTTTACAATTGATTTAAGAGCATATGGGGACTGGAAAGGGTGGAAAGGATGTGGAGTAGAAGAGATGAGAATACATGCAATATAATCAGCATAACATAGTCAGCATAATATTCGGTTCACTTGCGCCTTGATGACTAGCAGCGGCTGCTAGACAGTGACGAGGCTAGCAAGCTTTTCCAGCTTTACTCCTATCATCAACCATTGAGGCCAGGCCAATTGTTGCATTGTCAATGCAGACCTCCACCCATAGCCCGTAAAGGTGCAGCTCGGACTCAGGGCTGATCCCTGTTCCCCAAAAGGACTGTGGGTAAAAGAATTTGGTATGTCACCTTGTTTTTGAAGCCTCTCTTCATATTATAAGTACCTGTCATCATGCAATAAGATATGATTAAGATATGATTAAGTACCATAATGTCATAATTGGTCATGGTAATCTTGAAATTTTCTTGAAAATGAATGGAACCAGTGTAAAAGCAAGAATGTCACTTTTTCCACACCGCTAAGTGTCTCTCCTGCTAAGCTTGCAGTGTAGAACAGGTCAATTATTATGTGAAATTGGTAACATTAGCACTGTATGCATGTTATTTAAGTTGAGGCAATTTCATGAAAGGTTTGCCCTAGATGTGTGCGCGAACTGGCAGCCATTTAAAGCTGACCAACCTTCCAGATGTGGGCAGTTTTTGTGAAAACACTCAGCAAGTGTCATCATTGCAGTTACAGAGGCACCTCTCGAGGCTACAATATCTCATTGACGAATGTGAATGCAGGAGTGAAGTCATAGTCATAGTTTTTTAGTTGGCAATGTGCAAATGTAAAAACAAAAAAAAAAATCCCAGAGTTCAACATGATATCAGTGGTCCCTTTTGGAATTTGCCAGCCTATTGTTTTTTTTTTTAAATTTATTTATTTATTTTACAATTGAGTAACCATACCCTGGAAATGTCTTATCCAGCTAGTGATTTTTGGTTGCTAGGACACAAGGGAAAATCTTGTCCAGTTTTTTTGGTCTTCCTTGATTTTTGACTACCTGTAATGTTTTCTTGTGAGTATAAACTTGTTTGGAAAGATAGAAAGTTGTAAGAATGTTTGAGGAATGATCACATAATGATATTAGGTCAAAACCCAGAGAGATGCTGACCTTAATTTTTCCTACAGTTCTGGGAATGTTTTGTGCTAGCTGAATCTCTGCTGGAAGTCACTTTTTAGCTTCAGATAAAATTTGAATTTTAAATTTGGTGCAGCATTGTGGCATCATTACCTGTTCACATTGGGACGATATGCTAGTTATGAGGGTGCGAGGGGTTTAAGTGGTCCACCAAGTGGCACATGTCAGAAATTTGCTTTGTTGAAAACATGTAGAAGATTGAGTGATGCAACCTTTAGTCACAGGTATCGGCACCATTATGTACAACAAAGTAGGGACAACAAAGCAAATGGGTTTTTGCAAGCAGCATATCTCAGAAACAAAACGAGACTCAAAATGGGGTCCATTATTAACTACCCAGCTAACAAGTTTTGGTTGCTATAACATTCTCAGCAATGTCCCCAGGACATAAATTTTGGCCAGTTTTCTTCATGCTCCATGAACATTATTTACCTGGAGTATTTTCATTTTCATTCGTTACAGATCTTGTTCAGGTTCACATGATAACAATAGGTCAAGCCCAACTGAAAATACAGCCTAAATGTTTCCCAACGTTATGGGAATGCTTTCTGTTAGCTGGGTGTCAGTGTACTTATCAAAGACAAGAAGTTATCTCACAAAGACATATTCAGTGCAGGAACAATACACAGATTACCCTTCATTGTCCAACAGTCTTTACAAACACAGATACTCTGATGAATATGATAATGCTTAGAGTTTTATATGACCCTACCTTTTGGTGGTAGGTTTGAGGGGGGCATAACATACTACTTTCCAGAAATGATGGCGCTTCTGAGACGGTTCCAGAACATCACATCGCTAAGAGCGTTGCCCTTCCACTTTAAATAAGTGTTCCTTTTCAGGTGCTTGTGAAGCCCCATCACTTTTTTCGTCTTCTCTTCCTCAACGTCCTCAAGAATGATGATGATAAGACTGGCGTTGCGCTCAAGAACAACCCAGGATTGAGCCACCTCAAACTCAAAGCGACACCAGTCACTGTCGATGAAGTGCTGAGACACCAACACTATCACCTTGCGGCTGCCCGTGATCCCTTCGTCTATAATGTTGGAGGTAATGGACTTCCCCGCTTGAAAGTCCCTCACGTGGAGGCACAGGTGAATTGGGGGCACGCCACCTTCAATTTTTTCCACCAGCTCTTCCATCACCCACGCCTCGTCCTTGCTGGAGTAAATCACAAAGGCATCATACTGGAATTCCTGACGTCTAGGATTCCTGTATCCCCTCAAGAGTATGAAGCCATATCTCAGGTAGAACTGATACTTGTAGACCACTGCTAAAATAATTAGTATTAAACATACTATTCCAAAGGCCACTAAAACCTTGACTTCCCAGATATGCCTGCAGTATGCAATATCAAACTCAATCAGTTTTACATATGTTGAAAATGGGGTTTTACACAAAGTGCTCTCTGGATGTATTAATTTCTCTCCTTGGTTAATGGCCCACATGATCAGGTCAGTATTGGAGCAGGAGCACTCGATAGGATTACGGGATAGGTCGAAAGCTGATAGATTCAGTGGTAGATGTGACAGAATGTTTAGAGGGATGCTAACGATGTTGTTCTGGCCTGCGTCTATCTGTGTCAGCGACACAAGGCTGGGATTGGTCAGAAAATCCACCGCCATCAGCCTGTTGCCACTGAGGGCAAGGTGTCGGAGTCGATCGAGTTGCGTGAATGAACTCCGGCGCAGGTCTTCAATCCCACAGTCTGAAATATCCAATCGTTCCAGATTTGTAAGGTTGGAAAACATATAATGAATGCTGTCACCTTTGAATGTGTTGCCTGGCATGATGAGAACTTTCAAACTGCTTAAACCCTGCATGGATATATGACTTTTGAAAATAAGGCCTGAATAGGAGACGTCCAGGTATTTTAGACTTTTTAGGTTGACGAGGAGTGCAAACTGCCCAATGGCATTGAGATGCGTGTGCTGGAGGTCAAGCACTTCTAGATGTTCCAGTCCCAAAAACGGTAGGGGACTGAACTTAAGATCTACATTGTAACTCAGGTTTAGATGCCTGAGTTGAGGAGTGCCATTAAACATGTTTCCACAACACTCTTTCACAGAAAACTTGCTGTTGCTCAAGTCTAAGTGTTTGAGGAGAGGTAAATCTACAAAAGCACTGCGGAACTCTGTTTGCTCCACATTGTCTTTTACTATTAGTGTCTCCAATGACTTAATATTGGAAAATTGCATTGTCGGCATGAAGTGAATCTTACAAGACCTTAGTTGAAGTTCTTTTAGTTGCTGGAATTCAACAATCTCCATATCATTCCACTTTCCTTGTAGAACTGATATTTTTGTGGCATTTGACATGCAGTGAAACAAATTGAACCCATTAGAGATTTCTTCTTTCTGTCGAAAGTATATTTCCTGGAAGTCAACAGAACAGAGTCCATCCATGAAATCATCTTCTACGTTAACAATCTTAACGTTGTCTTTGTAGTGTCCAACCACTAACTTGTCTACCTTAAGTCCACTGAGACCTGATAGACCAGACTTAGTGACAGTACTTGAAGGGAAGGAGTCCAACAAGTACAACCCTTGTAGGTGAATATTCTGAAATGCACCAGGCTGTATTTGAAAAATATAATTTCTTGAAAGGATTAATGTGATATTTCTGCTTTTCATCTGCCGTAGAGGAAGAGTATCATTTGCTGTAATGACAGTTATCTTGTTAGCGTGCAGATCAAGCACTCTGAAGTTGGAACAGTTGATTAAGTAAGGTGGGATTCTTATAGATTTAATGTTGTTTGTTCCAGCATTTAGTATCTGCAGTTTTGTCATTGGTTGGATATGCAGGTCTTCTAAGGAAGCAAGTCTTGTTTCCACAACAATTAGTTGCTGTACCATAGTTAAGTCATGGCTTATCAGGTTTTTGATGTGGTTTCCAGTAAGTATCAAAGTTGTCACGTTTCTCACATTAAAGAAAGCATTGTCAGTAATTAGCTGGATATGGCACCTGTTAAAAATAAATGTGATATTAAAATACATGACAATCTGGATCATATAAATGAGTTCATATATATAGCAACGTGCTATAGAAATACAGTCACAAGCAGCAATCCTACAGACAAGCAGCAGAAGATAACAAGCAAATACGCAATCACTAAACAACCATCAATGTGGAAATTACACCGAATGCTACACAGGTTAGCTAATAAAATAATACTATCACAAAATTGAATAGGTAATCATATACGCTATGTATGTCAATTAGTATTCATTATGCTATTAATTATTTACTTTATTGTTAAAGACGGAAGACAAATGGGAACAGATTAGAGGTAATGACAGGTTTACGGTTGATCCTCATCTTTTCCAACTCACCATCTGCCACTTTAGACATTAGTTTTTTTAAAGATCAATGATGATACAATACATATCCTTTCAATGAGAGACTGAAATATTATATTAAATTATGCCCATAAATTCTGCCTTTACCTTGTGAGATCAAGAACATGTAAATGAGGTAATGGAGGGAATACGGCCTGGTTCAGGTTGCTTAAGTTATTGAAACTGAAATCCAGATGTTCTGCAGAGATGGGTATTTCAGAGGGTACGTAGCGTAAGTTTCTTCCCGCACATGAAAAGTGGGTGTTTGAGAGTACCTGAAAACACAAGGTATGAAGTGACATCATAGTACATATACACACATTATGGGCATATATCATGGAACCAATGTAAGATAATTACTTTATAAACTCATAAATGTAATGCCATATTTACGTGTACCCAGCACTTTCCTTGGTCAAAGTATCCACCAAATACATCCTGAAACCCCAGCAGAGCCCTCATAAAGATGTAAAGATAACCACCAAACAGATTTTTCCTCAATTTTATCCAATACATTTAGAGGGTCAAATTTAAAGCTCTAATTTAATCAAACATTGCCTTTAGGCTAAAATAAAAATGACATTTGCTGTGTCCGCAAGATAGCGATGCATAAGGGGCAACTGGCAGCCATGTGTCTTCTACTGAAGGTATTTCCTATGAATTGTGGAAGTAGCCTGAATATCTACAAAAAATTTAAACCAATGAAAATCCTCAGAAACATACCTCTTCACATTGTCTTCCTTTTCCAGGGGCAGAAACGATAAAATGTGTCCAAACACATGACAAAATTAATCCCAGGACCAAAGCTTTAAAGACGGTCATTCTAAAAGACCTAGTCTACTTGTTGAGTACCACGGTCATTATGGGACACGGTAACTTTGTGGTTAGCTAAAGCATTGAGCATTCATGCCAAAATGGGAACCAAATGCAATTGCGTGTGAGAGAGAACAGACCACGGAATGTCAAAGCTAACAGAATGGATTGCTACTTCAGCCACACTGCTTTGACACTAGGTGCCCAATTCATCAGCAATGCGCAAGGACAATTTTTTTAATCCAAAAAAAAAAAACAACAGGTTGTTATGATGACATTTGTTTAGTATTACACGTCCCTTTAAGTATAATTCCATCAGTCACATACAGGAAAGGGGATGCTTGTTACTTCCCTTCTGGTTTTAGCTTGAACTATGTTGTCGTCTGATATTTTATCCTTTATCTATCTTTTATCACAAAAAAGAAACACCACTGAGATTCACGTATCTCTTTTAAGGGCATCTGACAAATGAGCACAGTTATAACATAACAATGACAAGACATATTCACAGGCAGTAAGTAAGTTGTAGCTGAATACAGCAGGTAAATAAGATAAAGAACTGGGGCATTCCTCAGTGATGGTTGTTTCAATTAAACACTCACAATCAGGGAATGGTATTAGCAAGACAGTTTACAATTGATTTAAGAGCATATGGGGACTGGAAAGGGTGGAAAGGATGCGGAGTAGAAGAGACTGGAAACTGCCTGTTGTGCACATGTTGTAGGCGATATATTACGCTGTCTATGGCAACTGACATTACATGCAATTTTGCATGTACCTGAGCTTAACTGTTAAGCCTCATGCAACAGCCCTTTCCCATAGACACAGCAGGGGGCGGTCATGAACATGTGACTCTTCCGATTCACATTGCAAAAAGCTTGCTTTTTTCCCACAATGCAGATGCACCAACAATTACATGCTGTGTATGTTGATTGAGGATGACTAGCAGCGGCTGCTAGATAGTGATGAGGCTAGCAAGCTTTTCTAGCTTAACTCCTATCATTAACCATTGAGGCTAGGCCAACTGTTGCATTGTCAATGCAGACCTCCACCCATAGCCCGTAAAGGTGCAGCTAGGACTCAGGGCTGATGCCTGTTTCCCAAAAGGACTGTGGGTAAAAGAATTTGGTATGTCTTCTTCTTTTTGAAGCCTCTCTTCATATCATAAGTACCTGTCATCATGCAATAAGATATGATTAAGATATGATTAAATACCATAATGTCATAATTTGTCATACTGACCTTGAAAATTTCTTCACGTGTCTTTTATGATATATGTGTTTTAAGCTCATCAAATAAACTAAATTAGGTAAAATGTGTCCAAATTAATGGAAGTATTCATGACAGAAAGGGAACTGAGTGCAATTATGAGTGTCTGAAACAAAGGAGTCTGTCTGACTGAATGTGGGAAAAGGGGATTTGGGACATTTTGTAGTAACATTAAATTGCTTGGCGGTGGCACATGATGAAACTATACACACAGGAAATACATTTTACTTCCTCTTCCTGTTGCTCTTTAAACAACATCCTGAACCTGACCTTAAAACTGTGTGTGTGTGTGTGTGTGTGTGTGTGTGTGTGTGTGTGTGTGCAAACAGTTCAAATTAGTTTAATGAAGGTTGTTTGGCCTTATTCAGTCAAAAGATTTACACAACAGGATAATGACCTATGTTTTATGCTCAAACACTGGCAAACTGTATTCTTTTATTCTGATGAAGTTGCTCTAAAAAGGGTTTAAACAATATGTAATACTGTTTTGGTGTTCATGTGTTAGCACAAAATAAGCTCTTTATCAATGTTACTTTGTACAACGTTTTTGTTCACCTTCATCGGGGTACCAATAATTTTGGTGCTGACTATGTGCAAACTGGATTTATTGCCTATTGATGCAAGAGACAAGTAATATATTTGTTTTCCAAATGCAAACGATTTTTAGTTACTTCCACATGATGTGATTCTGAATGGACTGTTGCAAATACTGCCCGATAACTCCAAGGTATACTTGCAGGGAATTCAATGTTACATATTTATTTCACCAATGGGAGTTAGAGTCTTATTGAGCAGGTACTGATAAAATGCTTTTAAATATTTAATCAGATAAGTATGGAAGTGACAACGAATAAAAGTAAAACAAATTAATATTTGACCTATTTTCTAACAATTTTCTGAGTTAGGATTGCGATTCCTTTTCGACATGAGGGGGGGGGGGGGGGGGGGCACAATGCTGAGTATTCTACCTTTAAAGGTGCATAACAAAGGTAAAGAGATTTTTGAGTTAATTTGACTTTAACCTAAATTCTGAAATTTTTGCTCTGGAAACTATATTCCAATGTGTCACAGCTAGAACAGGAACTAGAGTATTGCACCAGGAAACATGCTGCACAGTTAAAAGCACCCTTATGCAATATTAATTCTGTCCCTGTTATTTTTTATTGTATACATGTTTTGGGTAACATTTATAATTCAGGGCCTTTTTCAAGCTGCTCTTCCTCTCCATGAAATGAAATAAGATGGAATGCTGAAAATAACATGCTGGTTTGTCTGATAGCAAACACAAGAGGAAGGCATTGAACTTTACTTAAGACCTGAAGTCTGTTGTTCATGAATGACTGTCCATGAACAGTGAAGTAAAATGCCAGGAATGTGGGCTTTGAAAGCAGTAGAGTACATTAATATATTCACCAAAATGTGAAAACGAATGAATTTTATAGCGAATAAAAAGCCATTGGTTTATGGGTAATTGTTTTTGATTTGATGGCAGGTAAGAGATTTGTGACACTAAGCAGGTAAACAAAATCTATTATTACAGTCAAAACTGTTGTGATATTGGCTGGTACAAATGACTCCACCCCTCTACACCACCTGCCTCATGAGAGAACCAAGCATTCCCTCCTACAAAATGGCACCAGATAATGGCGTAACATAACGATCAATAGTAATTTAGGATGAAATTTCCTATATCTTCCAATCAGCTGAACCCATTTATTTGAATGAAAAGACAATATTTGCAATACAAGACATACTTACAATTATTATGTACAAAATCGACAAGCATATAAGACGTATTACAGGAGATATTTTTTTCTCAAAAACATGACAGTTATCTTCTACTCTGGAGTCTTTCACCTCTGTCTCATCAGAAGTGGAACTTTGAGGTTCCAACTGCTTTGCAGATGGGATGGAAAGATCCTTTAAGCAATTTGGGATGTCTGGTCATGTGATGTAGTCTAACTCCTGTTAGAGAAAGGCATCCATCTTTCCTCTAATAAAGCGAATAATTCGGATCCGGTCCAGGGTGGAGGTTTGATGCTGTTATCTGGTAAAACTGTGTGGGCCATTACTGTAGCCGTGTGAGTGTGTAGTCAGTTACACTCGGCAAGTAAGAGGGCAAATGGAGCTCACAGTTTGCTGGCTCGTAGGGGAGAAACAGAATTTGACACCGGAACTTTGTTTAAAGAAGGGTGACCCAATTTTTAACCCGCCACGCTCATCCCCCAGGACGAAACCAGCCTAGCAACTTGTGACGTCATTTGCAACTCGTGCAATTTCGCATGAGACATTTTCACACGGAGGGAACTCTTCCAGGGCTTCTTTCCAGCAGATGCCTAATGGCTCACATTTTGCACCAAAACCTACTTTCTCAAATCAGGCTTACTCTGAATCTTTCTTCCTGACTAATGGGGTGAAGAGCAATGGGGACATGTGTTTTTTTTTCTTGTTGCTAAGGAATGTCCTGGGCCTACGCACAGAAATACCATAAAATATAGGCTATGTGTGCAAACGTAGAGGTTTGTAAAACTTGAACTCGCCTTAAGACAGTGTGTACATGTATACAAACTTCTACCCATCCGTAAGCGTCTAGGGAATGTGTTGTCGCACTGCACAGCACATAAAAGGGGACTACATAAAGTAGCGCTGCTGTCTCGTCATTTCTTATTATTAAAGGTATGACTTAAACAAGCTTGCGTCAATATTTATCACCAGTTAACTATTTTACAGTAGACACTCTACTGATATTAAATCTGCTGATATAATAGACATAATACGAAGTAAACAAGAGAACCTAGCACTGGCTTTGTCGGTGCTTTCAGCATACCATTCACAAAACGTGACTTCAGGTACTGTCCCTACTTTTTTTCCCATTATAGCGAGCTCATTAGTCGGTCTCATTTTACTCTGAGTTGAACTGGGGCAAGCGCTGGGATACCCTACATGGTACAATGAGGCGATACGTCATCTGCAGATGTTGTCCACTCGGATTCCTGGCAATGGGGAACTTTAAGCACGAAACAGCAATCAGGTTCCTGTCCTCATCCAGCCATGTTTGATGTAACAACCGTCTGAGCTTGATGTACATCACATTCCCCCCACACAGCCGTGGAAAAGGCAATTATTAATGTAATAGATGCACAATACTAATACTGTACTTGCAGCCACATCAGTACAAGAGAATAAGTGAAAATTGAATTCCACAAATTCGCGATGCGATGCGAATGACTATAATATGCAAGATGATTTCTTTTATATATAACCCCTAAACTCAATAAGCTTGATTGCGCCGGCTTACGGTCTCTCCTCGGCCATGGTTGTATAATTATAACAATGCTGTGTCCCGCATAAATTGTATAGGTCTAAGTTAATTTGTTTAGGTTTCTGAAACACCATAAATGGTTAAATGTAGGTGTTCATGAGGTGGGGGTCCTGCTCGTGTTCCGGGGAGCACGAGTGCAGGAAGAGTTAGAGAAATCTATAGCTGAAATCATGCCTATGTGCCGCGTATGCAATGTTTATAAATCTGATTTTTGTTGCGCACGCAACAACAGCGCAATTCAGCTACAATTTTATGCAAGGTTTTACTGATGAGTCTCCTAATTCGAGCAGGAATAGTGTCGAGGTGCAGAGCAAAGAACTCCTGTAGCACAGTCGATTCAGCTCAGCTGTGATTGGATTCTATATCCAGATTAGTCTGTGATGATTGGCTCAGTTACATGCAATTCTGTTAATCAGCTCTGATGTCAGCGGTACTGTTAAGGAGTTCTTTTCCTTGAAAATGGTGTAAATAGAAATAAAAATGTTTGAACAATGAATGTGAGGAGTGCATAGCACAAAATAGTTAAGCTTTCAGACAACCCTTCACGAATGACTGACACTGATACAGCCAGGTAGTCCAACAACATCAGCAGTAATATTCGCAATGTAAGCTTAAGGAAACACCTGTCCCGCTGGTGTCAAAATTCTACAAATAATTTGTAATTCAGACAGCTGAAATATGAGAGGGAGTCAGAGTAATATAATATTGAGGATGCCATGCTCCTCCCTAACCCAAGGCAAAGGGGCCACATCTCTGGACTTTTGTACCTGCAAAAGGAAATTATATTCCAAGTAGGTGACAGTTATGGATGATTTTCAACATGATACAATCATTATGTAACTTAATATGAGCTAAGAAGATAGAAAAGTAGAAACGAGAAAGAGAAATGATGGCTTATATAATAGATCTAGATAACTATTGAATATTAAAAACCCCAATAACCTTTTAACTGTTTTCCATACTATTTAAACAAGATTTGGCTCTCCAAGTGTTCGGGCTCTTGGTAACCAATCCACATTGTGGATATGATGCAGACAAGAGTTAATACAAAAAATATATATATACTCCTTGACCCATGACCTGCAATAGGATATTAATGGGGGCATTTTGCATGCAGCAATCTATCACTGGTAAAATTTTGATCTGAATTTGATTGGGTGGTGCAGTCACCAGTCTTCGCTGCTGGTCTTCATTGCACTTTTAATTCTCTGTATGCAAAACATTCAATGACCAATAAAAAAACAAAAAAAAAAAAAAAAAACACATGGTTTTATTACATACAAATATAACTAGAACTATTTACTGAAGGCTAAACTATAATCACGGTCAAACCAAGCATAGCATAATTCATACCAATATCAATTTAAAATGTAATTATGATGCCATCTAGTTGTAGATATGAAACTTTACTGGCACCATATTGTTACATTTGATTAACCTAATATGCTTTGGTAACACATTGTGTTTTAAGTATGTAACAGAATTTTTGTTTCCTGTTTACCTGTCAGTGCACAGTAGTAACCTCTGTATAACATTACATGTTGACTTACAGGTATGACTTTGCAAGTTTAATTTTTGTAGCAAAACATCACAAGCTATCAGTTATTTCAGAGAGATTACACTTGATATGTACTGTAGATTTTGAGCATTCATAGACTTTACATATTAAATATAAAACCATAAAATACCTGTGGAACATACAATGGGGCAAAAAAGTATTTAGTCAGCCACCAATTGTGCAAGTTCTCCCACTTAAAAATATGAGAGAGGCCTGTCATTTTCATCATAGGTACACTTCAACTATGAGAGACAGAATGAGGGAAAAAAAAAATCCAGAAAAATCACATTGTCTGATTTTTAAAGAATTTATTTGCAAATTATGGTGGAACATAAGTATTTGGTCAAGAACATAAGTTCATCTAAATACTTTATATACCCTTTTTTGGCAATGACAGAGGTCAAACATTTTCTGTAAGTCTTCACAAGGTTTTCCCCACACACTGTTGCTGGCATTTTGGCCTATTCCTCCATGCAGATCTCTTCTAGAGCAGTGATGTTTTGGGGCTGTCGCTGGGCAACAGACTTTCAACTCCTTCCAAAGGTTTTCACTCAAAATCTCACGATACATGGCCCCATTCATTCTTTCCTTTACACGGATCAGTCGCCCTGGTCCCTTTGCAGAAAAGACAGCCCCAAAGCATGATGTTTCCACCCCCCATGCTTCACAGTAGGTATGATGTTCTTTGGATGCAACTCTGTATTCTCCTCCAAACACGACAAGTTGAGTTTTTACCAAAAAGTTCTATTTTGGTTTCATCTGGCTGTGTGACCTCTCCCAATCCTCTTCTGGATCATCCAAATGCTCTCTAGCAAACTTCAGACGGGCCTGGACATGTACTGGCTTAAGCAGGGGGACACATCTGGCACTGCAGGATTTGAGTCCCTGGCAGCGTAGTGCGTTACTGATGGTAGCCTTTGTTACTTTGGTCCCAGCTCTCTGCAAGTCATTCACTTGGTCCCCCCATGTAGTTCCGGGATTTTTGCTCACTGTTCTTGTGATCATTTTGACCCCACGGGGTGAGATCTTGCATGGAGCCACAGATCGAGGGAGACAGTTGATTTCTTCACACCAAACTGCTTACCTATTGCAGATTCAGTCTTCCTAGCCTGGTGCAGGTCTACAATTTTGTTTCTGGTGTCCTTTGCCAGCTCTTTGGTCTTGGCCATAGTGGAGTTTGGAGTATGACTGTTCGAGGTTGTGGACAGGTGTCTTTTATACTGATAACGAGTTCAAACAGGTGCCATTAATCCAGGTAACGAGTGAAGTACAGAGGAACCTCTTAAAGAAGTTACAGGTCTGTGAAAGCCAGAAATCTTGCTTGTTTGTAGGTGACCAAATACTTATTTTACCGAGGAATTTACCAATTAATTCATTAAAAATCCTACAATGTGATTTCCTGGATTCTTTCCCCCCATTCTGCCTCTCATAGTTGAAGTGTACCTATGATGAAAAGTACAGGCCTCTCTCATATTTTTAAGTGGGAGAACTTGCACAATTGGTGGCTGACTAAATACTTTTTTTGCCCCACTGTAACTATCAAGGAATCAAGGAGGTCATGCAATTGTTACAATAAATAGCAGATAAATATCAATAAACAGTAAATACATACCTTATATTTTCTATACCCTACATACTATAAGGTACAGAAAAGGTGTTAAAGTAGGTGTAAACATTCCCATAAAAGGTGTGTGTAAACATGCATGTACATGCAAAACACCAACGTTTTTAATCAAAGTTTTCCACTCCTACTTTAGCAGTGTTTGGATTTTTTTTCTCTGAAAAATGCTATGTACATGGTGCTTTAAGTTGAAGCGTAAAACGGGTTATAGGTAATTTACAATATACATAAGACACGTGAATTACAATACAGTACGATCTAATAATAAGGATTTAACGCATACACACTCGGAAATGTCATTAACCTTCTGCTTCTATGTAGTTTCAGTTATAATGTAAATCCCAAAAACAGCACAAACAAGTCACTTGAGCTACCAGTATATGTAACATCCGAAAGCAAATTTAATGTTCATTTGCTGTCAACACATGACACTTACACAATGTTGTATTTTGACTTGATGCCAAAGACTTCAATGAAGACTGCGTTTGACGCTGTACCAAAATGAAAATCTTTCTCTATTTATTTGCAGAACGTCGACACAACATTTTGAACATCGCACCAACATGATGTAGCACAATGCCTTGTGCGTGGCATTGTCTGAGTTATCTTTGCGCAATAACAAACTAAAATACTAACATAAACGGACACACGTGGTCAGATATAAATCCATGTCGTTGGGCTTAACATGACGTTTACGATGCATTGAGCACTGAAGGTGATATTCAGGAAATCACTGCAAATACATGCGTCTGCAGGGCCTTTTCTATGTACATCCACAACTGTAGGTGGCGGCAGTGAGTCTGTCTGGTGTAAAAATTGCCATAAAGCCTTTGCCTGGCCACTTCAACGTTATTGGCGCCATCAGATCAGTGGCGCCAGCGCTGCTGAGAAAGGAAGACGGAGAAGAAGCAGACGGGTGAAGAACTTGAGGAAGTCGAAGCGGAAAAAATAAATATACTGTTTATCCACATACCTTTATTGAGCAAATCAACCAGAGACGACGCAGGTAGGTAATTCTACAGGTAACACAAATATATTAATTTATTAATCTCCCCTAGGTTTAACGTTATTACCGTCTTTGGGTGGTTGTGTAGGTTGCTAACATGGCTGGCGAGCTAAAGTTAGCCAGCTAACGAGCTATGTGTCAGATCAACCCTAGCACCCCTTGTGTCCGATGTTTTTTTTTTACGCTTTCGTTAAAATGGTCGTCTGTTCGTGCGCATTTACAAGCGGGGTGTAGTAGGAATGACGATTTTATCGAAGTGAATCATTTCACTGCAGTGTTTCGCCGACCTGAAAATCGCATATCGCCTGATTTTATCATAATAGCGGTTAGCTCGCTAACTAGCAGAGTAGCGAGCTAGGTAGCTGCTAACTAGCTCGCTAGTAGCGAGCTAGCCAGCAAACTAGGCCACAACACGAGTGTGGGCAGAAATACACGTCGTTGTTATAGATATTCGATTCTTTAAACGCTGTGTGGACGTGGATTACCACGTAGCATTCCGATGGAGGCTTAAAAATTCGCAATTGTAACGATACGAGTCGATGGATGTGTCTGTGTTTAATCTGTGTAAAAATAGCATGGCGACAGTATTGGGAGACGCATTGTTGTTGATTATATAAGATGGTGCCGCCTTTCCCGGGCTTTTTTTTAGCCATAGTTCTCTTAAGCTAAAGCTAAATTGCGTTCACCGAGGCCTTTTCGTCGATACGCTACAAAGCATCCTTCTCCTCGGCTAGCGAATCTAAACGTTTTCGGTGCTTAATTTGGAACATTATTGCGGATATCTAGGCGGCGTTCCAAACGGGTATTTTGCACCCTGAAATGCGCTTTGAAGGGCGGAAGTTGGTGGCGGCCATCTTAGGGTTGTCGAAAACCGAAGAGGCATAGCTAAGATGCCTACTTCGAAAGGCCTGATGTAAATCCTGCAGTAAATCCCTGCGCCTGTAAGCCCCATGTTTGGCCATTCTTTTTACTCAATCTTCGGCAGTGCACTCGATACCAACGTTGCTTAAAAGGTATGAAACAGCCGATGTTTAATAATTTCGGTTGTAGCACGTACGATATTAGCTGGCTAGTTTGCTGGCTAAATACTAGCTATTTGGCTAATGATAGCGAACGTTGTTGTTCTTCGTCATAAACGAAATTGTGCTCGTGGAAGATGGTGTGTTTCGATTTTACACGAAATGACGGATTCCGTCCCACTTCAGTACTTGAAAATTATGTTTTAATACGTGGCATTGGCAGCGATTTTTCATATTCATAAGCACAACGTTGTTATTACATTGACCAACCCAACAAAAGCGCGCTCCTGTGTTGGCTAGGCAGCAAAATGGCTAGATGCATTAGCCAGTTAGCTTGCTAGTTAGCGAGCTAATGTTAGCTAGGTTGCCGCCGATTTAGCCAGCTTGTTAGCTAAGCTAGTTTGCCGCCGATTTGGCTTCTGATTGAAATTGCTATACCGGTATACAGAGCAGCATGAAAGATTCAGTTTTGTTACCTTCCGACCTGTCCATTTAAAGGGAAGAGGAAGTGTACGATCAGGGAGGTCATGGGCCACTTGGTCTAAATTGGACATTTGTAAGCGTAACTTAAGTATTCACACACTTTATAAAATGTTTTCAATTAAATCACACTGTCCACTGTCAGATTAGTCAAGAATGTGGTCTTTTTGGAAACGGTGAAGTGTTTGTACTTGTCGGTGTCCTTTTTATTTGAAGCACGCTTAACTGAGGTTGGTGTGCTCAATATTTAGATTAACGTTTATTTGTAGTTCTGAGGTGCTCAAATAGGTGCTCAAATGACCCTTTTCTTGGACTTGTTGGAGATGTTGAATGTATAGCATACGCCCTTTTGTCTTAGAACGTCTGATCATCTGTAATTGCCAAGAATATATACTTGCTGTGGTTGTCTAATTTGGTATTAACCTACGTATGATGTAGTGCCAGGTTTCCAGCCCAAAGACTGCAGGCTTTCATCCTTAACAACGTTGCATGTGTTATCCTTAATTACGTTCTTAAGTGTACTTGGATGTGGGCATTATCATTTGTGTATATAAAGAATACATGCATGTAACTTTGTAGGATTCGATTGAGAACTGCATTTTTGTAGAAATCCCATAAAGTAACCATGGCATGAAAATGGGGTTGGAATGACAATGCAAGTGCATATTATTGCCGTAGAAAAGGGGTGTTGGTGTGGCCTAGTCATGTGCAAATGTGAGACCTTGTGTGTGTGTCCCTGCAGATGCTTTTGTAGAACTCTAAAATGGTCTGAGTAGAATGTCAGGTTGACACACATTTCATATTTGGGTTTATAGTAGTAGGGTTAGTTGAGGGTATTAATGGGACATATTGGAATAAGTCAAATATGGAATAAGTCAAGTAAGTAAATGTTCTGCAGTTTTCAGAGCAAAATGGAGACATATGGGTGTAAAACTAAGTGTTTTATTTTAAATACTCAGCAGTAAGTAGAGGACTCTGCCTGTATTTAGACATAAAATCGTTTAAAGCCATATGATGGTAATTGTGGACCTATTTTGATAGCTTGCAGTGTCATGATGCTGGTTGTCTGCGTGGTGCTCAGTCTTTTGTGGGATCATTCTTTTCCTGCTAGGTGCTGCAGTTCCCTATCAGGAGGGCAAGCTGCAGGAACCAGAGCAAGAACCCACCCAGTCAGGAGAGGAGGTACTGCAAGCTGCTCAACTGGACCCAACAGTGGAGACCGCGGGCCAAGGACTGGAGTTCGTTCTGATGGCCGAGTCAGAGACTGAGTGTGACACGCCGGGGCTGGACACGCTCGGCTCGGAGTGTGTCATACCACACAGCCAGGTCACGGACGTCCACTATGCGTCCGGATCTGAGATCATGGCCCTGGACGAGAAGAGAGACACCGATCTGGACATCCACGGTGCAGATCTCAAGGTCCAGGGCCTCGGAGCGCCCGAGCTCGGCTCAGTGACCTGCGTGGAGACCGACCAAATCATAACGGAGACCGATCACGACTACACAAAGGCCGAGCAGCAGTCAGACTTGCAGTGCTTCGGTGGCGCAGACATGGGTAATCAAATTAAGTGTGTGTCCAATGAGAGTCTGTTGGGCGATCTCATGAAGAACGACAAGGGCGACGCCCAGCAGTGTGCCGGGGAGCTCACTGTGGAGACCGAGAACGGTGTAGTCATTCATGAGGCTCAGGGCCTGCAATGCAATGACTGCGGGGATCTATTTACCAGCGCGTCTGACCTTCACCAACACTGTGAAATTCACAAAGCGACTAATCCGTACAGCTGCTTCCAGTGTGGTGAGAGCTTTGCTGTAGAAGCCAGTCTAAAAGAGCACCAGAAAATTCACTTGAAAGGGGTAGATGTGGTCGGGAAGGGTTGTATCGATCCTTTCAACCTGAAGCCACACCAGATGATGCATTCAGGCGATAAACCGCATAGGTGTCAGGAGTGTGGTAAGAGCTTTGCTGCGGCGATTACTTTAAGAGAGCACATGAAAATGCATGCAGATGACAAGCCATACAAATGCACGCAGTGCCGAAAGAGCTTTATCCGGCGGCGCCACCTTAAAAAGCACCAGGAAATGCATGCGCGTGAGAAACCGTATAGCTGCGGTCAGTGCGGCAAGGGCTTCGCCACCGCGTCCAATCTCAAACAGCACCAGAGAATCCACGCAGGCGATAACAAGCCTCACCGGTGCGCTCAGTGCGGTAAGTGTTTCGCTGCGGCGACCACCCTGAGAGAGCACCAGCGGATTCACTCTGGCGAGAAACCGTACAAATGCAATCACTGCAGGAAGAGCTTCGTTAGGAGGCGCCATCTTAAAAAGCACCAGCAGCTGCACTCTGGTGAGAAGCGGTACAGGTGCTCGCAGTGTGAGAAGAGCTTCAACCACTCCTCTTCCCTGTCGAGACATCATAGAACCCATCTAGATGACAAGATGTATGCCGTAGCCCAGGCTGGGAAGGGCTTCCCATATACTATTAAGCACCAGAGGGTGCTCACAGGAGAGAAGTCTTACAGTTGTAGCCAGTGTGATAAGAGTTTCAATCATTCGTCCTCTTTGTCAAGGCACCAAAGAGTTCACTTAGACGGGAAAACATACAGCTGTAATCATTGCGGCAAGAGGTTTAATCATTCGTCCTCCTTGTCCAGACATCAGCGAACTCACCTAGAAGAGAAAACATACACCTCTCCTCAGCCAGGCAAGGGTTTCCCACACACCATTTTGAAACACCAGCGACTGATTGACAGCGAGAAACCATACAGGTGCTCACAGTGCGGAAAAGGTTTCAACCATTCATCCTCCCTCTCAAGGCACCATAGGATCCATAATGATGTATAGTTCTGCCCAGTGACAAGTGATTTTTACATAGTCCCACTGACTAGTTTGGGACATTAAGGCTGAGTGTGGGAAGACTTCCTTTTATAAAAAACAAAAATCACAAATTTATAGGAATGAAAAAGTAGACTGTCAGTAGAACTGTAACCCTTTGCTAACAGCTTGATTTGGTTGTCAAAGCATGGTTTAAAACAAAATAAAAATAAAAGGTTAAACTATGAATTTGAACTAAATCATGTCATTGGGAAAAGGAATTGAGAATTGGCTTGTGTGTACCCACTAGCAATGGTGCTTGAATGGCAAATTGGCCCCTGAGTCCCTGAAACTCCTTCAGAGCGCGAGTTAAATCTAAACATAAGGTATACAGCTGTAATGCTAAGGAAAATATCTTCTGTAAATATTTTATATCTATACATGTGGCGGGTCAGTTCTTTTAATACCGGTTAGTATGCCTTGCTGCAATGTTTTGTTGAGCTCTGTGAAGACTCAGGTGGTGTTAACAAGTAGTTAAAACAAATGTAAATAAGCAGTGGTTTTACATAGATGGGTAGCGTGTGTTTGAGATACAAACGCGTAGCTTTATTCTGGACCAAGGCCCAGCGAGTCTCTTCCCATTTAAACAGGACTTGTGTTTTTTTTTCTTTGTATTTTTGTTTTTTTCCTTCCCCAAGCATGCATACAACTGGGGTACCACTGGCAGTTTTGCTATGTTGTCAGCAAAGGGTTATGGTTTTATTCAACTGAAAAGTAAAAACATCCACAATTTGTATATGTGGGGAGGAAAACTTAACTGAATAGTGTTGGATGAGGGTTGTGAAGTAGCTGATTTGGGGAAATCAGATTCTTCCATTCATCTAAAGTAATACAGCTGTACTCAACAGGGGGGAGGGCGGGTTATAGTAACAGCTTGTACATGAAGAGGACGATAATGATCTGCATTTGACACATTTCATCCAATGATCTTGTAGTGCTTGTGTACTCACCTCTTCTGTCACCAGTGTGTAATGGCCTCTAGGGGGCGCATGAAACACTGTTAGTGAGCACCATGCCAGCACATCTCAGATCTGAACTGTGAGCCAAAATGAAAGCCTATTTCCCAATTTGTTGGATCACAAGTTAGTGCTGTGTCTTTCTCACTAGATTTAAATGATTAAGTATACTAGCATGACCAAAACATTTGGTTAAAAGAATCAAGCTCTAGAAGAAGAAGAAAAAAAACAACAACCGTTTGGTCTCACAAGATTTAAAGTTGACTTGCGTCCGGAATATTCCTTCTACAAACTAGTTCTAGCCAGTTTGGTATAATACCAAATCTATGTTACCAATAAGTGATTGTGCATATTTACAGATGTTCAAAATATTCCTTGCTATTGCTTTGGAAACTAATTGAATTAGCAATGTATAGCATATAGTTAACTTATATTCTGACTGCATTACATTCTACAAGCTATCCAATTTGACATAGTAATAGATTGTAGAGTATACTTACCAACAAGTACAGAGTATATAGCTTGCTTTTACTGAAGATACCTTTAATTTGAATTCTTTCAAATTTCCAAGATTCCATTGGTTTGCGCTTTCTACTTACTGTTCTGTGTATGAAAAAAATATTCTCTTTTACAAACTGATGTATTTTTTAAAATATGGTTTGGATTATTTGAAAGGGAAACGAACGGAATATTGTTTTTATGGGAGTGAACGTTATTGATCCTGGTTTCTTTTGTTGAGAAAATGTTTTTTGGATAACAATTGTGCTTCAATTAGTAGCATAGGCTTATTCATTGTGTTAGATATAGGTGCCTTAATGCATGCTGTGTGTAGAAATGTATGCTGAGCTGTCAATGAAAATATTTGTAAGGTTTTGCAATCGCTCCTTTTGTTCCTCTTCATACTAACCCATGTTTTGATTTAATTTCACTGATACTTATTTCGTTTTGCTTCTGTATATGAATATGTTTACGATATGTTACTATCATCTTTTTAATTTCCCTGTCTGTTGATTGGCCTCAGTGTAGATAGTTTGAGGTTCAGAAAAGTTACATCATTGATCCATATTTTGATTGGCCTCTTGGTTGAGGTTGAAAATTGTTCCACCTGTCTCCCAATCTTTGTTGAGTGGCACATTTATGGATAAATAAAGGTTGACTGTCAATCTGCATTGCCTGTGTTCTTTGCTGTTTATTCAGTTAGGCCTGATGACTGATGCACTGCTGCAATGTGTTACTGATTAATGGTCTTAAAAACCGCAGTAGGACTACCAAGATATAGCCTTCCCATTCATACAATTTTGGAATTTTTCAAAACATTCTTTTGGCTTCAGAAGTTCAGACAATCCAGAGAGAAACGGCCCCTGTATAGCACCTGTTGTCTTTCAGATTCTCTATTGTTGCTTCTGCACTCTTAATGGGCATACATTTGCTAGTCTCTGGGATGTGGTTAATTGGCAGCAGAGTGACATGATTGGCCAATAACCTTTCCAAAATAATGGTCTTAGAAAGTCTTGCAGTCTTAGAATGTAGACACCAAGTTAAGGCGTTGGTCCTCCCCCCCCCCCCCCCCCCCCCCCTTATTTTAAGGGGAATATTAACATTGGGAACATTTTTAGGTTGAATAACTGTTTTTATTGGTCGGAGGCTTCAAGTTATTACTGATATTTGAAATCTAACCACTTTGCTGTTTGGCAAAGGTTTTGTGGTTTGGCATTGATGCTGGTCAGGCACTTAATCATTTTTCTCCATTTGATATCCAGTATAAAAATCAATCCTTGTCAAATACTATGGGTCAGTTTCCCAGACATGGATAGACTAGGACTAGGTCCTAGATGAACTTTTACTAGTAAAGCTCTTAATTGTATTTTTTTTTAATCGACTAGGTTTAAACCATGGCCTGGAAACTAGCCCTGTATCATGATTCATGAAAGATTGGAGTAAAGGGTTAATCTACACAATTTCATTCAAATAAGTGTCCAGGTCTGCACTGCAAGTTTTGTTGGAAATTAGTTGAGACGTTGAATATCAGATTTTAAAAACTACACATTTAAACTATGTTTTAAAATTGTGAATACATACCTGTTTGTAGTTAATATGTTCTATCACAACCTCAGCAAAACAGTTACATGTTATGTTGGGAAATAGAACCTGTGATGCTAAATTGGTTTTGGTTTTTATGAATGAATACAACTTTTCCACTAGAGGTCTCCCTTTGTATGGTTTCCCTATGATATCTGCCTGAATAAAGAATATACAGGTGTTTCTGCAATCTGTAGAACATTAATGTTGGTCCACAAGTAAAATCAAGTATATATAACACTCAATTACCAAATGAACTTATTAATATAAATCTAAATTCTACTATTGGATTTCCAGCTCATTTTTGGTGAGATATAAAATGAGATCACATTCTTGGAACCGAATTTCAAGATGACACCAGCACTAGTAGAAGCACTATATTAGTATTGTAATGTTTGTGGAGACTCAGTGTTTTTTAATCTTGATCATGATTTTGTTCAGAGTAATTTTGGTGGCGATGCTTAATGAGCAGTTTCACAGTACTATCTTCTTGGTCTGTCAGCAAACTGCTTCTTGTTTCCCCAGATGCTTGTCTTTCGGGCCTGCAGATTTAGGTTCAGTGCTTTAGTAGTTGAATAAGTCCTTAATTTCATACTGAAGTGTTTCTCATGATGAAACAGGTGACTGTTGCTTACTTATGTATGCATGACTAGATGCTTCATAATTCATGAGAGCAGTTCTTACACAGATAAAATTTCACAGTATTGTTTCAGAAATGAAGATTAGCATCTTATATGTTTATGTGGATTTCTTAAGGAATGAATAAAGTTTCAAAAAGTAACAAAATCATTTTCAGCACAACCTCTTTCAGCATTCAGAATTATAGATCATATTAAAAATTAATTGTATCACAACTGCGAATACCTTCTCAAAAGGTACAAGATGTGAATGCTGGTCTCCTGCGTATGACTACCACGTTATCAAAGGAATCATCTTAACCTCAGAGTTTTGGTTAGAAAAATTTGTCCCTGCCTCACTTCCTGTGTATATTTTCTCAATTGCAGCACCGTATAAAAAGACCACAGGGTTCCATGTTGCCTGTTGACAAAGGTGGACCAAAAATGTGCCTGAACCAAAAAATGATGGTCATTACTAACCCCTACCTTTAGATCTTGAATAAGAATTGCCTTCTTCAGCTGGGTTCTCCAATAAGACTACACATAGGCCTATTCATAGGTGCAATGCTGTCTAGTCTGTCATTCTGCTCAGTGCATCAGTGCATCAAAGAGTGCTAACAGAGGCTGTAACCACTCCCAATACTGGCCCAATGTTGAGACTATGCTCAAAATATGGATTTCATTTAATGTACCTTAGTTTGCAGGGACCTACATGTAACAACTATACATTTACCCTGATATCTTTTCCATTTTCCTTCCAAATGAGGTTTCAGAAAAGAGTAACCTGGCATTTGCACAATACGAGAGAATAGATAAAATCAGATTGTTTAAAACATAGTTAAAAGACAAAAAAATTTAAAAAATACTGAATCAGTTGACATCTGGTTCTCAAAGCAGCCAAACATTCTTGCTGTCACATCTTTGATATCTAGAATATAGAAGTAATATATTTACTGGTAAGTCTTCTGTGACTCCAACACATCTCCATTACGAAGACAAGGCTGTATTTCCACAGAAATGTATCTGTACATGGCAGCCCCTACTATTATTCTTTCAAAGGCAAGAAGTCCTGATTATTAATATTTATCTAAAACTACATCAAGGGGGTATGTATATTCACAGTGGTTTATTATTATTATTATTACTTACTGGTGGAAAGTTATTGTGACATGTTTTGTGAAATTTGATGTACAATTATACCAGATTCCATATTCAGATTCAGGTTCCCAGATGTTGTGTATGAAATTTGAACATTTTTTGAGAACAATTTCAGTGTGAATAGTTCTTTGTCAACTACTGTCAACAGCAGCAGAGCTGGATATGAGAAAATAAGATGGCTGCCCCAGCAGTGTTTTCATTCTCTATATGCAGATTGACGGATTATGGCAAGTCTGACATTTTTAGATGAATTTCCAGACTGGCATTTTAACGCACTTTAACTTGAAGCTAAAAGATTCATTTGCATTTGGGCATTTTCATGACGCGAGGTACTGATATTCTGTTAAAATATTTTTTTTTCGCATTAGTATTTCCCTTTTGCCCTGCCCTTTAGTGTGTCTTGAAAGACGATTCTTTATACTAATAGACATTTCCTTGCAAATCAACATTTGATTTCATACTCCAGAAACGAGTGACAGTAGTAGGTTAGCGTTCTGGTGCTTGCGGTACGCTGATAGGAGCTGATTCCGTGATTCTGAATTATATATAATACATGCATTATACTTTAAAAAGTGAAATGGTAGGCACAAATCTGGTTCGGCAAAAATTTAAATAGCTTTTGTTGCATCCGGTCTAGGGCGTGGAGCTGCAGTCAGTCAGCGAGTCATCTCTACCCATCAACCTCCAGCTTTTCTCCTCTAAAGCGGTTCGTTTACATGGCATTCTCTGCTGGGCTCCGCCGCCTGCAAAGTTGAGCGAAAGAGACCGCAAAGTGGACGGATTTTTCCGCGCCCCTCTACCAACTAAAAAGCCTTTCCTCTATGTTCGCGCAGGCAGCCATTGCACAGATATCTCCCCGTTCCCTTATAGGTCTCTTGGGATCACGAAGAAAGCATTGGCCTGCCAGAAAAATGATCAGACACACTGAAATGTATAGACGGCGTATGCATATTTCTTTACACTGGCCTTCCAGTGTTTATTTATATTTGTAATGTTTGATGTGAGATTTCTAAAAAGACAGACCATCTGTGGATTTTGGCAGCTACCGAGTAAATAACTAGTATAGGCCTATGTGTAGCGTATAGTAGTCCCACAACAATTGTTCACGGTATGCTGCTATTCTCATCGAGGTTTAGAGTAGCGTATCTACCATAATGGGTGAAAATCAGCTTTTCTCTTTTATTGCTTGTCTTGGGCCACTTGATGGTAACACGGTAGGTATTCTGCGCCAGATTAGGCCCTTTTTTTCCACTGCTGGAACTTTATAGGAACTCTGGAGCTTCAGGCGCTATGTTAAAAAGTGGTTTTATGAAGTTGCGTACTGTTAATCCATATTTCAGATATTAAGAAATCTGAGTCATGGTACCCACAGAGCCCAGTTGCACTAGTTAACCCACTCATTCCGGCACCCCTTAACCAGTTACCCTATCACAGGTTCCCAAACACTTCAAAGGTCAGCCAAGTGTACCTGGTTGGCTTAACAAAGACTAACTCTCAGCTAACAATTTTTGGTTGCCAGAATATTCTCAGAAAGTTTGGACAAATGTTCCTTGGATATAAATTTGTCATCCATGTCCAGTTTTCCATGTTTTCCTTAAACATTGTTTACCTGGAATGTTTTCTTGGGACCCTGATAGAACTTAAGAACAATGTAACATTCTTAAAATCTTTGAGATATGTTCATATTATAACATGATGTCAAACCCCAGTGAATACATGACCTAGATTTTCCAGTTACAGGAATGTTTTCTGTTGGCTGGGTATAAGCCACAAATTAGGGGATAAACCTTTTACAGCATGAATTTTGTGGAAAAGAAAAATAGGTAATGCATGGACGATAACAAATCGAGCGCACTCCGTTTATCTAAGAAATGGCTGTGACCAGAAAATGTATGGCGATGGGGGTGCATTTTTCTTACCTAATGTCTGAGCCAGATAAGCAGGAAGGGGAATTCTGCCTTTCCTAGAAGCAATGAAGATGGAGGAAGCGTACATGGAGTTAGAGGCAGAGAATGGAGCGGTTGGAATGCTACTTTCAGCTGTTCTCCACTGCAGAGGAGAGAGGGTCTGCAGAAGCAAAGCTGCCACAGAACGCCTTTCAACACGACCTTTTGTCTGTCTTTGACCTGGACAAGAGGAAACATGCATCCAGCTTGAATAGCAAGGGGGGGGAAACAACATATATGTATATTTTTATACTACATTATTGTTCGTTACTTCTGCAGAGTTTTTAAATTATATTAATATGTGGTTATATACTTTTTTTAATCACAGGATAACATTAGAGACAATTCCAATTTTAATCATGTGGGGGACTTAATCATACAGTGAAATTATGATTATAGGTGATAAATAGTAATAAAAGTAAGCACAGCTTACAGCAGTGTTGGTTTATCATTAACAAACACTGGCAAATGGATCCAAATATAGTGGAGTCTCTTTGTGTCTATTATGCATTTACTACATTGTGTTCAGGTATTACATTAGATCTCCTACAGTTGCACTAAAGTCCAAAATGGTTCGTGGTTGTGATGCTGATTTTGAATAAATGCAAAACGCTCCCATATGAAAGTTTCCAAAGTGCTATGGCCATCCTTTTTCAGAGGGACACACAGACAAGTCTCTCCATCTAATCCCACAACAGATGGCAGAGGTTCAGGAAGGTATCTTGTGACATTCTGATATTCTGCAACCACTGGTCACCTGTGAAGTTTCTAACTACTGTCTCCTACCAATAGCTCTGTTGTGCACACCCACACAGATGGTAAAATGTGGTGAGCATGGGAATACAGAAACATCCAAAACACAGAAGCATAACATCTCGTTTCTGATATTTGTATAGTTCATGTTTGTTTATTGTTGTTAACAATCCTACCCTTCCTTTTTGCCCACAGTACCGATTTTCAGCACCAGCAGTAGCACAGTTGATCGCTATAATTCTTTGGAAGATTCTCAATCTCCTCTGAGCAGCTCTCCTCCAACATCATATTTCCGCAAAACATAAAAGCATGAAGTACGTAGTAACTCCGTGTTCGCTTGTTGTAACCTTGTCCCATTTTTAGCATCACTCAGTCCTATTTTACCTTAACTTTGCAGTTCTTGCTGTGCAGTGGGAAAGCAAAATGGTAATGTTCCCAGGAACTGTTTAGTACCCATTTTGGATAGCTCAGGAGCACTTTAGTTCCTCCAATAAGTTGGGGACCGCGTAGAAAAGCAACTATTGTAGTCTATTGAGGACCTCCCAGCTTGTGTTTAAGATTGAAAAAAACAATCATCACAGATGAACATTTGTATGAATTACCAAACCAGCATTAAGCAATACAGTGCTGAATGTTAAAGAAGACAAAATGGTAGAACTCAGTATCATATGTCACTCCTGCACTAGGAAGCTTAGAATTTTTCTAGTGTTATAGAAAATAATGTTTTAGAAACTCATTCACAAATAAAAAATATGAATCGTCCAGTGTGAGAACTCTGATCTTAACACCTTTTGAGGTTGCAGTGTACATTTATTGCAATTTTAATGTAAAGAAATATGCGGACACACTGACACTATAAAGTACCGACTCTAATTTAGGGTCTTTTATTCATGGCAACTGTCAACAAGAAAGGTAGGAAAGTGAAGCTGCATCTCAATATATTGATTTAATTCAAGGTTTAAGCTATGTAGAATGTACATTAATAAAAACTCAGTATCTCCAGAAATAGACGTCCCTCTGACCAAAAAGTACAAAAATGTTATTATACACCAACTATTAGTCATGCACATGTCTGCAAACACACACATTTGTGATGTGGATGCAGAGCACCCAAGATATTTGCACCAGTAAGTATTTACACACAGCAGACACATATATACATTTGTACAGTAGATTGAATAGAATCGGCCATTTTCCCAGGGGTGCTAATGAATGGCGACGTTCACACGTTCATGACGGGCGTCAGCTGCAGTAAAGAGTTCTGAGAACGCATGCTGCTTTTGGAGTGCAGCTTCTCCAAGTCCTGCAGGAAGCTCTGGCGCTTCAGTCCCTCCAGAATCACAGAGTTGTTGGAGGTGAGACTCACTCCGGTCCTGTGGGGATAGGGAGGGAAACCATCAGTGTTGTATGATTCAGTCAATGGACATGATTCAGAATGATTCAGTTGAATTTAAATAGTTAAATAAACCAAATGTTGTGCTCTCAAATATTCAGGACTCATTCAATAGGCTGAAGGAATCATATTACTAGCCAATTCTGTTATTGGTAATTACAGCACTGTAAATTTAAAAAACAAAATGTAAAACACTACCAAGATCTTGAGAGAGTTCTGATCACCGGGATCACTATTCTCAAGATTGCATTCATCAGCTAGAGAAAATGTAGACTCTGAAACTGAAAGAAGTGTCTTTTCTGCCAAGACATGGTAGTTTTTTTCTTTCCCCAGCTGAATGATCCTTTATTAAAAGTTCACACATGGTCTATCCCCAAAACAAAAGTCCTTTCATCTCACATGAAGACTCATGGCACAGAGTGAAATATTGATCTTGTTTCCTGGGACTATTTTTTGTAGTATTACTGTGCAAAGTCTGCTAGAATGGAAGGCCCTGGATTCAAATGAACTTGCAAATGTATTGCGCGACAATCACATACCCGGTTTATAGCATGGGCCCATAAAATCCATGATCAAACCATTCCCTGCTATAGAATGATGATCTGTCACTCACCTTGGGGAGTCTATCCCACTGTCTCCTGTGCTGCTCTGGTTTTCCACAGTCTCGCCTGAGCTGGCCCCCTCAGGGACGCTCTGGCTGGCACTAGAGGTTTGAGGGCCACTGAGGATCGCTAGGTTCTCAAACTCTGCCAGCAGGGTCTCCTCCGCCTGCGGGCTACAGGCCCAGTTGGAGGACCTGCCGTCAGCTTCGTCAGCAGATTTGTGCAGCGTCTCCGTGTCTGATTCCACCTCGCTGGCCTGGCAATAGTCGAAGATGCTGCTCTCTACGGTCTCAACGGGTTGTATGTTTCCTCCTGATTCCTGCAGAAACTGGGATCCCTGTGCAGGAGCACTTTCACTGGGGGAAATCAGTGAATGATTTGAGTGGTGATGGGAACTATGCTTGTGCCACTTGGATTCGACCTGTTGGTAAGTTTCTAACATAGGCTCCTGAGGCACACCGCCGGAGCTCTCCTTGACGAAAGCGTTCTCCCAGTCTCCCTTAGCAGAGAAAGGTTGGTGGTGGGGGACCCTTCCCAATTGGGAGTTCTCACTGTCTTCATTCATGGAGTCCTCATTCAGATACAGAGAACTGCAAGCGTCGTCGTCATCCACCGCCCTCTGGTAGAGCGTCTGGTCTTCGTCTGTGAAGCTGTCGCTCTCCATTTGTCCTGAGTCCATCTGCTGGTTTCTGCTCTTAAAGGACTGCTGAGTGTTTTTAGAGCTTCCAGAAAGCTGGTGTGAATGATAGGGATCAGGCCTCTGGTTGACATCTCCCTTGCTGTCTAGCACTGGGGGGGATTGAGAGAGTCGGTGTTGGCCTGTGGAGTTAGACCAGGACGTGGGGGCAGCTGCAGTGTTGCAGTGATAGTTGATTTGGGGCTGAAATGATTGGGGGGATAGGTCCATATCGTTGGTCTGCCTTTCTGTCCGTCTTGGATCTGATACAGTCCATGTGTCCCCATCCTGGGAGGCCTTGTGCTTGGTGTCCCTCCCTCTCTCCTCCTTTAAACCCCTGCCTCTAGCTTTAGCTTCCGTTAACTTCTTGACTTTTTCCTCTATCCTCAGCGTGCTGCTCTCCGGGTAACCAGAGCTGTAGTCTCCAAGAAATTCTTTCATTGGCTTACTGTCTAATGCCAGTCCTTTCTCATTCAGTCCCTCACACGACCGGTCATTGACAGTTAATGCTCTACCAGCCTCGTTTGATTTTTTTGCCCGGGATGGATCCCAGGACTTTGACCTGTGACCCGGACACTCTCTGCTCTCCACTGCCTGCCGCCTCTCTTCATGCCTCTTTGGCCCTTTATGGCCTGACCCCTGCGCCGTGTCTCTAGCCACCCTACCCTGGAAAGGATTGTCTATTTGTTTCTTATACACGTTTTTGCTGTCCACAGTGGAAAAGTCTTCGTAAGCCAGATGGTCTGGTTCGTCCACAGCAATTTCGGGCCTGAGGCGTGAAGGAACATCATGCACCTTTAGATCACCGGCACACCCTAAGGCTTTGCTCTTCTTGTGCTTCTCTCTTGAAGAGTGTGTTTTCCCTCTGCTGCGTGTAGCTTTAGAGTTAGACCTCTTGCCAGGGGCCTTTGCCGAGTGATGCTTCTGTCTTGAAACCAGGATTTCTGTAGACATACCCCTGTCGACTCCCCTGTCGACCCCCTTGTCGACTCCTTTGTCTCCGCCCTTCTCATCCAGCTTTTTCATCAGCACGGTGTGGCGAACCAGGTTGTCGACTGTCAGCTCCGGGTTGATGCGCTTGATGATGGCGTGCTCCAGGTCCCGCGGAAGGTTGTTCAGATCGTCCTCATCCCGGACAGGCCACTCTGCTGGGGGGAACTGCCCCGAGAACGTGGCATACTCCTTCTTGGGTTTGTCCTTCTTTCCTATGTTGCGGCGGAAGAGGTTCAGGCCAAACTTGCGTCCCACTTTCTCCTTGTGCTGGCTTGTGGTGGATTTGCTCATCTCGCTGGGTTGGTAGTTGGCAGCTGTGGAAGTGGACTGGTGCTGGACGGAGGGCTTGGAGTCCCTGGGCTTTGCGCTTCTGCCCGTGCACTCGCTCACGGAGCGGTGGTCCTGGACGGACGGGGCGAGCTGCGGGCCGAAGCAGCTGCACGATTTGCAGTGAGCCACGATGGGAGTTTCGGCCGCTGCCTCCATGCAGATCTCATTGCTCACCAGGTAGGTGATGGGGGGGGGGGAGGGGGGGTCGTTCTCCGCAGAGGTCCACCAGTGCTTGTCCTTCACCACGCTGTTGGTGATGAAGTAGGTCTGTGGGGTCACGATGAAGTAGCCTTCGCCCGTGTGATAGATCTTTCTCTCCTTTATCAGGGCACCCAGGGCATTATACAGGATATCCTGGGTGGGAATGGTCATTCCTGAAACAGAGTTAAAATGGTAACTGTATTATTTTCTCCCCAAATTCAAAATAACCTGTTCTGCCTTTTTAGTGAGTGTTGTGCCTCCCACACAGGGAGCACCGCACTTCGTAGCAGAAGAGTCCTATTTTTGGCTCTGGGAAACACTGCTGAAGCAGTTACCCACCCGTTCCCTGGCAGGATAAGCCTAATTGTGTGCTGACTCCCCTTCATATTTGACTAATTAACCTACATGATTCAGACTTGAACCTGCAATTATAGGCTAAGCCTCAGCTTACCAAATGATCCGTCGTAGAGTCCTATAAAGTTTTTAGACTGTGGAATGATTGAACAAGATAGTGGTAAATGAAGGCCCTTTTCAGCAGTTTTTTTTTTAAACAGAGTCAAAAGAATGTGTTTAACAATAGATAAACAATGCCAATGTGCAAGAGTGCATTACCTGGATAAGCCTTCATCATGTGAGTGAACAGCGCCTCCTGGTTGACAGTGATGTGCGCAGCATTCATGTCGGATATGGCACAGCAGAGCACTTCGGACAGTGGGATGAACTGGGACTGCAAAACGGGGGCCATCTGAACGGGGGAGAGGTCACCTGGAACACATACAGGAAGGGTCATCATAACTGTTATTGCTAAGCGTCACACTCGGTGTCACTGCACACACGCTCACTCACAAACAAACACACGCATTTTAAACGACTGGTGACACATTGCAAATTCAAACATATGTCAGTGAATGCGATCCAAGTGGGTGAACTGTGCACATTGATAAATGAAGCTGCTACAGCAAAACACACCCACAGGCTCAGAGAGCAGAAATGCTGACCTGCAGATATTTGTGGGTGAACACGCGGCTTTGTGGCCTGTGCTTCATTGAGACTTGCCTCCCTCTATCTGGCTCACATAACGCATTGAAACTCCTATCACCTACATTACATTTGATTTTAAGCAATTAGAAAATGCTCTTATCCAGAGTGACTTACAAAAATGCATACAACAGGTCAGCAGAGTCAAGGCCAAGTTATTAAGGCCACAGTTGACCGTGATATTTATACATCTACCTTATTACGTCATTAAGTGCACTGCTAAGTGCCAGAGAAAGTATAGGCACATTAGCTTATCAGTTTGCATCCTGCACTTGTTCTATCAGCTGTATCAATAGGTGGGTGCCATTTCTACTTCCAGTTCAACTTAAAGTAGACTACCAACTTGTCCAAAATAAGGGCAGTCTGGCAATGAGTGTAAATACATTTAGATTGATTTCCACACTTTGGTGTGAATTCCCTTCCATTTCAGATCATCAGATGTTCTCTCGGACGGTCCGTTGTCTCTAGAACCAGGTCAGAACACAAACTGGTGATGGGCCAGGGATTCAGTCAATGGTTAGTCTATACCTTTATCTACCTTCACAGGCTAAATAACTACTGAAATTCTCACGACTGTACTATGATTTTGAATGAATTTCAGTCAACTTAATGAAGTCCCACATTTCAGTCACAGAGTTCAATTAAAGATTTATGACAACTTGAACTAACATTGCCCCATTTTCTTTTCAAATTTTCCCAGACTGTGTGCCATGCTGAAAGAATGAATGTACAAAGCCATAGGTTTATCTACATTTAAAACTGTAGGTAAGAGGTAAAAATACAAAAACACGTATAAAATTGGATTAAAATGCCATCTTTCAATCCTGTCCATCATAGGCATTGTTTACTTCTGTCAGCTGTGCGGCTATTCATCAAGGCTGAAACATTTCCCTGAAATAAGGCTTCAGCTGGGACAAATGCAACAAATCATAAAATCTGCACACATGGAGTGATGGTGAAGAAAATAATAAATACAGAAAATAAAACAAACTACCAAAAGGAAGCTGCATCCAGAAATACATTCTTGAAGCGATCTCATTTTAAGCATGTTGGGTCAAACCCTGCTGCAGTTTTACTGAAGTGTCTCAGATTTTTTTTGACTACATCTGTCCTAGTATGTAGAATTGGTATCAGTTTGGTATCATATCAAAACTGCTCTGAGCTGAGTGAAAAGAAGTTGTGATATGCATTCTTAAAGCTGTCTCATTTTAAACTTGCGTAATCAAAAAAGAACAGACAAAATGGGGGGGGTAAACCCTGTGGCAGTCTTAGCCAAATAAGACTGATTTTGGGCTATTCTAGTATGCAGATGGGTCCCATGGTTTACAATCAAATCAAAACTGCTGAGTGAAAAGGGCAGCTTTACATCACATGCTTTTGAGGACAGCATATGTTTGCTCTTGCAAACTGACAACTAAAAATTTAGAAATGAGCAGGACAAGGTCGAGCATTCCAAACGGGGGTAAAGGAAAAAAATAATCTGTTTGAATATAATCTTGTGCTAGCCATGTGTACCTTATTACAGTTCAAAATTTTGTCCCGATGCCCACTATTCCTTCGGTCAGAGGAGAGCAAGCACACTACAGGGGAAAAAAAAGGCTGGGGTACAGAAAATCATGTATCATAACTTACAACAGATAACAAAACAGGCAGCACACAGACAGACGACAAAACAGGCAGCATGTAGATGTTCAGCATGTCACCCTCGATCAGGCCTAAAGATGGCGCTCTTCCTCTCCGTTCTGCAGCGCTCAGAGCCTTGAACCCCCTTCCTGTCCAGCACAACAGCTGCGAGAGACGCTTTTCACACAGACGGGAGGGAGCGGAGAGGAGCGGAGGGATGAGAGACCGTCAGTCTCAGGACAGTACAGCAGTGATAAACACTGCTGCCCCTGAGCCCGGAGGATGTCCTGTCCGATTCCTCTCATTGTCTGTGTGCCACAGAAAGAGAAGAAAAGGGCCTTGGCCTCGGCACTGCAGGAGACCGGGCTTGGCAACGACGGGCACAGAGCCGGTTGTCCTCTGAGCCGGGGCAAACTCTGAGATTTTAGGGGGAGAGGGACAACGCGTGCCAGCACATCCAGCAGCTAAGCCCTGTGACTCACCAGTGGAACTGAAAGAGCCACAGTTTATGCATATTAAGCTAGCCGAAACAGTCGCCTGCACACAATCTTTTCTTTCCTACTGATGTAATTGCTGAAATTGACCAATTCTTATCCTTTGGTCCTCAGACTGTGGGATGCGACTCAATTTTGCAGAATAAAATATCACTCTACGCTTTGTAATATTACAGCATTGGTTATACAACAAAAATATCTACCATAAACATCCTGACCAATGCTCTAAAATATACAAATAAGAAACAATGCAAGTAATTTATGCTTTTCTCTCCAGTTGTACCTAAAGTCCATATATTTCTCTCTTATTATTTAACTCTTTGTGAATGCTGACCTATTACAAAATATCTTACAGTATTTACAGATGCCCATACTGGTTATGTATGCCAAGTATGGCATATCAAATGATCATTTCCTACTTATAGCCAGACCAAGTACTACTGCTTACAATGTACAGAACACTAATGGGATTTGGACGGACAAAAGATTCCATTATTTGCAGTTGCCATTATCTGAAGTACTTCAATGGTGGAGTATATTTGTGTAATGGAGACTTCATCTTGCCCCAGAAACAGGTGGGAAAAGCCTGGTGGCTGGTGAATGGGGCCCGTAGATTAGGACTCTAATTCTATCAAACATTAGCAGGCGTGACTGTTATTTGGGGATCGCTGTTGTAACTCTGTTCTCTCCAGGGGGAAAAGGGTTCTTTGCTCCCTGTAACATGAAGCTGTTCTTTGGACATTAAGGAATTGAGGACCTTTGTTACAAACAATATGAGAGCCCCCCCGTTCGCTCTCCCCCTCTCCCCCAGGTGCCATGGTAACACCACATTACAGCAGAAGCAGGGCGAGGGTTGGGTTGTGTAATGGAGGGCACAGAAGACTCAGTAACGTCACCCAGAGCACTTCAGACTAAACGAGGGCGGATTGACTCAGTGAGAATGCTTTAAATTACCATGCCTCCAGTATAATCTGTGCTGCCTGTTATAAAATTACCTTAGTGAAGCATTTCTACTGAGAGCACAGGAATTAGCCGTGACCCAACCAAATGAGCATATTCAACAACTTTATTCATTTTAATTCAATCAAAACCGACCTGAGTCTAAATATTGGATTTTGCCAATCCAGCCATACCTGAGACGCGTGAATATGGCAACTCAGAGAGGGTCAGATCCACAACCAGACCTTTTATTAAAGCAAAAGACCACCCATTTTCAGCTCACTAACGTTGGTCGCTGCCATTATTGTACAAGTATATTTCTGTATATACTTTTACCCTCAGTGGTCAGGAAATGTCAGTGGAAGCTTACCGTAACACTTCCCATCATAACAACAGTTGTACTTCATTGCAGCATGTATAAAGAGCAGCTGCATGAGATTTAGCTTTCCACTGCTGTCCCCATAAAGATGTGGAAAGACAAAGTGTACATGCATAGATTGCAGCACCATTACTGAACGCATGGGCTGTGCATGGATTACAGGTCATGGTTAGAATACCCGTGTGTATGGCTGACGTGTGTCTGGAGTAGGCCGCCTTCTTGTGTACGCGAGAGAGAGAGTACCAAACATTATAACTTTTTGCAATTATTAAAAACGTAATTCAAGCCTACACAATGTTAACACCTCATGAGAGATGAGGGGCAACCCACGTAATCACTCAGTGACCATTTGATGATGTATGGTTGGTGTTCAAGGCATGAAGACTAGGAGGACAAAGGAACACTGTGTGTTTTCAATCAAACTACACAAATTATTTAAAATATCAGTGCAACTTCCAAGCTTACACGTGGCCAGGACACTTGCTCTATGCTCTATGGACACTATGCTTTTCAGTTTTCAGAGTCGAACTGAGATGGAATCCTTCACAAAAAGGTTGCAGGAAAAGAGTTTTATTTCGTTCAAATAGCTGTCTCTGTGCCCTGTCAATTTTTTGGCATTTGATGTCACCAGCAGGGTGAAAATGTGTTTTTATATACAAACTGAGCAAGCCACTTCAGTCACCATTTTAGCCTTGAAAATGACCCAAAAATGGAAGTGCGCTGTCTGTCCCCAGATAACACACAAACAAACAAGTTGTTCTTTCCTTGGAATTTAGGCTACGCTGGTCATAAACAGATTTAAAAATTTGTAAAGTTACACTAAAGATATGAATTCATCCCTTTGTCCTGAGCAGGATTTTGTTCTGTATAATTTGGGAATTTAAATGAGATCCCTTAGCTCCACTCTTGTGGCCAGGTGATTTAGAGATTAGCCTAGTCTCCCCTCCACCTATCTGAGCATTTTACTACTTTAATCATAATTATTCGAGGGCAGATATAACTGCCTCTGTCGCTCCTGAGCACTTGGGAGGCGGCGCTCTGTTAACTTTGGAGCCATTTTGAAATAAAGAGTCAAGTCTGGTACAAGGGTCTTAAAATACCACCTCACATTTGGCTGCTTTGCACGCAACAACTCCTGAATACCACACTGTTACTGTACTACAGAATGCTTAGTGGTCACAGTCACGGTCCACCAATGGGGGGTCTGGACACAATTTAAAAAACTGTATCTCAGCAGATCTGGAGATGGGGGTCGGATAATTCAAGGCCAAGTCTGGACAGTCTCTGAGTCGGTTTACCAGACATCGATTAGGCCCAGTCATAGAATAAGAACATGCTTTTCTCAGTAGATATCTTCATTGGTTTCCTTTTTAGCCCAAGACTTGGCTTAATCCATGACTGATAAACTAGCCTATAGTCTAAGATTGAGACTCACATTAAGATTCAGGTCAGTCTCTCTCTCTCATTCATATTATGACTCAATTTTAGTTTCACTCTCATTCTTAGTCTCATTCTTGTTCTAAGCCTGAGGTTTAATAAACATTTCACCTTAACTTTGGCTCACAACTGAGTAAGAGTGTTCTGCTTTCTCTTAACAAGAATATTTTGGTGAGTTAATGGTCATGATTGGTGAACTCCCCAAACTGTAACAGTGAAGATAAATATAAACACTTGCATTTAATCATGAACCCAAGGAGGAATGTTGATTTAATTCCACCCAAAATTTTCTTAGTATCGCTCTTATTCTTCTTATCCATTATTTTCCTTTTGTGTCCCAATTTTTTAATACTTTTCTTCACACAAAATCCCTTCTGATTAGGAACACCCCTTCAGATTAGGAGCAGACTAGAACAGAAGTCCTCCAAAAATAAGCTGACTCAATTTTTGCAGCTGAGCTGCTACAGTCTATTCTGGCATAATCCAAACTGAAGGGAAGGGGGTTTATCCCCGTATTAAGAGGAATTATATGGTAAAATGAACTATCCAGTCCATGAAATCCAACATTTTATTTAGCTGCTAATGATTAAGTAGCCTTGTAACTTACTACTGCCTGAGTTCACTCTCACCACTGAAGAGGGACCGGCTGAAGGCCGCCACACAGAAGGATAAACAAATTGTGGTGATTGAAATCATACTCCTTGGATTTTAAATCTCAGATTGAATCATGACAGGCGGACATCTGTATCAAGCACACTGATGGGACTAAAAACGTCCCGTGTGTTCACATAGAGGGTGGCCCCAGGCCAGTCATGGGAATCCCATTTGCAGGAGGTAGATTGCATTATGGGTTACATCAGCGAAAAAAACAAAGATAAGCAGTTTGGATAGAGTCAATGGACTAACCAGCGGGACTTTCACAGTACTGCATTTCAGCGCACTGAATTAAAGTGTGCATCTTTTCATCAAATGCCCCTATTCAAGGCACATCACCGTGCTGGCCACTGCACATTCTACGCATTCCGTACAAGTTTACTCAACTGTAAACATATTTACTGGGGAAAAAAATGCAGGAAAGTCTCTCACAGGTACCACTGCATTAGCTCTATACAGTGTGATAATTTTAAATTTTTTAAAATTATTTTTAATTTTTTTTTAAATTTTTCATATTTTAACCTGTTTTCTTTTGGAGGGTAAAGTTTAGTTCCCCTGCTGTGACACTCTAGAATTTTTGAGGTGAAATGCAACAGGTATTGTTAGTTTGGTTACAGTGAGAATCCGCTTTCCACAAAAGATAAAATTTTTACAGTAAGAGTTGAGCTGGTTCATTTCAATGTTCCTTTTATTACTGAAGGACAAACTGCCTATTGTGGGGTTCACGCTCTGGTGATCTCACCTTCACAGAATGGGCGGGGCAGTCTGGCGAGAGGCCGGCTTTGTGTGTGCTGCAGGCTCAGCTCATCCAATTGGATACTACAGTTTGTTTGCGTACTAACCAATAACAATAAAGGCGCTTAATGTTCCTCATTCCTCCCAAAATCCGTAAACAACAGCTAACTGGTTGCATGCATGGGTGGCCGCAACGATCAACCATCAGCCGGGAGAGAAAAGAATACAAGCCGGTTGCCCTGGTGAGGAGACGGGGCCAGCAGGGGAGGCAGTCACATGTGCGGGGTTCCGCTCTGAAGAGTTCAAGAGTTCTCTTCTGCCCACTAATAGGGTGAGCACAATGTTGATTAAGGTTCTGGAGTTGAATGTACCTGAACACCTGGAAGCATGACATGAGGTTTTGCTCTTCATCTGACTTTGGATTCAAAGACTAGCCGAGTGAGGGCATCCACTGCAAAGCACAGAATTGTGTATGTTTGACAATTCAGTTTAATTGTCAGTTGAATTTCATAGTAACCTGATATTTTTTCAAACCTCACTACCTGACTTTCATTAGCTCCCAATAATTTACACTGGAAAGGACGAAATTCTGTTTTTTGATATGACATTGTTCTCTAGTACAATACAGTTGGAATGAAATCAATAAAAACTGCTCAATGATTAAAACTGTTGTTTAAACCATGTGGCAAATCAATAAGCCTTAAGCACTGAATTCCTCATTTGCTGACTGAAGAGCCCTTACAAGAAATGTTCAATAACTCACTGAGCAAACTGCAAGCCACAACCCTTATTCCAGTTCTCACTTAACCTTACAGACGGTGTACTGGTCTGAGAACTCTTTGAATTTGGGCTGCTAATTGCTTTTGTTTGGATCTGTTGGGGTGGGGTGGGGTGCTCATGGCTGTATATTTACATATTGAACAGCTAAAAATTCAGGTCAACTTGCAATTAATGTCTGGACCAGTGGCAACAATACTGCAGCCAGTATTAAGCAGGTGCATAGTGATCTAGTCTATGCACACTTTCTACTGAGCTGGGACTTGTGTCTTTGTATTCTCTACCATACAGGTCTACTGTTTGAGAATCAAGTTAAATTAAAGAATCATACTAAAATTCATAACAAACTAGAGCTCAGAGCATAGGCCAGGACATGCCTGAGAGTCTGAACTGTGACTACAAAAGAAAAATACACAAAAACCTTAAAATAACTTTGGCCCGGGCCCCAATCAAATAAATGTGGTTTCTTTAAGAGCAGACGCAATTCAATAAAAACAGTCTTTATGGGAATATGCTACTCTATTTTAGAATGAAAAAGAACACTCTTCAAAGGACATTTTTGCTTATTTTTTTTTAACTTTATAAAACACTTGAGGAAACGAATATTGTAATGTTAAGTCTTTTTGACAGGGCTTCATATGCCGTTAAAGAGGCAAACAGACCTTTGCTTAAGTGCTTTTTCCACTTAACTGATCATAGTGAGAATGAGAAACGTGCTTATGCGGAAATGCACTCAAGAGCAGGTCTGGATTTGCCCCCAAATGATTCTGACTGGGTCTCACCTGTGCCTTTTTAATACTTATTTTTAAAAGCAGCTCCGCAGTCAAAATGGCTTGTACAGCATTTTGACCAAATATCTGCCACCTGTTTGATTTTTTTGAAGTTCTGCAAATGTTTTGATAGTGTTATCAGATTTATTACCAAAACCTAATATTGGCTATAAGGGAACCAAAATCAACAAACAGCGCAGCATTTTGATAGTTAGTTCACTTATTTATTAAAGGAAGTTATGCAACATCCACTAACCCTGTGAGAAAAATGAGTCACCCCCTTAGACTCAGTAACTTGTTACACCTCCAACGATGGCTGCAGCCCAACGCACCCTGCAGGAGTTGATCAGTCCCTCCCAGCACAACGGAGGGAATATGGAGGGTCCATCCTCCCATGCAGAGCTGCTCTAGCCCAGTGAGGTTTGTTTTCATGGATGAGCTGCTCAAACGGGGTTAATGTCTGACTAGGCCGTTCCAACACCGTAACTTTCTTGTTCTTCACCCATCTTGATGTGGACTTTTCTGCACCTTGAGATTGCATGAGAGTATCACCAAATTTTGGCATCATTTTTCCTCTCTGTTACATAAACTACGACAGCAACCCACAAGAGAGGCGAACAAATTCATTAGGGAAAATTTATTAAGCTGCAGAATATCACACATGGAGCAAGTACTCTTTCATAGTACTGTACTTATCATTAAAATAAATGGGAGAATATGTGTTTTTAGGCCTTGAAGCTTGAAGCTCGTGTTAACTCATGCACACATAGTAAATAACATAGTGTGAATCCCAGCACAGCACTGAATCTTTCCTCTCTCCCCAGACATACACTGACACATACAGTCGCTCATGCACGCACTCGCACATACTCCCAGTGAGAGTTACTGCAGCCTGTGCGTCTACTGGCCCACATTATCTCATCTTCCTCATCTCCTCTGTCTGGCCAACTCTCCATTTTTGTTTCTCCAGTGCACCTCCCGACCTTGCAGGAAACCTTACAAAACAGACCTTATCGGCATAAGCCACACACCAATCACTACAACCAAAGGCATTAAATATTTATCCTACAGAGTCTGACTCTTAAACTATGGGCTTACAAGAGGAAACAACTTTGGTGTCCATCACATCAAAAAAAAAAAGACTCTGGGGACAGCAGCGAGTTTTGTTTTGTAATGTTTTTGGAAAGGCTAGAAAAGGCCCTTAATTTCTGTCGTAGGTCATTGCTGGAACTGCAGGCCAAGCCCGTTACCATGTTTGCTCAAAAAGGTTTATGGGATTGCCTGTAAGTGCTGCGGGGAGGACAGATGTGGTCAGAGCTGTAAAACAGGGCTGTAAACCCACTTGCTAAGAGCACTTTCCCACCTCCTGGACTTCTGCACCTCTGTCTCTTTTAACAGTCCCAGAGACAGAGACGCCCATTACTCCCAGGGTGGCTGGAGTAATACAATGCGGTACAGTTTGGATTCTTATCTGTACTACATTCGAGCAAATTTGTTCTTGTCCTTCCCTCCAATTCGTGAGCTTTGTGAACAAGTAATACCTTTGTGGTTTTCCCAAGAGTGGTGTTTGTTAAAGGTGATGTCATTTTATATTTGGCACATTCAGCTCAAAAAAGTTTACAAAAGAGGAGGGTGTGTCCAATGATAGGTAATTAACCTGCTTACTATATCTTACGGAGTATGGAAAAATGAATCACCTGCGGATACTTCGGATAGGCTTATATCAAAAAAGCAATGGCACATTTTCATCTCGTGAATTAAAAATTAAAGCTAACCCACGTTACTTTTCTCAGGCAAATTTTATTTCTGTATTTCAGGGATTCAGCAATTCAGAATTATGCGCAGTATCTGCAAGCCCATCCCATGTCTCTTAGACTCTGTGTTAGTTCAGGAGGGAGCGGTTTGAAGCACAGGTCGTCTGCAGCATGCTCTGCTAATTACGTTTTCGCTACGCAGCTGAGCAGCCGAGCAGAGCACCAATGGCCTTGAAGGGCTGTGCTTAATGTGCACTTGGTGCAAGCAGACGGCGAGTTTCTGATGGACCTGTGCAGTTAAACAGGGGGATACCATTGTTGACTGAACACCTGAAGGCCACATGGTCTTCAGTCAAGACCATGATTATTTCATTCGGGGGTTTTATTGCTGGGCTACATCAAACGCCTGCACTCACTCCTGGCCTTTCTCATATTAAGACGTGAGGACCTTGGACTAGAGCTTTAGCTTGACTGCCACCCAGATATCCCTAACTCAACTACTGAGTGTAAAATGGAATCTCAATTTGTGGCTTTAATACTTCATACAGCCAGTGACCTAATAAATGGGAGTAACTGCATATTTCCATTTGCTTGGTGTTGTATTGAATGATGCAACCCTCTTTAACGCAGTCATTGACAAACATGCAAATATTTTTCTATTTGCCTGGACTAGTACCTGGTGCTACTAGGCCTTCTATGTTAAAGGAAAAACTACTGAATACAGTGTAATGTGTCTGCAAAGTGGAAATGGAAAATCCATACAGAACAGAAAGGCATACTGAACAGTTGACACCTTAGAGTACAAAACTACAAATAAACTAATTATGAAAAATGAAGCCACACTATGGCCAGACTAAATACAATCTGTAAGCACAATTTTATGGTGTTTAGTGCATAGGTGTCAGAATTTAGCATGAAAACCTCAGAATCGGAATTCGTTAAAATAACACAGATGACCTGGAACTTTCCTTCTTGAGAAATTGTCAAATTTATCCAGTCTCGTTACTTCAAACTGAGCCACTTGCAGTATGTTATAAAAAGGAAAACATACTCAGAGCTCTTTATTAACTACTTTACAATTATCTTGAACCTCAACATTTAAATCCCCAAAGAACGCTGGAGAAACATTTCCTCAGGAGCTTGGTGTTTACAGTCCGTTGGCATCTGAGTTTAAACATTAAGTGGAGGGCTTTAGAGGGGGTACAAAGACCAGTATTTTGACTGGGCCCTTATCTTTATAACACAAGGAAATGGCAGGACTGGATAACGCACATACATTCCAGTATCTGGCTGAATGGAGCATTTTAACAGTTCTTTGAGATATATATTTTATAAATGATTTGGCTATCCTGTCTGTAAAGTTACTGAGCGAATAAAAGGGCGTTGCTATTTCAAATAGTTCTGTGAAGTCCCGGGTTAACATCTTAGCTTCCATTTTGAGTTTTCCCTCAGGTTAAATTAGGAAATACATTCTACTGGAGAGGGCCTTAATTAGAAATCACTATGAAGTAAAATCATAACGCATGTTTGGCTAGAGTTGAGTAGCATAAAGTAGATTGTTGTGAGCAAACCCCTTTATGTTGCAACACTGAGTGAGAATCACATCAAAACATTGAACACATTATAGTCATTTAGCTGATACTTTTATCCAAAGCGTTGATTAGGCTAACCAAGGGCCAATCCCCCCTGGGAACAATGTGGGGTTAAGGGCCTTGCTCAGGGGCCCAACAGCAAGGGTGTTCTTGCTGTGGCTGGACTGGGGCTTGAGCCACCAACCTCAGGGGTCCCAGTCATGTACCTTAGCCACTAGACTCCAGGCTGCCCCACACCTAGATCCAATTCACAGAGATGCCAGGACAAATACTAAACTAGACAGGAGTAATGCAGTACAGCCAGAAATGAATTAACTAATGTAATTGCAGAAATTAAATAAAGGAGGGGAGACTAGTCTTTGCAAGGAGCTAGACCACACACTACACAGAAAGTATGGGCAGGGCAGAGGGGTAGACTGTAGTCTTTGCATGGGGATAGACCACACACTACCCAAATGGCTGTTGGGCACTGGAAGCCTCCTTTCTAGAAATCGGTTTCAACAAATGTAAGGACTGATGATGATGGGACCCCTTAGTGTGCACAATACACAAACGAAAAGCTAAGGAACCAATTCCTCAACCACTAAGGTCTCGAAGGAGACAGATTAGAGGGAACAAATCCCTAAAACAAAAAAATAAATAAATAAATGATACACTCCTGTGGGAGAATCCCAACTGTAAAATAAATAAAAAGAAACCAAGACTTCAGGAGTGATACAACTAACAGCTCTTCATATAGAAAGAGCAAACTGCGAAGTACCACGCAGATACTTCAACACCAAAGTTCTTCGACGGGTAAAAACGGATCAACCCCGCAAGAAAAAGAAAATAAAGAATTTAGTAAAAGATTCCTACATTATACCTACATTCACGGCTTTTCTGAGCCGAAAACCAGCGGACAAAATCTCTGCTTAGCCGGCGAAGTGAATAAACGACACTTACGCAAAGAGATGCTGAAGCCCTGGGTAATATAAAGACCTCACACACCTGAAACCAATTGCTAATCGGCCACACCAAGCAGTCAGCCGATAACCAAACAAGATAGGAAAAGATAGCCCTTTAGCCAAAAGAACGTCGTTAGCTTCTCGACGATAGCACAAACGAAAAAACACGAAACAAATTATAAAACCCAAGATAGCACCTACAATCATGACAGCAAAGACTTTGAACAAAACTAACACACAAGCAGAGCAGATACAAAACAACTAACTCATATCTGTGCTACTGGACATACGGTCACCAGAGGTTTCATACATGATTACATTTCTGTGAACTTTTTCATAGGAAGGTTTTGTCTAACAGAAGAAAAACCATTTAGAATGTAAAAAATGTAATTCTACATATATAAATTAAATATATGCATACATTATCACAATTTTCCAAAGTAAATTCATTGGGAAAACGAATAACTAATTTGAGTAAACTCATATTAAATCACATGTTAATTATTTTCCAAATCACCATCTACACTACTAAATAAGCCTTTGTATATGTGCTTTAGTACAGCTGGAGTACTGAATTCAACATAAAGTGAAAAGTTGTCACAAGACAAACTTCTGTATAAAGTATGATAATGAATATCATATTTTTGGACTATTCCCAGCCTGAAATCCACAATAGATTATCCTGCCTTTCAAAAAAAATGACCATTTATTCACTAAGGTAATCCAAACTGCCTTCTTTGATTACAAAACAACCGCTTTTAGTTTTCCCCCTCAGAACATATATAACCCAAAACAGGACAATGAAGATGACTTATTGGTTGACATCCGAATCACTCAGTTCGATGAAAGAGAAAGGAAACGCTGGAGGTTGAGGTGAGATTCCCCTCCCTTTGAGGCCTCTCTGGGAACATTCACAAAGGGCGGTTTATGAATCGGTGTCAGGTTCTCCGTTTCCTGCTCCGCGTGACCCCGCCCCTCTTCACCCCACCGAGAGGAGCTCCGCCTGTTCAGAGCCTCCTGTTTGACGGGGCGAGAGGCAGAGTGGGAGACTGCTGGGGTCCGGTTTCACGAGAATCGCTCTGAGGTGTTTAGACGTTCCAGATGTGTTCCGAGCAGCACGTTCTACTCCAAAAAAAACTGCATCTCCAAACCCGGACCAAGTATTTAAAACACTCTCACACTGCTGATCAAGATAGACCTTGGTGATTTGGCCCAAATGAAAAATATTTCTCTTTTCTTACTATTTTAGCTGCTTTGTGACCTCTACTTTTTTAAGCTTGACTGCAAAGCACCTGTCCCATTAAGGTTAAATGCTGTACTTACAACATCCATGGACGACATCAACAAATTCTTGGGTGGCATAGTATGCTTACATTCAAATAAATTGAGTAAGCATCAAGTTTAACTACTATTTTCATTGAAATGTGGAAACTACACAACATTATAGTTAGGATAGATGCAATCTTGGTATGTTACTCTAAAGAGAAAAACAAACAAAACACAAATTACGCACGGAAGCGAAAAAATATACATGAATGTGCTACTTATCTACTGGGCTAGCCACTGTATTAACTGTTGGGTGTGTGCTCGCGCCTTATGTTGACACCATGTAACTGAATGACCTCCAGCCAGGCTCATAAATATGCCGTCCGGTTTCCGTGGAGGGCGTGCACTTCCTGTGCAATGGGAAAGAGGATGTGGTGGAGGGACCGCCATGCTTCTGAATAGAGGTCAAACCTATCAATGGAGGGTTTAGCCTCTCTTCCTATCAGCACTAATGAAAGCATCCTTAGTGAGGGAAGAGTAAATACACACACAGGCACACGTATGCGTGCACGCGCGGTGCACCCACAACACAGGCACCCTTACAAGTACATAAAAACACACAAAGAGTCATGTTTTAAGCACACACACACACACACACACACAGACAAGCATACACAAACATACACACACATGCACACACACAACCACACACTTACACACACACAAGCACATGCACACACACACACACACACACACACAGAAAAAAGCTGATATTATAACCTGAGGTGAGGGGGTACACAAACAGGCGGTACATGAGCACAAATGATGGATTCATTTATTAATTGGCCAAGTCAGCCAGAGGAAATGTGAATTTCAAAAACTGCCAATGAACATGTTCATGAAAAGGACCCCACAACCTTTATCCCTAAAAACAACATATGCCCTCCCTTGAGCAACTCATTAAAAGCAGACCCAGTCATTTTCCTTTGACTTTAATACGTTTAAAACAGACACAAACTTTACAGCCTGTGAAAGCAATCTTGCGGCAGACGGTTTTTTCAAGCCCAAAACAATGAAGTAATAGCTCTCCATGTTTGCGTTTCATTATCATCTGAATTGGGGGCACCGGAGTTAAATGGAGTCATGGGGAGAAGTTTTGACTTGATAATATAAAATTCGCTGAGGCAACGGGGCAGGGGACGGTCTGTCTGACTCCACCCTCATTACTCTGCCCGCCTGCTGGACGGCTTCACCCTACTGTAGGGCAACAGCTTGGAACAATCACCGAAGAAAAAAAAACACAAGACAGGGCCTTTCGCAAGATAATGCACACAGCAGGCTGTGATGGATTTTAGGTGTTTCATTACTTCCCACAATGGTCTAACAGGGTTCTCTCTAGAAATACGATACTACGTAGATTATCCAACTCCCCGACTCCGACTCTCCATTTCTAAAGAAAGCTTTAAATGTGCCTTAAACATCACAGAGTTGACAGGAGGTTTAACTATGGCTTAGATTTGTGTACTTTGGTGGGAAAAAAAATAGATTCACAAAGGCAGTCACCTGAAGGCTCACCCACAATAAATGGAGGCCATTTATACCATTTCTGACATTTATAAATATCCCATCTTATTTAATTACAGATTTATTATTGCCACAAAAATGGGCAGTTTCTCAGTGATATGGAGCTAGATTCAATCAAGTCTCCATGGGGAGAATTCAATCAGAAGAGACGTTAACATACCCTGTTAAATTCTAAGATGAATAGAACACAATCTACGAGGTAGGTTTGTCTGATTCCAATACACCATGATTTACTCACAGAAAATGGCTGAACTGTCAAGTTTGCTTTGACTGAACTGCATATGCTCTTAGAGATACACAAATTCCCCAAAAGCTCCAAGATGAGAATTATGGGGACTGCTGAGGGGTAGACCCGGGAGCACAGAGGTGCTTTGTTTCTGCGCTAATTTTACCGATTTCTTGAGTATGCACAGAGCGATCATTTGCTGTTTTAATTAATTAAAGAATGTAAGCCTGTTTTTCTAACCACGTTTCCACAGCGCGATGTGAATGGAAGGTCACACACCATCATGTGGGATGGCGGAAAACATGCCTACCATGCCTTAAACAGCCATCATCCCCAATCAAAGTTACCAATGGCAGTCAGGACTCTGCCCATATCACTGACTGTGCTGCTGCACCCAGTGCTACACTCTATCTGGGCACACCACTTGGGACTCAAATCTTCCAACTTTTGGCCCTTATGGTACTCAAATTAATTTGATGGCAGGGTCCCCAACCTACTAGCTCGCCTATCTATGTGAGTGAAACTCGAGTGCTAAAAATGTCAAAAGCTTTCTTGGTTACCTACATTTTTAAGGAGTGTTACTTTTACTACTTGAACAACAATTTGCCATAACCTATATAAAGTGGGTGTAATATGTCAATATGTCAACTCCCATAGGTGACATGTCATAACTGGATATTGTGGGCCTGTACTTATTATGTCATTATTGTGCACTTCACTCTCCGATGTTAATTGTGTTGCTACATTTCACTCTCTGGTGCAAAGTCCAGGTGGTCTGTTCGGATGTGGCAAAAAAGCCAAAGATGTCTTACGATTGTTTTCTCTTTCAGAGTGTTTATAACTCAGCAATTATAGATTATTTATTTTTATCTATTTGTAATGATTAGTTCTGAGTATTTCATTGCAAAGAAAAATGTTTTTCAAATGGACCTCAACAAAGTTGGGCGCAGTACGTAGTTAGTAAGCTGACAAACTGAGATCATGATCATTATCAATACTGTTTTTACCTCAGTAACAAACTAGACATTTTCAAAAAATTTTGATTTTACTTAAAAAATATCAACTGTTTTACTTCATTTCTGTAATGCTTCCAAATAAGGGGTAGGCATGATATATGAGAACCACGATTATCTCCCAACTGTGAATATTTGCCAACTTAATACCAAAGCACAACAATATTTCCACACAAAGAATAATACAATATAAATGTGATGTTGTGTATAGACATCTATAGACATTTAACATTAAAAACCTTAGAGGACTAAGCCTATGGCTGGAACCCAATCAAATACTCTTAGTCTCTTTATGGGTATATACAATTCAATCGAAACAGACTTCACATTACAACATACGTTTCACTGAGTATTTTCTTGGAGACAAGCAAACATGCTCTTTTTATTTCCCAATACAATAGCATGTGTCTTATAAATACTAAAATATGTTTTGATTGAATTGTGTGAGCCCTTATGTACACCAGGTCCTGGTCTTTGCTATTTCATAAACACATGTCCGTTGAACTGTAACTCCCCTGTATATGAGGAACACCTGGATATGTTTATTCTGTGTAGCAATTGGTGACCCGTGAGGAGAGATGACTTCTTGGAGGACCAATGAGGCGGAACTCAAGGCAGGGGGCCCTACGGTGTGTCACTCAGAGCAGCCGGCTGTCATTAGACTGTCCGTCATGGTCAACGAGTCTGAGGACAACTTCAAGGATCATTTTGCTACTTACAGCTTTGTGACAGTCTGAATCAAGACATAACTGCTACACACATTCATTAGAGATTAAAAAACTGTTAGGAAAAAACATACAGTCTGGTGTTTGAAACACTAAGCTTGTCAGCATCACAGTTCAATATTTTTCCCACTACATTAGCAAGACAACGAACCATAACTTCCCTTCCATATACATTTTCATGGACAGTGAACATTCTAAAAATACAGATTATTGATTTTAAAAATGATTTTAAGATTACTGATATTACTTTTAAAAATGGGAGTTTACACACATATCCTTGGCTGAAGTCAAGCTGAAGGTATGCAGAAGTTCATGTCACGAGGGAGGTCAATTGTGCTGAATGGCACCGGATACCCAATTACAACACCGGGAGGCTCTGCATAAATATTTTACCTTCAGGACTCTGCTACCTATTTTGAGCACAATCCCGGACTTCTTAAATAATGCATGGCCTGCAAACACATGGAGAATGAATCCTCCAATTTCACTGGTGGATATACGGCGAAAAACAAGGCCTATCTCTAACAAGCCAATGCATCTTATTGTGGAGCTGAAGGAACTCACATGGAAACAACAGACAAATTCTGCACCATTTAAAGAGGGGAAAAATTATCAAGAACTTGAAGGCGGTGGCCTTGCTGGCTTCCACCCTCTATCCTGGGGCCTTCAAACACTGAGGACACAAACCCAGTCAAATGCACTTTAGTCTATACAACTCAATCAAAACAGACTTAGGTTTCTAGACTAAACTGTCAAGTAATTATGAAAGAATGTGTTAAAAAGTCTTAAATTCAAACGTGCACGGAAAGTAACACATTGGAGCCAACGAAAGTCTGTACTCACAGAGGGATTGACAAGTGTGCTTTTCTTGGGTTGCAATTCTTGCTACATTCTTTATTTTAGCTCCCTGAAGCACAGCAACGGGACATATCACAATGATGGGGAGATAAACTGTTACTTCTTCAAAAAAGCATTCTAGCTTTGTAGGGACAATAGTGTAGAACAATCAATGAGTTCGCACATAAATATGCAATATTTTTTCACACTGTTATTTAATGTTTCATTAGAGTGATATTCTTTGCCTTTGTGAATCTATTTGTCTAAAAGTGTTGCTTGCCACGTTATTATTGGCCAACGTCCAAAAGAACAAACAAAAATAGTTTAATGGTCATTTCATACTAAGGAGACCAATACAAATCCAATTTTTTCTTACAAATATATGATATGCAATATGTGTATTTACCATGGCTCAAAGTCAGAAACATTTTCATTGGCGATATGCTGGGATAGCCAGCCTCGGCACTTTGTACATGTGCAACTTACACCTCCGAGAAGGATACTTTAATGACAGACCTGAGGATAGAAGCACTGAAAGGAAAAACTTGTTTACATGCACCTTGCCAAACAAAGTAGCTACCATGCATTTTGCAAATGTTACTAATCCAGTAGCAGAGACCACTGTACTGTTAATATAGGATCAAGTTGTTTGAGTGAGAAAACTGTGTTTAATGTTGCAAGATTTTTGTTACATCATGTTTCAGCATTCTTTTCACTGCAGGTCCAAAGTCTTGGCATGGAGCAGACTCTGCTGTATTTCATGTTATCTTCTGTTTTTGTGTGGCCTCTGATAACAAAATACTAGCCATTTCAAAAAGAAGAAATCTACAGCATATGAAAATAGGGTAGAACCCTACAAGCAGTATAAGCCCTTATCCATTTTCCAGTTCAATCGAAAATTCATTTTGATCGAATTGCACACGTCCTTAAAGTTGAGTGTGTTTTATTGAATTTAGCCCTTAGTCTTAGACATCACTGCTTACGGTAATTTCAGTGCAAACACAGACACACATTTCCTTATTCAGCTGCTATAGAGCACAATAAAAACCTAACTGAACATAAACCTACATGACAGCTCATCAAATGCAATCTGCACATCAGCTGAAATATCAAACAGTTATTTTACTACAGTTACATGGTTATTTTGATGTTTTAAAACACACCAAGGATATTATAATTCCATAGTGGTCCGAGAATTCATCCATACCAGACAGGAAACAATTATGTCAGACAAAAAAAAAAGACATCCTTCAGTCATTCTCTGCTGTTTACAACGCCTTACATCCTTGATGACCTGGCCTCATGTTCCCCACTTAAAATAATGACAGCTTTACACAAAGCATCCAGCCAGATTCTTGAACCTCTTCTGCAGCTGTAAGGGAGACCAGTGGTTCACCAAAGCCCTCTATCCAGCACTGCTCTTTTCTAATTAGGCCTTAAAACCCAAAAAACCCAAAAAAGCAGACAAGACAAGCTCTACATCAGCCAAAAAGGTCAGTATGACTGTTGTTGAGGCCCTTTCCTGTAAGGGGTGAAAAAAAGGGCCGCACTGGTGCAGAAGAAGCTCTTCATCTTCATTTTACAAAATGGAGCTGTCACAACCTAGGGAACAATCGCTCTTTTCAGTTCATTTGCACAGATACTCCAAAGCACAGAATGAGGGAAACCGGGCTAATAAATCATGGAGTCTGCAGATTCCTACGCGCAGCATTACGTTAACCCTTTCCTTCACCGCTGTCTGAAACTGGTGGCTTTATGTTGATGGAACATTGTTCGCAAACTTGGGCTTGGTTTGCTATGAACAACCTTGTCGATGGGCAACATGAAGGAGAATATGTACTGTAAGAAATCTTCATTTCACTAAACACCAGTGTCACCACTGTTGAGTTATCCTGCTGTTCAGAGGGGAAAAGCTTATGATACCCATAAATATGATAATGGGTTCTCGTGCAATATTCGAAAATCGATCCACGGTAATAAATTAGGAAAAAATATATATTGTAATACATTCATCAATTGCTCAGACGGCGTGTTTCCAATTTGGAGACGTATTACTCTTGAACCCTGGTGTCAGCACAATGTCACGGCAATTTCTTTCGCTGTGTGATAAACTAGCCTCAGCACCAGGCGCAAAATGGAGAAACATCAATCTTGACACTGCGGGGCCATAAAACCGGGATTGGTGGGCAGCGGTTGGTAGACGGGGAATAATTCACCGCCGTGTGGAGGGTGGTGGAAGGGCAGTAAGCCCTTACGTACGCCATGCCATAGCTCATTTCCTTGCGAATCACAATGGAGGAGAGCAGGGGGTATGAAAATGTGGGAAGGTGTCGTCTGGCTCGGTGCATGCCGTTGGGGTGTGTGTGTGTGTGAGTATGAGGTGGCGGGGGCTGGGGGGGAGAGACAGAGGAAGGCTGTAGGCCCCCCTATCCCGCTGTGTGGTCTCCTCTCTTGCACTCCTGCATTCCACAGATTTACACCCTCCCATCCTCTCCCCCCCTACCCACCCCCAACCCCCATCCCCATCAGCATGTAACTTTCAATCTGCTAGACAGCAGGTCTAACCCTCTGCAGCAGGCCTGACGTAGGTCAGCTAAAGAGAAGTGAACTGAAGTGTCCCATGCGTTCCATGACAATGGACAATTCCCACATGCTTCCTTATTTCGTAGCACATTCCACTGTGGCCAGTCTGTGTCTTCTACACCGCTCCTTGTTGTCTTCATGCAGCTCTTCCCCTTCCTGTAAGACTGCCTGGCGCAGTGCGATTCCTGTCAACCTTATCCGTTCTGTAACCTTGCAGGCCACCCTGGGCCCCCACTGCACACTCCAGTGCGTGGACGCGCGCTGAGTTGATGGCAGCCATCATATATCAGCTGTTGCAGGTGAATTTAACAGCGCATCTGTGATCTGGGACACCCCCCCCCCAAACCCAGAACAAGCAAATGACGGTATGCCATAGGGCCACTGCTGTCAAGGACACATATTTAACCAATAAACAGTGAGCATTGCTTTGGTGTGTGCTTTTATAGTATGGTATAAATGTAAGTCAAATAATAATTTCATTTATTTGAACACTGTGAGTAGATCTGACAACAGGAGAAGCTTATGCTTGGTTAGACCTAAAATAGAACAATGTGTACGGACTATGTGACCCTTAGAGTTTGGGTCTTTCACAATGTAAGGCCAACTAAATTAGTGAGTCAAATTAATAGACAGAGCTACAGAAAGACACAAGGACTCTCTTTAAACAATACACTTGTAGATGGCACTATCTACAAATACATACATTCTGTGAGAGAAATATTATGCTGAAATTCCCCATACTTTACTCCCACATGCAAAATGAAATTTCTGAGGCAGCAGGTGACAGCAGTGTGTCCCACAGTGTGCTTTTTCCAGATGCATTCTTTATCATTCTGTGACAAACTTTAAAAGACAGCTGGTGCAAGTACAGCAAAGATTGCACTAAAGCCAATGTGAGTGAACTCCATTTCTGTGCATTTGTTGAATAGTTGCAAAGCAGCGGTAACAGCGATTATACAGCTGTGCAATGACAATAAAAGCATTCTATTCTATTCTTACATCACTGCCTCAGCAGAACATATACAGCACTGGTCAAAAGATATTCAGCTAGCTCTGTTAGCAATCACTTACTGAAGTCTATACACAAATAAGCTACCTGTTTGCCATACTCATGAATGCTACGTCAACAGTTTCCACTGTGGAAAAATACCTTCCTGTTTTTAACACTTGTCATCCAGTTAGAATTTTTTGAAATACCTGGTGTTTTTTGTAAGGGCTTGATCAGCAATGAAATAAAATGTTTCCAAAATATGGGATTATTATCTGGTTGTTTAAACAAAAATACATTCTGAAGAGTATTCCCACTGCTGCCAAATGTTACTCGGCGAAGACTGAGGAACTAAGCAGGTACTGGTGGTACTTATTTTGCATGCATTCTTCTAGGGATATCTTTATTCACAATTCAGTGGTGCTACTGACATTCCAAGTTAGATTTTTAAATCCTCAAAGGCACTGGAACACAGTGAGTGATTACTCACATAATCTGTATAGTTATATGTTTTGCAGAGCCAGGCTAAAAGAAATGTATGACAAATTAGGTCCAAGTCAACAACAATACAGTAGATCAAATTGAACCACACAGACACTGACAAATGTTCTATGCTAAATTCTCAGCAAATATAGAATAGTAACATATAATTTATGTTCATCTGTGGTTGCAGAATTGATTAATAACCATTTAAGTTCCATGTAAAGTAATAATAAGCCAATCCTAAGGTAAGGTAGACTGAACTGCGAGTGCGCCCAGTAAGGTCAATCCTAAGGTAGACTGAACTGTGAGTGTGCCCAGTAAGGTCAATCCCAAGGTAGACTGAACTGCGAGTGTGCCCAGTAAGGTCAATCCTAAGGTAGACTAAACTGCGAGTGTGCCCAGTAAGGTCAATCCTAAGGTAGACTGAACTGCGAGTGTGCCCAGTAAGGTCAATCCTAAGGTAGACTGAACTGCGAGTGTGCCCAGTAAGGTCAATCCTAAGGTAGACTGAACTGCGAGTGTGCCCAGTAAGGTGTCATTCAAGTTCAAATGCATATAGTGTCCATTATATCCATTTTTCCCAGTGCTTTATATATGTGGAAATTTTCAGCAAATGAAAGGAGCAAGACTGGGTAAAACCAGATTTTTGATTTACAAAATGATATTGACAATGATATAATTATTATTGTGGTCACGAGTTGCTTAATGTTGTTAGCCAAAATAAGGCCCTGGATACATAGCCTTTGTTCCTGGATACTATAAATAGTAATTTGACATGCATTATCAAGATGGCAAAATGCATTAATCCAGCCATCATACACTAACACTTGAAATACGAACGCAACTAAACAAAACAGTTGGTGTTTTAAAATCGCATTCAAGGTCCCAGTTAATTTACATCATCCTGCTTATTTTGAGGCTACACAGAAACTCCTTAGAAACTGCTGAAAACCAGAAACCAGGCAAGGAAGAATATAGGTTGCAATCAAAGATACAATGTGGTTATGTGCAAGACATAACACATCAAACCTGGCAGATTGCAAAACGTTCTACCACGATACCCTCAAATGACATGGTAGCCTGCTATACTGTTTGTGAAAATACATCGGAGATTTCAATATATGAAGACCCTAAATCCACAAATTACAGTTCCATTGAGCTTCCATGACCATACACTCAGGCTGAAGTATTTTTGTGTAGATTCAAGACATATATGGTTATGAACAGCGGAAATGGGAGTTGACCACAATGTATGTGGAGCCATGACAGTGGGCTTGGGTTTGCAGGATTATTCAGCTGGTCCACACCTCCCCTTACTTTTGCAGAGGCATAATATAGGTGTATTGAAGTGCATGGTCTATACTAAGCACCTCAATTCATTTCCAGTGCCAAAGTTTGACATATAAATGACTTGAATCTTGAAACTTCTTCTGCCTTAACGCAAATTTAACAGAACATTAATGTTCAGCTACTCGGTGATATCAGACCCACAGGAAAATAACAAGTTCTTGAAAATAATTCATAACGTGTGCTAAGTATCAAATATGCAGACAATTTTAAAGACAAGGTGTGGGTAAAGCAGATTTCACACCTGCTCTGCGAGCTTCACACCAGGTGTTACTACAATAGGAAATGAACGAATGTTAAGTACCACGACAGGCACTTGGTTGGATCTCATAACCATGCCAATTTTCACGCCTTTTATTATTTTACTAGCCCGCTCTTTTATCTGGGTGGACTGCGAAACGTAGTGTAAACAGTGTTTATCCTGCAGTTTCCCTCGCAATCAACAACTTGATAAATGTTCAGTGACGCCATACGCTTCACAAAAACCAGACATTAAATGTGGCCGATTTACACTGTTTACAGTACACTCATATATAACACAGAGACAGGAAACAGCGTATGGGCAGGTTGTGTTTTACACAAGCTGACACTTTCATCAAAGCATTAAAACTTTTACAAAGAGATATGAGTGTGCTCAACAAGCGATTGCAATAAACCAGTACAAAAAGACAGTGGAGTCCTCCGTTGACACCTGAGTAAAATAAAGTTATAAAATGAATTAAAAAAAAAAAAAAAACATACCCACAGCCCTGATGACAAATCCTCTCGGAGACCTCAGCGCCCTGCGCATCCACGCTTCCCTCAGCACTTCCAAATGGTTAGCATTCCCTTGGACGATAAGCACAAGATTCTCCATCCATCCCTGGAAATAAACCTCTGCCATAGCTTTGACCAGTCTCTTATTCCAAAAGCTTCTCAAGTTTTGCGACTTAAAATCCGCGAAAATGTCTTGCCCGCTCGCGCTGGAAGCACTGTATTTCCCCCCACCAGGTCTCGAGCTCTCCTCGTCCCTGCTGAAGACCAGCGCGAGACACGCCGGAGACAGTTGAACAACCCGCTGCTGTTGGGACATGATTTCGATGTCTTCACGTCAAAAAAGGTAATTTCATAACATACACCGTCGCTTGAAGACTTTCCCCTCAGCCAAAAGCGCAGGGTGTTTCGTTGTTTTCCTTCCCAGCCCAACCTACAAGTCGTCACATTCCTCCAGACTGCTACAGAGGCTAACCTGTAGTGTAAATGCCTGGATAGTTTCTCCTCGCTTCCAAGGTAACCAGTGATGACGGTGGCAGAAGGGGCGTTTGTGTGGGACTTTGTCACTTAGGATAGACCAATAAAAACTCTTTTACTCGATCACAAAGGCGTGTTTTACTAAGGTTGCGACTGCTCTTCTTTAGGTCAGGTGCAAGTTGTGTATTTGGAGCTTTAGACCTGACATTTTGTTTAAAAATGCATAAATTAGAAGTCACACTTTTAACAGAGCAAGTATGAAATATATCATTACGTAATGTTTTTTATTTGCTTTGTTTTTTGACAAGTGGTTGTACATTTCACTTCAATCGTTTCCTGGATTAATGAAAAAGATATGTAAACGAAAACAAACCTTTTGGAAGAAAAATGCTGTCGTAAATTAGCGAGCTAAACTTAATAAACAGGATTCATTAGACAGGCGTCTAATATGTGTATTAAAAAAACTAATCTGTAGAACTACACTGTACCACATTAATTTCAAATCGACTAGTCCAAGTGCTTTATTGCAGTGATTCTTGCAATAAACCCAGTTCTAGTATATCCCTGTATATTCTGTTTCTCATTCAAACCAAACTATTGTTTAATTAATGTGGTTGAAAATGTCTTTGAATTCAGTGCTTTGGTTCAGTCACTGCCGTTTCTATTTTGTTTGTCTTTGACCTCCTTCATTTTCCATAAATGGTTTAGTTTCAGCAGTGTCCACACTGTCAGCCTTTAGACCTTCTGCACTGATTTCAGTCATAGATCTATCTATAATCAATACAGAAAGCTTAACCTCTGACAAAAGGAATAATTTGCCAATGGACACAGCAAAAAAAAAAAAAAGGAAATAATTAGGACCAGAATTCAGTCAACATTCATCCTGAAATTAGGCTTTTAACTGAAAAAAAGTGTTCGAAATTCTCAACAAGGACAGTTTGGCAAGTTAATGTTCATGTTTGCAGAGCTAGCCAAACTGTGTTGTGAATATAAAGATGAGCACTTGCATTTAATTGTGAGCTGAAGTTAAGGACAAATGCTGATTGAATCCCAGCCTAGGTCTAATGTCTGGGAACTAATCTGACTGATTAAAAGTCCTCACATTAATATGGAATAGTCATTCTTCATAGCATGAAAATCAGTTTCTGACTCAATGACTCTGACTCAATGTACCATTATGACGGTATGCCACGGCATGTTATAAATTCCAAAACATCTTATTGAAAAATATCCTGAATTAAAAAAAAAACGTTTTACTTTTTATACTTAAAGAATTGTAACTGAGGTTGGAATGAAAACAAACATACATGAGGGTATTCCAGGACCACTGGGCTTGCTGCAAAACCCTCCATTGTTTATTACTTATATAATTATTTAGGTTTCAATTTGTGTCCACAGGACCACATTTTTCCTTTGCCACAATGTACAATACCAGACAGCATGGTATCAATTCTACATCAATAAAGAGTGATCTATGACAGGGAATGAAAAACAACAAAAGAATCCACAATTTTTTTAAAAAGAAACATTCATATATGCCATTGTTTCTGAAGCATTGAAAACATATTGGCCATGGAGCATTAGCAAGTACCACCCTGAGAGATACTGCTCTGCAATCAAAATGAATCTCCGCTGTTTGTATAGTTTATGCCAGTGCCACAGCAGAGTCTAAAATAAGTCTACTCTCATGTCTCTGTGTGTTGAGAGATGTTGTAAACACTGGGCTGCTGTTCTGGGATTTTTCGCATAAATTCACATAAACTTTTCAACGTCAGAAAGCATTCAGGAGAGGTTTATGGGCTCCGACACAAAGGCGACTTTTGTTGAGGGCATCTGTTCCACCGTGGCTTTTGCTGGCCTGTTGCCTTGGGTGACCACCTTGGTAACATGCTGGCAACAGCCTGGCAACGCACTGGCAAATGGTTTGAAATAATGACCTTTGAGGGACAAACACGGCATGTTGAAAGGGCAAGACATAAGTCGATATAAATGAGTACAATCCAGTTTATGTTTATACAGTTGGATGGTGGCAGACATTGAATATGGTATGCTTATAGAAAAGGCTTATGTGGTCAACAATATGTGTACTGGAACAGGCAATGACACGATATTCTTGCTATGAGAATCTGAGCCCTTTTTCATTTCCTTCCTACAGCTCTATCCAATTACTGTCTTTTTGCTGTCAAGGTTTTAAGAAACATTAACCTATCTTATAATGAGTTTATAATTAAGCTTACAAAAATGGAGACATTTATGTAACTGTTCCTTTTAAATAACAAGTCAGTTCCGTCCTTCGATAGAAGTACCTTTTTATTTTTTTAAAATCAATGACATCTACACATGGTTACTACAGCAAATAGTGTGTGATTCAGGGACTTTGAAAGCAAACTGCAACAAAAGCCATTCTCTCCAAGCTTGGACCTTCAGTTGGAAAAAGCAAGAGCTTTTCCATGCAGTTTGTGGACAAGCCAGTTGCCAGGACGCCTCATACATTAAAAGCAAAATCAAAAGAAACCAAAGCTTTGCCATTTCGATTCCGCAAGTCACTGAAAGGGGCCCACCGCTACAACATTGAGCCCAATGAGGACAGAATATTGCAAGAACAGAATACTGCACTCTTTCCATACCCCATATAATTATGACTTAGTAATGAGGAAGAAAGAATGATGCAAGCCAGTGCATTCTGGGGAAAAAGAATTTCCTTGGCATCCTTCTGGGAGACATGTCTGTGATCAGGTTGGTACACGAGGCTTGTCAAACTCAAGTCTTATAAGATCACAGTGTCTGCAGGTTTTTGCAATTTCCTTTCACCCAAGAGCAGACATAAAGCCTGGTAGCTAGGTGCATAGGCAATCAGTGACTTAATCACTGCAATGCATGAGAGCACGAAAAACCAACAGTCCTCAATTCTCCAAGATCACAGTCTGAAATCCCTGTGTTAGGCTCTTGGGAGCTACTACCCTTTCTTGTGTGTTGTTTTTCTGCATTTGGAGTGCTAGGCAGGCAAACTCAACTGAACGCTCTGATTTACAATAAACATTTGAAGGAAAAGGGCTTTTGTGTTTTGTCTGGACATGGCTTTGTTTAACAAATATGCCACAAGTGTCAGACAGTGGGTTTTTTCAAATCAAAATAGTGTGTATTGGGAACAAGATGACCGCACAGATTTGAGTGAATTGCTGGATCCAAAACCACTTCCTCATTCATATTTTTACCAGCTGCAGGACCTTGATACAGAATGTTCAACCCAAGTCTTTAACACATATCTTACTGATTATCGTAATGTTATATTCAGTAGGTGACCACCATTATATGTGAAATAATTTTTAAAAATTCCAGCTTTACAACAGATTTCCAAATTGGGTGTATGTTTGATTCTTTGGTAGAACTAAAAAATATAGATTAAAATATGCAATCATGTTTTAGTATTCGGTTTGCAATGAAGCATCACTTAAAATGGTCAACACACATAAAATGCCCATCACATCTAAGTTGTAACACACTGGACCGTACATCTTAAGTAGCTGTGCATGCGAAACACACATCTTGAAAACCCAAAAGCAGGAATTTGTATGCCGGGGCATGCATTTCCTCTGCAGCCGCGGAAGTTAAACCCTTTCCGAATAAACCCATATAGGCTTAACCCTTTCACTGTACGGCCTCAGTCTCTCAGCCAGAGCTGATATTCATTTACACATTGAACTCCTGCAGATATGTTGCAAAACAAAAAGTTGTTAGGGAATAATGTGGGAAAGCCATCAAGTTGCAGTTGGCGATTTTCTGTTTGGTTAACCTGAGGAGGGAATGCATTAAGATGCTTCTACCCCAGGGGATCAATGCATGTTGCCTGTGGCCCAGGTGGAGCGGCTGGAGATCAGAGGTGCGAGCCTGGACAGCCCACAGTGAGGGGCCCAGATCTGGGTTATCTATCAGATAGGACGTCTCGGGTATGGGGACCTCCCATGTCCTATGTTTTAATGGACACATGCAATGCCTGAGGAAACAGTCTACAGAAATGTATTTGTTTTCAGTTAAAGGCCAATGCTGCTATCCTTGCCAGAGGAGGCAGAATCAAGTGCTAAAAAAGGGGTTGTATACATGTAGAGAGGAAAAAAAACAGCATAATATGTTGAAGAAAAACCTTTTTTTCAGAAACATTTGCACGGGAAAGTAATTCGTTTTTGCATATGTGTGAGCGTAAAATATAGTTTGTGATCTGTGTTCTTTATTTTTTTTTAATAGCACTATCGCTGTTTCCTTTTGGGAATATACATATGTGGGCTACTTTGGACCTATCAAAAATGAACCACCATGTACTTTTATGTACTTATGAAAATATCAGAAAAGTAAAACAATTTAAACACCAGTCATTTAGAGCTAAACAAGATATTGTTTATACAAAAATGGTTTTAATGTTGCATTCATGAAGAATGTATTTAGCCATATTTTAAGGTTTCCTATTTTTTATGCTCCTGTAGAGGAGGTCTCCTCATTAAACCTTCAACTCGTTCATTTATTTTTCATTATGATCCCACATGTGGAAACCTGAGGGTCAAGGAAGCTTTGACCTGCTCTCTTTTAAATGTTTACTGTGTGTATTGATGTACAAAAAGCAAAAATATGCGCAAGGGTGTTTTTAACACAGTCCAGACTTCAGACATAAAAAAAAAATCAATGTTCTGCTCAGCATAAGCTCAAAAGAGACTATAAGTTAACAAAAAGAAAAACAGCCAAAAATGACCGTAATGAGTGCAGCAGGAATCGTAAAATTTAACTGCTTCAGTCAAATCCTGACGGGTCATCTTGCTTTAATGTCAAAGTTGAAAAAGCTTTCAGAAATGGCACTTAGCTCCCCTGCTCAGACAAATTAAATTACCCCTCTGTGGGTAAGGGGCATTCTAAAATGGTACCAGTTCCTCCTACTTGACTGTTGATATATTGAAGATGGTCATACCAGAGCTCTTTAAGTCAAAGACATTATTGACATAAGTGTTTCACTGGATCATTTCCTGCCATGCTTGATGGTACTTTACTCCTCAGGCAAAAGGAATAAGAGGATGAACAAATATTTGCATACATTGAGTTTGTCCAACTACGACAGAGGAACTAATGAGCAGAAGCTATGCTGTGAACATGTTAATAAAGACAGTACAGCCTTTTTGGTGAAGGTATCACAGATATTAGAAAAGGAGGCACTCTCTTTAATGTTTCGAAAGTGTCAATAGAATGTTGGATGAACACCTGTCCAGAATCCACTCATGTCCAACCATTAAACAACATGTCGCTGACTGATGGCTGAATGGTTTTGAAAGTGATTGGTCCACTGGTGTCTGCCAGCTCAGCTGTGGGGAAGCGCTCACAAAGCAGGGAGCTGGTCCTTCTGTTTCCAGTCTTACAATTCCCTGATTGAGCTAAATGACGCAGCCACACAGTGGGTGTCCAGACCATGCTAATGATGACCCTCAAAGCAATATGTTAGCTCTGTAGAACTAAACTTAAAGTCATGGGTGCTGCGAAATTCCTAAAAGGCTGAAACCCAAGGCATTCCCTTTTTGTTCTTATGCCAAAACCATCCTGATGGCATCTGGATGTTTACTAACAGTTGTATGAAACCCTGCATTTGTGCTGTTTTGGTGTTGGTTGCACAGACCCCCAATTTGTTTTCTATTATATTAGCTCACAGTAACCCAATACAACATTTCTATTTCAAGTGCTGCACTCCCTGTACTTGAAATCAATAAACTTAATCTCTCCAACCGGATCAGCATGTCAGCAGTTTTTTTAATCTGCATAAAATCAATGACAAAAATCCTGAATGGCAGACAAATTCAAACTTTAAAAAATACATTTTAAAAATGTTGTTTATCTGATGACACATCATATATTACATTTTAATTTAATTTGAGGCATCACCTGATGTTCTGTTCCACAGCTTACACAGTTTACATTTTAACACACTACCCATTTATAGAGTTGAATATTTACTGAAACAATTAAGGTGAATAACGTTGCACAAAAGAGCAGTCTACAAGTGTCTACAAATGAGCAGTTTAGATGATATCAGCACTAAAATAATAGTAATGCGATCTCTCCTTTATTCTTTAATGTCAATGGCATTACTCTGGTTTCTATTCAGATAGCCTTAAATAAAACAGTACCATTTATCTGAATATGTTTGCTAAGGGATAGAAAGTACATGTACATACAGTACACATTTTCACATTTTCTATGATAAACCAAAACATCTGTCTTGGTATTTAGACTTTTCCCTAAGAAAGCATGAAGCCCATTAGCGCAGATGGGGTGAGGTCCCTGGTATGTTTGAGCGATATAAAATTTAAAGGGCTAGCATCCCACTGTGCTGGGCCCGACACCTGTGCAATGTCAGTCATCACCACAGCACCAAACCTGTGACTGATATGGTTTTACGATTTTCTAATGGAGGACAAAGTGAAAATTTAACAAAGCTGTCCTGTGCACTCCAACAGCGACATCAAACGTCCACACCATGTGATTGACATTAAGCACTGGACAGGAAGGGAAAGCCTCCTGCTGGTTCTGGAGGGACTGGTGTCATGGTGACCGTCACCACACAGGAAATGCTTACTGTTAATACCTTGACCTAGATCTGATTTTCCCGCTTCATGGACCCGAGTTGACAGGAGTGGGCAGGGGGAGTGTTATTACATTTAAGAGTGAGTCTGGTGACGCCCCTGGTTGTAGGGTTGTGACTGATGAGATTTGTTGATGTCTCTGGGCAGGTGGCAGTATAGGGGGTGAGCGTCTTGCTGCTTAAGGGCATGGTTAGGGTCACGGCTTGTTTCTTCAATCAACATGAAAGAGGGTGTCAGCCTTCCGTTCACCTAAATGACTAACCTTGCGGTCTGCTGAAGTCAGACGACAGGAAGAAAGAAGAGCAGGCTGCTGGACTATTGAATGTTTATTCACAGTGAGGCCTCCCCCATTCCAATGGACAATCCCGGTCTAGTTCATCTCACACCTAAGGGGGAGGGAACCCTTGACTGCCCTCTTTGGAATCTCTCTCTCTCAGCTGTGGTCATGTGACTTTTAGAAACAAAGAGACTTCTACAACAGACAAATTAGAAGATTGTCAACAGTTCTATGAAATAACAAGGTTTAATTTGATGGCAGACATGCAGGGAACATTATTCTTCACATCTTTTCTGTTGTTACTTGTTTGTGAGCAAAATATGCGCCTCCAGTCACTCATTTCAAATTGAGAAGGAGAATTTTTTAATGCGCTGTGTTATTATTGTCATTTTCTTGGCAGACACAGTCCTCCGGGGTAAGTTAAAGTGGCAATTAAAAACCCCTTTTCCAACATACAGCGAATGCACAAGCCTAGAGGAATGTTGAAAAGAAACACAGATTGTCAAGGACATTTTTAACGCATTTGATGTAACATTAAATACCTGCTGTAAACTTTTGCGTCCTCTGAAGAGGAAATAGTTTGTTGAAGTAAACAGACACGAACAGGATAAACATGGTTGATTGTTTTTAAATCTGGGAATTAAAACGTAGAGATGTCGGCATTCTGAGGTCTGGCCCCTCAAGGGGCCTGGTCGTGAAAGGCACATGCCATGAATGTAGGCTGAGCCCTGTGGTTTCAGGTCAGCCAGGGTTTACCCAGTTTCCCTCCAAATATCCACGAAGCAACCACAATCCATAGATTGATGTCAGTGAGACAAGCTTCACCCTTCTGACCCTCATTCGCTGACCTGTTGCCATGGGTTGTGCCCATTGTGCGTAAAGCAGTGGCCTGCTGGTGAGTTAACCAGAGAGCATGTGTAAACTTCAGAGAGTTATGTGCAAACTACAGAAGGACAATTAATGATTCAACTTATAGAGGAAAAGCTATGTATTTTTTTAGTCTGAGGCCTGTTTCTCATTTCACTATACAAATTCAGAGATGACATTTCATAAGTTTGGCTACACAGATGTCATGTTTCCTATTGATTCCAGCTCTTTTGATTATAAAAATGCGGAGATAGAAAACTGTGGAACTTTGGAGAGTAACATTATTACCATTTGTTCTAGACGTGGACTAAAACAGGTGATTTCACTAATTAGGAAAGGGGGAATAAACACACACTGTGATTTTAATTAGGTGATTGATTAGTGATACTTGAACAATTGAATGACATCACAATTGCCATCAGGTGAATGGCTGCTTTTAAAGGTGATGCATTGGTTATGGTTGTGTTCTAATACTCAAAAATGTATCCTTCTCTCACCATACTGACCTCATCTCCTCCCACACTCCAACGTCCCAGTATTGGAGAGAGGGAGGAGATAAGGTGATATTGGAGGAAAGGAAAATACATTTTTGAGCGTTGGAATGCACTCAATGAGTTTCAAAACCCTGATGAAGACCTGAGGGTTGAAACATTGCAAGAAATAAACGACGTTTGGAAGCGAACGTGTGTGGATTTCATTAATTGGCCCATCTACTTGGCTGAAGACTTGTGCTAATTAGAAGCACCTGATTTAGTGCAAGGACGGAACAAATACATGGCAGTACTTTCACTTTATGGAGCCGGGGCTTCCCACTTCTTTAAAGATGTAGTGTTCCCTATTGATCCCATCCAAGACCAGTCAAAAATAACATGCATACATTTCTCCATCTGTAACCCAGTATCCCCTCACCACTCTGCTTGTTCCTGAGATCCTAAGGCCCTTTGCGGGCCTTACACATTCTACATGCGGGCCTTTTGCATGCGGTGAGGCCCCAGCAATCAGTGGATCCCCACAGATCACCTCCTACCTCAACAATCAAGCCTGCCTTCAGTAAGGCAGCTCTCAAGTGAATGGTGATGATGACTTCAATGTGCTCCCTCTGGTGTGACTGAGGAAAAAAAAGATTTAACAGCGAGGGGGTCTGTCACAATATGCTCCACCCCCATCCACACTGCTACTCCTTCAGTCAAAACAATGAGTCAAACGACTCTGAGATGTTCCGGTTAAGCAGCTCATATTTAATATGTTAATCAATGTATGCACTATGTGATTTGTGCAACGTTTGATACTTCACCTTGGCTCAGAAACTGAATTTAGAGAGCAGCCATATATAAGGGTTCTTATAATAATCACTTTTCACTCTTGGATCCACTTACCAAACATGGAAGAGGAATGGAAGGGTGAGTGAAGTTTCATGAAGTCCAAAAGGGGTATCATATGTGATGTGTTACTCAGTGATTATAATAAACCATTGCATTACGCTATAGGGAGCCAAAACTTAAAGTGTGTTCACACAAGTCAGTGACTAACAGCTCATTGTCCCTCCACTTAAGGAACGAATGATCCATTACTCTCCCATAATCAGAGCAGCAAAATCTGAGACAAATCATCTCTTAATATTATGAGAAACCAGTTTTCCACAAAAATAAGAACTAACTACATATTTAGTTCTATAACTAAATAACAGTTTTCCACTGTTCTATAACTAAATACTCTTATTAATCCATTGCAGAGATTCTAAAACATTGCGGAACACAGTGACTCTCCTCAGGGCTCAAGTGAAAGCATTATTTCCATTATTTATTTGAGGGCTCAGAATAAGGGTACACCCCTTTCATTAAGAAATAACTGTATTGACCTCCGTGTGGCACAGTTGTTTTGTCTATACATGGCTTACTATTCTGTTTGTTTCTGAAGTATATGAAGTTTCTGAACTGTTTTGTTAACCTATGGTTTTCTGCTTGTTTGCGATGTCTATTTTTTCTACATAGAAACACATTTACACCTAAAACAGCTTACTGATGATTTATTTCTAGTTATAAAATTGATCATTTATTTGTTTTTTACAAGGAAGGAATAATTGTGATAAATTGAATGTTTAGCTGTTTTGCAGGTAATATTAATAGTAGTGAGAGACCCACATTTGTGACATTGGACTCTACTTTATGGATGATACAAGAGAGCATTTCAATGTTTTAATGCATTTTAATTTATATTCATATTCACCCCCATATATAGCTTAATATATTTGAACTTTTTATGTGACACGGGCAATAGCCAGCTCTTACACACTTGGTTAAAAGTTCCAGTGAAAACAAAGAAACATCAAATAGCCCCTTTCAGGCATATTTATCCTCCTTTCAGCAGGAACAGGAACTTCACAAGACAATCAAAGGCGCAAACAACGTGTAACTGATGCATGGAGCTGACATTCTGGATCTCCGCAGCCTTTTAGGGAGGCGACACTGAAGCTTTTGTCATGATAATAGTGACAGAGGACCCCTGACCCGCGCGGCCCTGGGTTCTTTCATGAGCCAGGAGAAAGAGGAACAAGAGTCATGAGTTGAGAGGGCATGCCTTGAGAAAATGGGGCTCAATCCAGAAGGCGGAGGAGGGGGGGGGGGAAGTGTCAGTACAGACAGGAACGACTTTGATTACAGACGAGTAGCAAACACTCCAGACAGCATAAAAAACAAAAGCCACTGATTAGCCCCTGACAGGAGTCGGGGGAGCCCAGAGTAGAATGACGTGCAGGCACAAAGGAGAGGCATAATGAGACGTATGCAGACTTACACCTCCACAGTGAACGGTGCGCCAACATCCACAAAAACCGAGAGAAACAAGATCTGTAGGAGTGTACAGGAGGATCATGAGCCAGAGAAGATTGAAATATAACTGCACATAAAGGAGAAATAACTGTAATACAAAATGGGGATTTAGTGGTGGCCAACACAAAGTAAGATATGATTGTGAACATATGAGTATGCTTTGAGAAACGCAATGTTTTCCACAGTTACAGGATCAAAAGGTATGAAAGAAAGGAAATCTGATGGGAAAAACCTTGGGCAGACATTCTCAGCTTATGGAATTCTGAAAATTGGGGGCAATTACTTTTGACAGGGGGGATATTGGTAATTGGTGTACTATCTATTAAGTAAATGAAATAATGATCTAAAAACTATGTTTTATGTTTGGGTTTCTGTTGTCTTATATATTTTTGATTATCTGACACCGTTCACTGAGAGAAATATGCAATAAAAGAGGAAATAAAGAAGGGGGCAATTATTTTTTCCCGGCTCTGTATATACTGATGATAAATACAAATCACAACAAACAGAATGCAGAAAATGAATCAAGAAAGCAAAACAAATAGAGAGGTATCGAAAGCCGATCTGTAAAAATGTACATTGAGTTTTGTTTTAAAAGCTGCCACTGAATCAGCTATTCTGGTGTCCAAAGAAAAATTGTCTCAGAGCCAATCAACAGTCAAAGCAGTTTGTAGCGCTGGGTCACACCTAATTTTGCTCAAACACTTTCATCAAAGATGGACTGCCAAAGATGTTTCATATCTCATTATGAACAAGGCCCATGTAAAACACCCCAAAATGCAAGCAAAAAAAAAACCAAAAACAATGTCTACGCTCTCTGAACCCCGTAGGCTCTACAGCTACTCTATTCACAACATCAAGGCAACTGAAAAACCTGATATCACAGCAATCTGAGGTGCTCAGCCGCAGTTCAGTACCCCCCTCCCCCAAACCCCCAACCACACAGTCAGCAACCCAGAATTCAATTGGACTGATTGTCCCAGGACTGGCTAAGAATGCCACTTTTACCCAGGACTCAGTTCTTGGGCAAGGGGGGTGGGGGGGGGGGGTGTTGGTTGATTGGGGTGGGGTTTGAGGGGGGGTGGGGGTGGACAAAGAGGCCCTGTTTCAGTTGGGAGTGAGGTTACCTGCACTGCCTGCTGTTCTGGAGTCTAGTTTCAAAACATTCCTCCTGGCTCTCTGCTGCAGCTGAGTGGGACAGTCCCAGGAGAGGAGCAGGGACCGCACAACGCCCACTGATCTCAGGTCAGGATGGACAAGGCCTCTGTCGCACACGTGACGCAGCCCAGCGTCTCTCTGATCTTTCTGTAGGAAATCCCCATAAGACCGGGTGACCTCATGTGAGTCCACTCATTATATATTTAGTGAATATACAACGCAAATCACTCACCAGTAACATTTCAATGGTAATACAGACCCAGCTTTGGATTGCGTCTACCTTGAGAACCTGCCGTTATTTGAAGGACTACAGGCCAATAAATAAAACTGTTTGCGAATAGAAGGAAGTGAAGATGCAATTAAAGCAGTCTGTTTACATTGATTTGTTTTCTATTACTTTGTTCATCTCAGGGTCTGGTACATTGAGTCAAAATGCCGAAGGTTAGTCTGGTAGCCTTATGCAGTCAGTACCGAATAGGTAAAGGAGGCACAGCATTTTACAGGCTGATTTAAGAGCACAACATTGTGTTTTGACTGAAACAGGTTCATGGCAGGCTGCCTGCCTATTGCAGTAGCAACTAAGGTGTCTTTGAAATCCTAACAATCAATTACAAAAACACTTCAGAAATGGCCCTTAATTTACAACAAAAGACATGTTGCTCATTAAATTGCAATTAAGTGGATAATTGCCTGTCTGGAACTGCTCCTTTTACACCTTTTATTGGTGGACATCACTTCAACTTATGCGGTAGGCAGAACCTGCCGTTCATGCAAAACCAGTTTTGGTCATCTTATTCCCTCAGTATTTTACTTGTGGAGAATTTTTTACAAAGCAATTTCATCCACTTTCAAGACTTTGGAGCAAGGAATATAATCATAAACCATATTTATTCTCAGAAATTTGTCAGACAGAACTGGTACGAAGTTTAGCATTCATTTTCCATAGCCTCCCGTGTATTTGAAATTCCACTGGTTACATTTGATTTGAACGTTACCGAGAACTGCTCCCCCTAGTGGACCACAAACTCACTCCAACCAGGCAAGAAGACACACTAAGCACACAAAGACAAACAATTTTGACAGGGACCAAGAATGCGAAGGGTCAGAAGCAAAGAGGCTAAAATGAACCACTTTTATTTGCACAGGACAACTGCAAAGTACATTTCATATAGAAAAATAATATGCATTATTCTGCTTTGGGCTCATCTCAGATTTTGGCTCTTTTTTCCATTACACACTCCTCATTCATTATAATTAGACTTCACTTCCACTGAGGACCTCAGTCAGAACCAGAAACAGAAATAGTCACTTCGCAGTCACTTTCAACATATTCACAGCGTTAACGCATACATGTGGAAACATGACCAAACTTCAAACAGTGGTTATCACTCGTTGTGTTAACATTTAGCTGAACGTGTTAGATTCCCTTTTATATAAAGAAACAAAACAATTCACATTGGGCCTTCTCTGCCAAATACAGTCTGAAGGTGGACTAAACTTCAATTATACAAATAAAACAGGGTTTAATAAAAAGAAAAACACTGTTTCAAACTAGCTTGACTCCAGAATCGATGTAGGATTGGTGGAAGAATTGCATGCAAAGAGAAAACATGTTCAAATGTCTTAGCCCAGTAGCAAGAAGGAAAGAAATGTTTCATTAAAAATTAGTTTATTGACCAGCCAAGATGTTGCAACACTGAGGAACACATTAACCAAACAATGTTTGATTCAGGACTACACCACTGCTTTCACTTGTGGTTCTTATCAAATTCAATTTTTTACTCAAGCCACTTGAAACATAAATAACACACTATTATTGCTAATTAGAACTCTTTGATAAGTACAACTCACACATACTGGCACAAACTATTTGGACAGAGGAATTAGACAGCAAAGCAAAATCAATAGTTTTAAATAGACAACCTTCAAATTAATCGGAAATTGAGAATTATTCTTAAAAAAATCCAAAACCCCATATCTCCATTAAGAAAGACCTATTTTTTTTTTATTTTCAACAACACAAACCTCAAAACACTATTTTGAACAGAATGCTTTTAAATATAAACTTAAAATTAAGTTTCATTATAATTCAAACATATTATGACTGAGATAATCAACCTATATGCTTTAAACAAGTTACTTTGTCAATGGATTATTTTCAGTTGGGTAATATGTGACATGAAATGAACTGTTACAAGGAATCAACGATCATTCATAAAACTCTGTACCTGGCCACAAAAAATAATCACTGATCCAAGTAAAATGGGCATCAATTCAATTGTTAGTGCGTATTTACAGTTCAATAAGAAAGATCCATGAAAGATCAGTAAGGCAGCTCAGTCATCAGACCCATTTGCTTGGGATTTTTGGTCACCGTCTTGTGAAAGAGTTTCCTGAAAAAAACAGTATTACAATAATTAATTGAACATTTTTTTCATGTCATATTCCATTTTTCCCTTTCAAAAATGGACCATAGTATAGCTACTACTAGGTAGGGCTCTACTGTTATGCCCTTCAGGAAGGTAACCCAATTTACTTCAGGAAATATCTAGCTGGATAAATGAGAAATATATAAAATAAAAAAATTTTAAATTTCCATTATTTAAATGCGATACTTAAAGACAATGATTACATGTTAAATGTTCCTTTGTAAGAAAGACAAATGACGAAAACACAGCACAAAACCATTCAGAGTGCATGCAAGTTACTGACAACTCCTCTACAATTATTTACATACCAAGGGTCACGTGCAGAGGAATTGCGCCTATTGCTTAAAATGTGGTATTTTAGATAAATCTGCTACTGAGTCTATTTTGAGCTTTTCAAAAATTTACCCTATATAACAACGTCATTGATATTTACTTTGTTACGGTTCACATTGTTAATCTCATTACAATATAGGATACAATGAAACTTACGATCAATTACAGTTTACTGGCCTGGCCTGATGTACACGGGTATAGTGATTCTGTCAGTCAATTCAACAACGTTAATACGCTACAGGCAGCCATTATTCTGTGAGTGCCATTTCAGACAAAAAAAGTAATTAATCCGCTTCAAATACGCTTCATTTTTCGCCAAATCAAGAGCTGTGAACGCAACCACTTAAGCCATTACAATGACATTTATAAAACGTGTTATTCTGTGTTCCTATCAAGCTAATGGGACACATTATGTAACCCTTTTCACAAAAACACTGTTGACAGTAGATGCTATAGTACCTTGATTAAGTGCCCATGTTTAATAGAAATTGAAGGCAAAAATGAGGGTAGAAATTGAGGTAAGCGATTTCTTTACTGATGCTACACTGAAAACCTTATGAATATACCTTATAGAACATGCATTTATTTGGGAGATAACGTAAATCATTGCTTTTTTTTCCAGTGTCACGTTGACAAATATACTTATCCAATCATAATGCAAACGATAAATACGAAATACTAAAAAATAAGGGGTTTCCTCAACTACAGCCCCACTGAGAACGACGATGGATCATAGTACGACACCGATGCACCTACCTTTTGTAGAACACTTTGCAATTCCTTAATCACACCGTTCAAGCTAGTGACCGTTTTATGTAGCTGATCCTCAAAACAGGATTTCTTCTCTTCCGTAGCGGTCAGGTTCCCTTCGGTTTGCGTGAGGTTGCCTTTCACTTCTTCCAGGTCACGTGAGAGGCCGCGGTTGGTTGTCTCTAGCTGCAATATGTACTTTGCATCCTCCTCTGCAACGGAGACGAAATTTAGGTTAAAAAAAAAGGCACAAAGTTACTCGCCAGCTGTGCTTTTTTTTGTCTGGGTTAGGGCATCAACTGGATAGAAATAAGATAAGAATAAGACAATTCTATACAGGCTGTACCTACAATTAGTTTCCTTAAACCTACCACTTTGGAGAGCATAACAGACTAACCCCAAATGCATACTGAAACAACTGTATGCATATATAGTTCAAAAAAATCTTACAGACATGCTTGATGCATCGAAACATCTCATTCACTTCATCTAAAAAAAAAAAAAAAAAAAAAAAAAGCCTTATGTCTGCTACTTACCCATTTTAGTGTCTTGTATCATGAGCTTCTGCTCTATCTCTTCTCTGGCTTTCTCACTCTTTTCCAGTTTCTGCATCATGCTGGCCACGTCAACTATGGCACCGTTGTACACAATCAGGTTTCCAGACTGGTGTGATTCACTGGCTTCACGCTTGCATTTGTGGGAAGGCAGCAAAGCTGTGTTCCCTGTTATAACAAAGGGTGAGATTATCAACACAAGGTAAAACATCTACCCCAGTCCCAAATTTTGTTTACATTTAAGGGGGTGGTTCAAAATTTTGTTGTACTTTGACACATAAAATCTCCATTGCTTTCACAGTATTCTCAGCTGTTTCAACGGTTTTCCGTGACAACAACTGTAAGAACCAGAAAAATCCTTTTCGATGTGCAGCAACTATTGGACAGGTGATAATCAGTCGGGTTGCAGAAGGAGAGTTGCCTCTCTCATTATTATCTAACAACCTTCCCCTCTGTGTGGCATGCTGATTTGGTGTGCATGGCAACAGCTCCTTAGTGACTCATTGAGGCAGAACCATACCAAGATTAAGCTAACGTTGGCACTGACTTAACAAACTGTAGAAACGGCTAACGATGTTTGTCAGCAATAAACAGCAACAATGAAATAAGTGAAAATGTACTCTTTCAAGCTGATTCATGAGGTGGTAGAGAATGAGCATGAAGATGACATTTCTACTCTTCCAAGTTGTACTGCCTTACAGTTAACTTTACAGAGAAGAATGTTTCCCTAGTGCCAGCTTGCTAACTATCTACTGCTAGGTAATGTTAACTGTTTTTGAAATGTCATATGAGTGACTCACATTAAATTTACTGATACAGTAAATGTGTATGTAAATCTTAAGTTAACATTGCCACACACCTTAAAGTTATTAGCATTCCAGATTTCTGGCCAAGTTATGCTGGCACACTCTTACAGTAAACAGAAGTAAACTTCCACTTATATTTCAAACAAGATTAACATGAGTAGAATTCACAATCGGAAGTAAATTTGCCCTGTTCAAATACAACCTCTCATTACACCGTGCAGAGGCTCTGAAATCATTATTTGTGTATGGAAAACACATCGTGGAAGCTTTGTAAAATTTTGTGAGAAGTGATGACAGCAAATCCAAGAAGAGGGTTGGATTGAACATAAAGACCAGAACAGTAGTGGGAGATCAAAAATGTTGGCATAATAACCGTCTAATACAGCGTGGCCACTTTATAATGCGATTGTTGAGGTCCATAAAATGTAATCTTGAAAAAATTGGGGTCGCACTAAATCGAGGTTCAAGAAAATCAGTGTTCAAACTGACCCAATTTTGACCTAACATCCTAAAACACCCCTATTTTTTGCACGTTTACCTTCTGGCAAGTAAATTACTTTTGAATCAAAGAATCCATGAATAAATCGTTAGAAATTAAAACATCAGCTACTAGTTTTTTTTAAAAAAAAAGGTCCAATGTCTCGCTATGTTATATCCGATATCATGTTAAATCAGGGCGCGTGAAAACAAGCTCCTTCAGAGCTCATGTTCATACCTAAAGCATTGTCCAGGGGCGCCTCGCTGACAGAGGGGGGGCCTTCATCTTTTGGTCGGTCTGTAAGTTTCCTGTAGAAGCAGGATTCCCTCACAACTGGCTTATTTAACAATTTCTTGACCTGGAAAAGAAGAAATCATATTTTACACAAGGAACCACATCTGTCACTCAAACTTGTGTGATATTAAAAACAGCTTCTGGATGCTAAAATCCATGGATTTACCTGAGCCCTGGACAGGTGCAGTCCCAGAGTATACATGATTTCCTCCAGGTCCTTCTCAAGCAGGTATCCGCAGTGACTTTGATCGAAGTACACGAAAGCCATCAGGAGATCCTTGTTGTGTGTCACCATCTGCTTCTTCTCCTGTGACGAGACAAACTTTCAGACATGAGAGCCATGCTAAAACAGGCGGTAACGGTTTTGTTTACTCACAATGCCAAGTAACATTTTTCCCCACACTGATGAGTAAAATATTTCACACCTAGATTCTTAAGTAAACACAAAAATAAATCACAAATCTCACAAGACTCGCAGTTTACAACTGCGATTTAAAAAACAGTTGAAGTGAAAAAACCGCTGAAATGAGTGACATTCAATATTTTTAGTAAATTTTAAGACAAACATATTTCACATTCCTGAACTGTTTTAGTTTCCTAATGAAAAAAGTACATTAACAATCTCTGATCAAACTTAAGACAACCCATTTCAGATATATTCAATACCCCTAGGAGTTCCACGGTGACACCAACAGCTTAAAATGGGCAGACAGAAAGACTGCTTGTGACCCACCTTATCCTTCGAAGACCTCTCTTTCGACTTCCTGTCGTCTCTTCTGTCGTCCCTCCTGTCCCTCCCATTGGAGTCTTCATCATCTTTATCTGAGGTTAAAGGATAACGACTGATTTTACAAATGACAACAAGTAGCCCACTGATTGAGCACCACGACTAGCCCACTGAAACAACTGATAGCTGGCCCGTAACTAGCTTAGTAGCCCCTGGATTTATGCACAAAATGTTGTACATTATACAACATCCATCTGTACTGAAATGTAAACTTTAAATGTTCAGATTCTATGACAACCCTTGGCTTCAGCGATGACCAAATCGCTATTTTCAGCCCCACTGACTTACTTTTGTATTTTTTTGGTCACTGTACTTGCCCAGTATTTGGCAAGCACTTTAGATGTGCTCTGATTTCAAAGAAGGTTTCAGGACTGCAGTCCCCCTACCATCGTCGTCGTCATCGTCGGCCTCCTCTGCCTCCAAGGGGTCGTACTCCTCCGCGTTGACGTTGCTGCCTTCGTCTTCATTGTCGTCCTCATCTTTCGACTCCTCCTTCTTCAGCAACCTCTCCTTCTCCTCCTCCTGGAATTGCAAATTACGACACATTTGAAGGGCAATCGAAACCTATCACCTCAAGTCATGCCTTCTGCTGAAGTTCAGATCCATCCAAACATTTCTATAAGGTCAACATTAGCATGAACATTCACCTGAGTCAACATTGATGTACAGTACATTTGGCTTGTATAAACTTGGATAAATACATATTCACCAACAGGAAAATGTATACATTCACCCACCTTTTTCTCGTCCCTGTCGTCCTTTAATTTCTTCACCGCCGGCTCCCCGTTCTCATCCTCCCTCTCCTTCTTTAATTCTTTCTTCTCGGCCTCCCTCTTCTCCGCCTCCTTCTTTGCCTTCTCCTTCTTCTCTTTCTTCTCGTCCTTGTACGGCAGGGAGGCCAGGGCTTTGTAGATCCTGTAGCCGAAATCTCGCTGGAGCATCTCGTTAAAAAGCTCAGCGAAGAGGGACACCTGAAAGGGCGGCCAAAGATGAAGACCGACCCAAGAGCAGCTTTCAACCGATACCACCAGTTATGAAACATCAATATTAATGTTTGCAAGCTACTTATGCAGTACGCCAGACCTTGATAGCTAATATATTCACTTTTCCTAATAACCAAAGATTTGCCCTTAGAATGTAATACCCACTTGCCATTATTCACTGTTTGGCATATCAACTGCTTAACAACCCTTTCCTGTCATACATAAAATGGAATATTTAGTAGAAAACAAAGGGATGAAGAGGTGTTCATTTTGAAGGGTACCAGTATAACCTGAACTGAAAGGGGACTGTTTTATCTGACTGGCCCGACAAAGCTGTCCTCAGTACCATGTATTGAGAGGAGTGGGGTTCGCTCACCTCGAAGGAATGCTCCTTGTTGTCCTCCAGCCGGTAGTCCAACAGCACGCTCAAGGACATGATACTGCAGTCGAACTTGCCGTTTTTGGCCGCCCAGTTTGGATGCACGATGATCGTGGGCTCGTCGGGCAGGATGTAGCGCCTTTCCCGACGTTGCCGCTCCAGTTCCTCTTGTCGCTTTCTTTCCTCCTCCTGCGAGAGAAAGATCTTAATTTGCCATAATCTCCCAAAATCGATAGTACAACCCTATAATAATACATGCGACTAGTGAGTTGTTAAGGGGGCGTCGGCCACCCGCTGTCCCACCTCTCGGTCCTCTTCTGAGCGAGCAGGCTCCTCCTCCTCCACTGCTGCCACCTCCGGCTTCTCAGGCTCCTTGGCCTCTTCGACCTGCTCCTCAACCTTCAGCTGCTTGGTGAGGCGGGCGATAAGCTGGGACTTCAGCCCCTTGGAGCTCAGGGAACGGCTCTCCAACTCCTTACGCAGGTCGTTCACCTGTAGGGGGGTGACGTGTGCCACATATTTTAGACTGTGTGTGTAGCTTGTGGTTAGTACATATGAGAAATTCAGGGGGTTCTTCAAACAAAACACACTGACAAAAATACAGCGAACTACCCTACAGATGCAGTGTTCGACCTCTCTTCCTTTTTGTTTGTTGCGTTGTCTAAATCAGAGGACCATTTAACTTTCCTTCATCTTGAATGTTAATTTGGTGTGTTTCAATGTTAGCATTTCATTGGCGTACTGGAAATATGAACAGTTTGAACTTGGCCAGGTTTAGTGCAAAAGAGATACACACTTCTATGAGCTATGAGCTATGAGCATCTTCCTCACTGCACATACTAAAGAAATGTTATTTTGTAGTAACCTAAGGGGGTTTCGGCTCTATGGCTAGATAAATTTACAAACAATCTGATTGTTCAATGTATACGGAATGCAAAGCTAACTCCTTTTAGGGTCCACATACAGGTTGTATTATTATCTTCATACATATTCACATCAGGAAAAACTCCATTTACCAAAAATAAATAATTACTGCATTGAAGTTCAACTGGAGGACTTGCCAAGCGACACAACGCCGTTGGAATTTATGCATAATCGGCAAAAAGCTCCGATAGCAAGTAATAGTTCTTTCTGACGATGAAGTGATACTTTTTTTACTTTCTACAATCCGGTGAAAACTGATCTGTTTCCGACCTTCATTGACTTGGGATCAAGCTTGGACCAGTGAGTGGGAGTGGTGACCTCCTTTGAATCCTCTTCATCCTTCTCTTCTTCCTCCTGGTGGAAAAGTTCAGAGAGAGAGAAAAGAGAGAGAGAGAGAGAGAGAGACAAGAGGAGTGTAAACCGACCGTCCCCTCTCTCGGAGTCGTGAAACAAAGTTGATCCGTGCAAGTAGCAAGGTCACAACTGTCTCATTGTCTCCTCCTATTAAAGTTCTCGATTGGTTCTCAAGGTCCACTGCTAGGGTACATGGAAGCTCTCTAGCGTTTTAAAAAACCAAAATGCCACCCATCAGCCAATCAAAGCCAGTTCTGTGGAACACAAAAAGGTAATCAATGACAGTCGGTCCGAGAGTCGACAGATGCTCTCAAAAGACGGTATCCAAAACTCTGTGTGTGCGTGAGAGAGTCCCTAGGCCTAGCAGAGTTTGCCATTCTCTTACATTATTATTACTTTGTTTTATTTATAATAAAACAGTTGACTGTCCTTCGCCCAACCAACTTCCCTGGAAAAATCAAGTGCTTCACAAGGGTCTAAGTACAGTCCAATCAGAGAATACCGTAAAATCAAAAAGGGACAGACAAGAGACAGAACTTAGGGAGTTTTTTTGGAGTTCAGAAGATACTGAATTCAAATAAAAGGAATCAAAAAAAAGGAAACAAAATAGGCTAAAACAAACATATTTACAAAACTGGCTCTCCAGGTTCCAGCATACATTTTGCAGCTCATTGGTACCTTGCATTTTTACCTTTTTAGGAATTTGTAGTTAGGACCCCAAAGGTCTTGCATCTAATAAAAGCAGGTTATTAATATCACAATTATAGGAAAATTTTATAATATGCTAGAAATATGTATCCAGATTTGGGCAAAGTAGAAGCTAAAGGACGAGCTGGAAACTGTTTTGCCAGTTAGGTTGGTGTCGTAATGGTACGACCTAAACTCCTCCCACTGTGTGTGACAGCTGTGTGACGGGGGGGAGCGGGAAGGGGTGGGGAGGGGATGGAACAGGTCAAGGGAGGGGTAGAGAGGGAAGAGGAAGTGGAAAGGTTTTTTGGATCTGGGTTCTGTGTGTAGCCTGTGATACTTTTTGTCTGCTTAGTGTGTGCGTGTGTGTTTTTTTTTTCCTGTGCCTGTGAGAAGCGGAAATGAGAAGAAAGGGATTAGCGTTCAGTGCCTGTTCTCCATCAGCCTCCTTTCGTTCAGCCAAGAGTTTCTCTGCCAGCTGCTCCTTGAGTCCGCGGGACAGCCCCTCCCACTCTGAGCGGGTAGGAAGACAATGCCAAACATCCGGGAGAAATAAAACCACTGTCTCCACATGAGCGGGGACTGTCCGCCCTTTGTGTGTCTCCTCAGGGCGGTGATAGCGAATCTCTGCAAAGCGATACCTGCCGCAAAGGAAGAGGCGCATTGGAGAGAAAGATCCCGTCACACATCCAACAAGCCCCACCCACACTCTCCCTGTGACCCCCATTACACCCCGCCCCTGACCCCGCCCCCTCTCTTCCCCCTGCCAATCATTGTGACAAGTAAGCCCAAAATAATAAATACGAAAACGGAAAAACAGAGGGGGGGTCTGCAGATCTCCACGGTAGATTCTCACGGTGAACAGCAGCCAAACGTTGGGGAAGCTCACAGACAAAACAAAAAAACAAAAAAAAAAAAAAACAAAAAAACAAAGAAATAACCTGGATACACCCCTTGAACCCACCCTCACCTCCTCAATCAAAAAATCACCTTAACGATGTTCATAACGTGTGTCTGCGTAAAATGTAATCCTTCACACAGGGGTAGCTTACAGACCCAAAGTTGTTAAAAAAAGACACTGAATCAAAGACATAGTGAAAGCAAGTTAAATATGTAAGATATTTAACACAGTAAAGGAAATAAGAAAGTGGGGGAATAATGATGGTGTCTCCTCCTCCTGGCACAGCTATTCGAGCGACAGAATCAATGCATTCACCACATAGATAAACGGCAGGACTGCTGCACACATCAGCAAAGGACATTGCAAAAAAAATAAATAAAGTAAAACAAAACAAAATAAAAGAGCAAATTAAATACGGAATCATAGAAAAAAAAGCAATCCAACATGTCAGGAGATGAGAGCGTGGTGGAAAAATCCATGCAGCAGATTTGTTACTTTCCATGGGGATTTAGTACCGGGGCTAAATCTAAAGCGCTGTCGATGTCAATGCTCAGATCGATAGGAAAAGCTGACATGGCTTGGAAAATGTATTTATTTATTTATTTTTTGGTTTCGGCGGGGAGTTTCACTTACCACTGCGTGCATAAACTCAGATCAATGCCTGTCAGGGCCTTACAACAACGTATAGCCGTCTTAATGAGGACGGAGGCGTCGTTCTCAGGGTCGGCGCCATCCAGCGAGGGAGACCAGTGACCCCCGATGGCCATGGCCTCGTCCTTGCCCCTCATCCCCACCAGGAACTGGTAAAAATTAAAAAGAGAGAGAGAGAGAGAGAGGCCAGTGATAAAACTGTACCCGCCGCTCACAAATGGGCCGAAAAGGACGATAAAATCCATAATCCTTACATTGTGCAGGATTATACTGTGTAATCTTAAAAATCATGTTCTTTTAGGGTTGAGGAGTCTTGCGCACTTAAACTGTGCACTTGTGCGCTTATATGGTTTAGCATTGTCTGTTTTTATTTGATCCTGGTGCCTTCATACTGATATGAGAGCCGCATTCAGTTGGGATTTTTCCACACTTTGCATTCAGCAATGGAATAGGATTATGACATCATTAGCTGCTCTCTGTCAGCCCTGACCTAGACCAGCCTCAACCACTAGGGGGAGCTACAGTTAGAGTGAAGCTGCCTGCAGACCATTTCACACCTTGATGAGGCGGGCCGGGTGCTGGAAGGAGTCCCTCATCTCCTGGGAGTCCTCGGCCAGCGCGCAGGACTTATGGTACAGGTCGTCCAGGCTTGGGTTGGCCAGCAGCATAACCTGCAGGTTCGGGACACAAAACTCATTTTAACCTGAGGTGAACCGATGCATTTGGTAGAGGTTTTACAAGTGCGGCAAAGTTCAGAATCGATGACATCACCTCACTGGATCCTGAAAGAGAGCATGATGAAGTGCCTTTAGCTGGGGACCTTTACCAGTGTGGTCACGTTTATTTTTGACTTTATAGGCCTATGTGAGGACATGCTGGCTGACTGATTGATTTGCTAATTTTGTTAAGATTGCGCTGTTTGTATAAATGTGGCAATGCAATGATATAATTGCAAAGGCGTCCCAGTCTTTGGTTCTGGACACTGATCGGTCAAACATTCTTCCCAGCAATGCCCATACTGCTAATACAGTATGGCTCACCAGAATGTCAACCAATCCCAATATGACATAATTCCACTTCATGAACATCCTAGACGTCTGAACGTTGTGAACAATAAACTCGAATAAAACTGAAACCCTGAACGTCTCGCTCAGCCCTGTTAGCTCGATGTTCAGATCATAATAGGTGCTACAAGGCTATTTGCATAGCTGCAAAACTGGAGACTGCAATCTCCTGCCCCAATCTCCACAAGCCCTGCACTTAGGAAACCTTCCATTCTGAAAAACCTTCTGTTTTTTCATACCAGCCCCTTACAAGCTTGCTAGCCAACATTAGCTGCCTGCAGTAGATACTGCCAGCAGTAATTGGCTATTGCTAGCCAGCCAACTGTCTGACTACTGGCTCGCTGGCTGACTGCCTGCCTGCCCGCAACCAAAACAGAAGCACACTTAGCTAGCTAACTTGAGGAAATGAAAAAGATGAGTCAATAATGAACTAAATTTGGACTTACGGCACTGTACTAACCACCCTTCTTGCCAGCTTGTCAAGCTAAACAGGAACATAGATGTTGTGTTATAACTCCCACTGCACCTTCCTCATGACTCATGCTACACTGCATGGGACACTGTTCTAATTCACCATTAGGAATATTACAATTCGGTTTTTCTTCAAGGATGTTACCATTCTTAAAAAGTTAGCATTCTTATTTCACCATTCATTGTTAAAGGGGACACATGAGAAAATATTTCAATTAAACGCAAAAGTGATACGCAGAAATACAACCTGATTTGTTGGAGCAAAAACAAGTCTGAATTAAATCATACTTAATAGACATGGTGCATGGGAATAACTGAACAAATCTTTCCCAAATTGTGTATTACATGTATTGTGTATTTTGTATTATGAGTATTGCTAAGCAGAGGAGTTAATCTGCCAATTAGTGTTGAAATTGGTGCTGAAATGCTGAAGATGCATACAGCTGAAATTCCAGTTTTATAACATAAGCCGTAACCAAGCCCAACGTAAACCTACAGCTAACGCTGTAGTTCTAATATAACACGAGTCTGAATTCCACATCGCATTACTCCACGTGCCTTCTGATCAGTGACGTCACCGTCTGCACTGCGCAATTACCTTGGCGCTGTACGTGTGGTTGGCATCTGGTGGGTCCAGCACTGCTGTGTTCTTCACCAACGAATCCACCTCTTTGTGCATGATGTGGAAGCTGCAGTAGTTCCCGAACTGGAAGGGCCGGGAGAGGGGGAAGGCGTCCACCCAGGTGAACTCGGCGTGGAAGAAGTCGCTGGGGATGTAGAGGCTCTGGTAGCGGCGCCGCAGCTCCATCATGTCACAGTTGTAGCTGCGGAGGGAAGATGCATGCGAGGGTTCAGTAACCGAGCCACACTATTGGGTGAAAACGCCTTAGCTCTCAGATCCTAGCCAATCACCATCTGATGCACAACCTCACTTAGGTGCAGAACATGGTGAGAACTTTTCAAGTAGTTCCATATTGGTTAATTCAATCTATCACTCCTATGTGTGCTTGAGCAACAGTCCAGCGGCCTATCAACAGGACATCTTAAAAAGCTAAAGGAAAACTTCAGTGCTTCGAAAACTGTCGGGAATTTCCAAACCAAGCCCAGACAATTCAGGTGTTAATTTTCACAATACACCAGCACCACATAAACACCAACTTATAAGATACACATGATCATTCGTGCAAGATAATGTAATGTTTTAACTTCTGTAAACAACAGCTAAAACCCAAGACATTATCGGGAAAGCTAGTGGATTTGTGAGATTGTGCTGTACTTCTCTTCCACTGAAAGTAAATCAGCAAAGTCAGCAAATGCAGGGTCTTCGGGCACGCAGTGATTTTCTAAATGGTTCAAGCTGTGATACGGTTTCTTGACAACTGAACTCTCACCCAAAAAATCTGCTTCAATAAAAATGTTTAATTAAAACAAGGATTGCAAAAACGGCCCATTTATAAAGACCTCACTCCTTCAAAGAGTAACAGATAACTACAAACTGCATCAAAGGGTGCTAATTTTTGGCTTTTCTTCAAGTCAGATATCAAAACATATCTGAATTAAAACAAATTCCATTTAGCAATGGACTACTTGAACAATTATGATATGTTATTTCTGTACTAATGTAAATGTACTTGTCTCCTTTCTGTTCCTTTGTCAATGTTGTTTTTACATTTTAAAATTGAACAGGTTAGAAAAAAGAATATTTGAAAAATGCATGCATTTGCAATTTTAGCACTGTTGGAAATGCACATTCAATAAAGATATGTTGGGGAAAGAAAAAGAGAATACTTAATGGACAGGGAAGTCCAGTCTTTTCAGACCTAAGAATTTGTTCCTAAATTGTTTCTCAGGGTGTCAGCTGGAATTAGAGCACCTGTTTATTTTTTGGCTTGGGTGCACTGTAGAAGCTTGTCCACCATAATCCACCTTATCTTGTTTTTTTCCGAAATGGAAACTGAGGCATGTGCCCAAAGCAGGGAACTGAAAATGTGCTGACAACTGTTTTAGCTCTCAAACAGGACAGCTGGGGCGCCACATGCCCCGAACAGTCGCAGCGCATGTGACTCTCTCTTTCGCTAAACCTCAAACAACAGAGTCACGTTACATAGACCAGACTGCAGAAGGCCATTATACTGAAGTTACACTCTCCCTAGGAACTGCTTTAATATGCGTTAGTAAACATAGAAGATGAGGAACAATAATTTTCTGTACATCTGCGCTATAATTAACTTGAGGTCAAATAAAACATGGTCTGGCATACGTCTAAATAGGGCTCCCTGTTTTAAATAAGTCCTACAGAGACATGGAATTCTGAGTGCAGCTCCTTCAGTGATTCTTGCTGATTTCAGCTTGTTAAATTCCCCGTTTTAAATTCATAAATGTTGCACCAAATCTTTATGTGAAACCTTTGCAGTATGGATTATAGTGAGTAAAAAATGGCCATTTTTTTCAAAGAGGCACTTTTGATGCTCTTTGATTTGGTTAACAAGTGAACTGAAAAACACTTTCGATACTTTTGGCAGGGTACTGTATTCCTAGGAATCTGCTACCCATTTTTATTTCAGGTTTGCCCAGTTTTTTCCGCACCCAAATTTCCCAAACAGGTCTTCCCACAGAGATTAATGTGCCAACTAGCCTTAGGGTCATTCCATGTCAAAACGCCTATGGATAAACGGTTCCGACAGCACCTGACCCACATCTTGGAGGCACTGTGCCAGATGGTAAGTGGTAATTTCAGAGATGATGTCTGAGCATAGTGCAAAAATGCTGATTATTTGCAAAGAAAAAAAATGAATCAGTTTGGAAAAATGTGGCCATTTACAGCTGCCACATGGAGCCAAAATGGCTGCCATTTCCTAAATTGATTAATTCTTTTCCTTTGTGACCAATTAATAATTTCACACAAAATACTCCAAATGTCACCTTTGAAATCACTATGTAGCAAATGATTTTAAGAACTGTGATAGGTGGTTTTGTGTCCCGGTAATCTGACATGAAATATCCTCTTAGCTATTGTTCATAATGTGGATGCCATACTATTCACATATTGCCTGTGTTGCAATAACCTCTAATCTAAGCAGGAAATGGTGCAGCCGGGTCTTGAACTACCAACTGCAGGATGCAAAATCGCACCACCATGCAAAGGCACCCTGGTCCCATTTTTCCCCTTATTTTTAAATATTCCCTTCCAAGTTTGAACTAAATACAAAATTCACTCACTAATCACTCACAAAATGTAGTGGCTGTCAAAGTGTGGAACCAATTTGACATACATTTTTTATAGTTAGAACCAAATTTTTCCAGATTGAAATTTTTACAAAATTTTAATAAACTGCTAGAAGAATTCCCTTCTAGGGACAGCCTTCCAGCAGACAGCAGATCCATTGGGGCTTCACCCACCCGTCCAGGGAGAATTTGGAGAACTGCACGGTGTATCGTGGGACGACTCGACGGGGGCGTCTTGGGGACCGATCCCGTCGAGGGGAGCGATCCCTGGAGCGCTTGCGTGTGGGGGAGCGCTCTCTCGACCTCCTTCGTTCACGGTCTCTTTCGCGGCTGCAAATAAGAGAACATTATTCTTTTATTTTTTATTCACTCTTTTAAACGTAACAATGAATTCCGAGGCTATGAATATTCAGATGAGACAGCAGGCGATCTGGGGCCCGTACCTGCGGTCATCCTTCCTGAGGATGAGTTCTGGGCGGTCGTTGCGGTTGGGGAAGCGAGGCGAGGGGTCCAGCCGACGCACCGGCTGGGGCTGGGGCATCATCCTCACTGGAGGCTGGAGCAGGCCCCCAGAGAACACACAGTCTGGACACACACACACACAGACACACACACACACACACACACACACGAAAACACAGGACCATACAGATACACAGGGACAGACACGCAGACAAACCATTGCAATGGTTTTAAAAGCAATTAACTAGTAAACTTCAGATACAAAATTAAATCCCTCTTAACAACCTGCAATTCTCAACTGGACACTGTCAATCAGTAAAACCCACCAAAACATGACAAACAGCACAATCATCCAAGACAGTGTGCATTACAGAATGAACATCATATTTTAGCTGATTGCACAGGCAACCTACTTTGCCGTCAGCTACCACAAAACCAATATACATAATGTATAATCCATGACCTGGCTACCAATAGCCACAATGCAGTTTTTTTCATTACGCCCTCGAGGTATTGATGATAATAAATTGGATCCGGAACCATCCAGGATACCATCCAGATACTGAAATAATTATAACCAAGGATCACAAACAACAATCTGAATCAGTTCCTCCACAAAATGTGAGTGATGTTCAAGACATTTTCATGACACAGTTCTTTCATTCCTCGATTCAAATAAAAATCTATACCAACTGTGAATGGGGAAATGGTGACTGGGACCAGTATAGACTATCTAAGTCCTGGGGTCAGGACTTTGATACTCACTTACAATCCTAAAAACGGCACCCAACCCACCCAACAGACATAACTAGCCAAACTATGGGGGCGCCCCGGCGCTGCAGGTGTCGGACCCTACCTTTGGGGGGCGGCTGGGGCAGTAGGGGCTGTGGCGGGTTCTGCAGCAGCGGCGCCAGGGAGGCGGCGGACAGCTGGGCCTGTAGCAGCGATGGGGGCGGTCCCTGGGCGGGGACGCTGAAGGTGGTGGGCGGGGGCAGCGACTGCAGCATGGTGGGGCCGGGCTTCATCATGCTGGGGCCCGGGGGCTGGCTCTGTAACAGAGGGAGGGGCGGGAAAGAGACCGGAGGAAGGGGTTACGGCTTCCGCCATGGCCCGAAAACCGCCACATGGACCTGTGACTCTAAAGAGCAGTGCCAGGGTGTTTCCCTTACTATGTACAATCCTGTTTGCCACTTCTGTTTTTCCCCAGATTACATTTCTGGCCCAGAAGAGCCAACTATATTTGTAGGTACATCACATTCTTAAGGCATCCTAAATCCATTTGGAGGAGAGCGGTAACAAGCAAAAGCTTTCCTCCAAGATGTGCTACAAGCCAGTGCAGCTTTTCAAAATCCTCCTGCAGAAGACTGCAGAGGGGTGTGACATCCCTGCACTAATAACAAGTGCATTAACAGGACTGTACCACCCCCATAGCTCCTTATATTCTCTCCTTCCATTATGCTGTCCATAAATCAAATTTAGAGTATGTGTATGCTTCATAACCAGAAGTGTCTGCAACGAAACGTGAGCTCAGCACAGATACAGCGAAGGCGTCACGATAAACAGATTAATTCCTCCCAAAATCATTTCCTGACACAAATTAGCCTAACTTGGCGGGACAGTGATTCAGAAGAAAAGGCTGAATCTAATCTTGACTAAGCTATCACGCTCCATAGGTAATCGGATTTGCTTCAAAACAGGAAGACAACAAAGCACCTGCAGCACTGAGTAACAAAACTGAGATGAAAAATCTAGGTGTGAAACTATTCAATTTATAACTGACAGCTTCATGAATATATTCATGAAGTGAGCAACTGCTAAATGGAGGGCGTTGAACTAACACCAGGGAATACCAACAGAATGTGAGAAAAAGAACACTCTCGATTGAGTGTGACCAGTACTAGTGCCCTGTTACAAAGTGAGATAGTCTTGAAAGATTTACAGCTGCGCATAATTCACAGAAATTAGAATAAAATGACTTTGCACCCTATGAAGTGAAGTTACAGCATAGAACTTTTTTTTTGTCTCAGCGTAGCTTTGTGTTTCAGAGGTGTTGGCTTGGACTTTTTAGATCAACTGCATTTTTTGGCTTTAACTTGTGCTTTTCAATTATTTAAAAAATTTTTTTTCCCTTGCTGTTATTCACCAATTTGTTATGTTCGATGGCAAGTGTAAGTCCATACCATGACTGCGAAGGCCTCGGGGTGGTTGGGTCGTGTGCTAGCACGAACCTCCTCCAAAACATGTTCTACCAGCTGCCATTGATGTAATTACTGCAAGTAACTGCACAGTGAGTACTGAGCAATGCATGGTGGGAAATTATAGTTGACCAAATATTCAGATTTGCAGGTATTGCATGATGGATTTAGGGAGAATACTGCCAACTACAACCCCTCCTTCCCCCATTTAGCAATGGTTTGGCCCAACAGAACAGTCAACAAGCTCAACCTCGTGTCCAATTGAAATGCACAATGGGTGCCGGTTTAATGGCCTGAATATCTGCTCTGCAATGCATCAAGGTCCAAGCACAGCCCCCGAAACACTACGCAACGCTGAAGAATAAGGCCCCTCTGTTGCTCTCCTCCCAAGTCAAATTGCCCAGTTCTTGTGCGTGAGAAAAAAAAGAGGCTAATTTAACTCCTGTGAGAGAATGTGATTACCGAAAGATGGAGACTAATTGTTTTGCTCAAACAATTAGCTGGCAGCCGTGAAGCTTAAAACAAGGGTCAAATTGATTGGGGCTTCTCCACTGCAAATGATCTTGGGGAGAGGGGTGACACTTGAGTGCTGTTTGTGTGAGAGAGAAAGGAGGAAGAAGAGGAATAGAGGGATGGAAGAGGAGGAGGAGGAGGAGGATGGGGAGTGGGTTACATTTTGTCTTGAGTCCACCGCGGAGTGAATTTCAGAGTAGCGAGGCAGCCCTGCTTCAGAGTAAAAGCTGGTCAGTTGTGGGGAAACTTGAGGCAAGGGCTGGGACTGCTGTAGCTACATGGGGATTGAGAACAAGAGGAGTCACAAAAATACAGCATTAACCCGGAGGCGCGAGAACAGGAAAAAAAAGCACAATGTGACCGATGCATGGGGGTTTTGGGGGGGGGGGTACTGGCGTTTCTGGGGTGCTCACCGACTGTGTAGCCAGCTGAGGCAGGGTCTGGATACGCTGGGCGTTCCATTTGAAGGGCATGTTGGGATTGTAGACGGCCTCCACCAAAACCCGGTCCCCCACCTGAGGAGTCTTCCCCTTAACAGCGCTTTCAAACACAAACACAAACACAAACCAATGAATAGCATCCAGGGCATTCCAAGGGTTTCAATCAGTGCCAATGTCAACAAACTCACCTGAAACTTCGTTTGCGATTCTTCTGAATACAACAGTGAGAGCCTTTGAGCAAAGCTTGAGCTTGAAATATTTTGTGAAACAGAGTTGTTTGTCCTCCATAGTTTTAACTGCAAAACCAGACTTGCAAACATTGTGAAATCTAATTGAATAGCATCCTGTTTAGACTGGTTGGCACACCTCTTACCAAACTGAAAAACATACTATACCATATGCATACTCCTTGCTATTGATGTCATGTTGTTATTGATAGCATTTACTAATAATTAATAAAATTCACCTATCCCTGAAAATATTATGAATATTTGATCATGACAGATCACTGTAATGATTATGAGCTATTACAGATCTGTCATTACATTTTAGGCCTTCAGCAGACTCAAGAACACCTTCAAAACCTGAAATTTTTACAAACTATATGCAGCTTACCATTTATTGAAGCAATCTGGGCAAAATTCTTTTGCTCAAGGGTACAACAGCACAAACTACAACCTATGAGCTATAACACCTGCATAGGGTGAGTTTACTCAGCAATACATTTAATGAAGCTTCCAATACAATAACCAGAATTAATAAGATCTATACATTATTTTACAATCATTTCAGCTTATTTGGTTAAAGGTAAAACTTGGACACCACTTCTATCACGGATCCAGCTTCACTCTTGCTTTATCGGCCCCCCTACCCTACAATGTTCCTTCCCGAGTCTAACTCAGCTCTGTAAGTAATGTCTGAGTCTTTCCTTTAATGAGAGTTTAGAGGACAGAGTTTGTAAGCGTTCAAAGGAAATGTCAGGGGACACGCAGACCAGACATGCGATTCAAAACACTGCTCTAATTCCACTGTACATCACGGAGGCTGTTTAGATTTGGTTTCAAAGACACAGCGGACGGCCGGAGATGGCGCACTTATTCAGGCCCACTGGTAAAGTACCACAGAGTTCAAGACTTAAGTCAAACGTTCATGACTATATAAAGGAAATTTATGGGTGTTCAGTCAGCACATTGTCTAGGATTTATGGTTTATTTATTTGTAGGGATCCCCTTTGATTGGTTCTCCCATTCACCAATCAATGGAGTGGATTCAGACAGTGTTAGGGCAAAAACTCATTCTGAGTTCGGAAGGGATGAAGGATAACTTAAAGTTGCTGAAAAATTCCATGGCAAATGGCAAAAAAATACATTGCTTTTATTGCGGTGCCAGGGGGAGGCTAAACACTGGTAAAAGACTGCTAATGGAAACCACCTCAAATAATTTGTACCCAATATACAAGTTTTATATTTATGATTTGTTGCCTTGCTACAGCTCAGCAGCCATTTTGCTGTCCTGAAAGTTTAAAAAAAATTCACCCTCAGCTGTAATCAGCTGACAAGTATTCACAGCAGTCTCCAGTTTTGTGTAATTTACAAAATGAAAGTACAGTCAAAACATGTTCATTTAAAATCTGTGGGTGAAAAAATTCTTCGCATAATTTCTAGTCAGTAGACTTAATCAACCTGGCTATGCGTCTGGAATTATGCCCCATTATGTCCATTACATTACATTAAATTCCATTTTAGGCATTCAGCAGACCGAGCAACTTACGCAGTTTACATTTCTACACTCTGTCCATTTATACAGCTGAACGTTTACTGCAGCAATCCTGGATAAGTAACTGTTAAGTACTTTGCTCAAGGCTACAACACCAGTGTCCTTTCTGAGAACTGAACCAGAAACCTTGGGGTTACAAGCCCAGTTCCCTAACCATTATGCTACACTGCTGAAAAAGAAACTTGTGAGCAAGTCAAGGTGTTGGTGGCCCCTACCTGAGCTGGAAGAAGACATCTTCATCCACGAAGCCAAAGGTGTCGTGTAGCTTGTTGACGACCCCGGTGAAGACGCGCTGCTTCTGGGGCTGCGTTTGCTGCTGGTGGCTGGAGCGGGGGGTGGGGTAGGACACCGTGATCTGGGCCGTCTGCTGCGGGTTCGACAGGCTGAGGCTGGTTGGCAAGGCGACAGGGGGCTGAAAAACAAACAAAAAAAAAAAAAAAACCCAAGCCCGACCGTGTGGAGTTGTTGAGAGCGGGCATTGAGGGAGGACACGTTCAGACCAGTTTATGGTTGGATGCAAACAGGTATATGTGGGTTTTAGAGAGAGCATTACTGTAAAAGCCATAGTCTAAGATGGCAGAAAAATGTTTAAGACTGTACTTTACAAAAAAAAGTCCCGTCAAATGAGTGAAAATCATCCTCTAAATGCCAAATTAACACATTTCCTTGCTTTCATTAAAATTAAACTTCTTCAATAATCCTCCATCCTCTGTAACCATTAAAAACCACTTAAAGATGTCCCTTTAAAAACTGATTGCTTTTATGGCGAGAGACTCAAGGGAAAACCAGTCACTCATTTTCTGAAGGCAACTGCATTGTTTCTCAACGTGTGCAGTTTTGCATCATATGAAAATTGTTTGAGCGTTAGCCGTGCTACAAACATTAGACTGACATCCCAGTGAGAGAGGCTGGCCAGGATGTCCACAGACAAATGAGATTTGCATACAAACAAATCAGACTGAAGTACAGAATTGCTTTCATTACACAGACAGGGGCATACAGTGCATTTTGAAGATCTTGGGATAGAGCATTGTGTTTTAATATTATGGACTTAAAAGCAGCCATGTAAAACAGATGTTAAATGATTAACTGAACAAACGTTTTTAATTACCTGCGAGAGCAAAGCCTGTTGCGGCTGTGGAAGCTGAGGGGGGAAGAGAGAAAACAGGCTGTAATGAGGGCGGCACACTCATGTCGAAAACAAGACGGGAGCTCCAAGCTATCACATATTTTAAATTATTATACATCAATACAAACACTGGCAAAAGTCTATTTAATATTCTCACTAGATGGTTTGGAAGAAGTATTTTAAATGCTCTCAAAGTTATTGTTTACACTTTATTCTCATTTTGCGTGCATTTATTTATTCGTTTTTTCATGCCTTTATGCATGTTTCAAGATTCATTCAGATATACAGTGAGATCAAAAAGCAATCACATCCCCTTCACTTCTTCCACAATTGTTGTGACAGACTCAATTTCAAGTTCATGAATTTTTTACCACCAAATTACACACAACACCACATGCAGACAAAATGAAAACATGCTGTCACAAATTAGTGCGAATTCACTAAAAATAAAATAAAAATGCAGTAACAAAGTAACGTTGAAGTTTTAGTCCATTTGTAAAAATGTTTCACTCTGTCATTATGGGGTATTATGTGCGGATTATGTGTAGATAATAAAATAAGTCATCCACAGAACAAAAGTGTGGAAAAAGTGGAGAAGCCTGAATACTTTCTAAAACCACTGTATGTCGATCAAGATCAAGCACAGTCTAAATCCTGCTGCAAACACTCGGCAATGGAAAGGGGGTTACTTCTGTAATCACCGATGCTATCTAGGCGTCTTGGGAATACAAATGGCCCACAGAATCCCCAGCAATTCAGCCAACAATGTCCCAAAATGCTTGTCTAAATACACTGAGATTAAATTATGCAAGTCCTGTAAATTACAAGATGCGTTTGATTTGGTTTAAGTGCTTCATGTGCTTAAGTGGTTTAAAGGTCTGGATCTGGTCCCAGTTTCTGTATTGCTAACATAATAAGCTTACCCAGATAGCAGCTACACTAAAGCGCCCCTTCTCTTCCACTCGGATCTCATATCCCCAAAGACTCCATCAAAGCTTAGTGACTGACTTTTCTACATAGAACTGCTATTGTCACAGACCAAGTAAGGTCATACGGTTAACATTTTTTAAAAAGGTACAGTGTAGCTCATCCACAACGCAAAGTGCCTAATGCGCAATGCTTTCAGGCTATTGCGGAATGTCAGTGAAATCCAACCAGCAAAATGGTATTAGCCCAAATGATATCTGGTGAAACGATAAGGTTAGCAATTCATATGTTCCCATATTTCCCCTCCCCCCCCAACAATTATAACAACAAAGTCAAAGAAGTGACATTAGTTATCATTCTCATAACTTGACACTGATTTTATTCAACATGACACACTTCCTATCAATCTGAAACAAAAAAAAACTGGAGTAATGTTGTCTGGTAACAACAGCAATTTACTGGAACACGGAATAAATCTGGGACATTGTCCACCAATCAGGATTAACCAAAATGAGAACTCAAACAATTGAGGAAATGGCAGTATTTATCTGGCACTACTTACGACGTTACAGTTCGCAGGGATTCTGCTAGGCCGCAGTTCCAGATCTGAAAGAACACTCGGTCTGGTAATTCTACGCTTACATTCAAAACAACGTCATGCCTGCTTATGTCTGTGTACTCCCACTACTCCATAATCATATTTATATATTTTTTTGTCTCAGATATGCAAAAAGACTGAATGTTCTTTCAGTCTGATAAATTTATTCACAGCAAGATCTAGTGAGAGGTGGTCTGGTACGTGTTTCTTGCTAATCAGGAGGAGTAGTGGGAGGCATCGGAGGAACACGTACCTAGAGAAAAATGAGTCCCCTCTGGCTTGCCTGCATTTCAATTCAACTCCTTAAAACTCTATTTCCAAGTTCTGCTTCATCATAAGGAATAATTGGCAAAACCTAAAGGCTTTCACGGTGAATACTGATGACAACATCAACATCATATATCTCTCCGACAAAGACCATATGCTACATCTGCGGGAGGGGGCTGATCACTGTGAACTGGCTCAGCTTCTACTCTTCAATCACTGACACTGAATGGAGAATAAGAATGAGTTTCCGCTTTGTTGTTTCCCTTATGTGTGTGGTGTTCATGTTCGGTGTGGTGCATGGCGGCCATGTTGGCTCGGCGGCCATATTGGCTCAACGCTGTACCTGATGGGGGACGTTGTACAGGGTCTGCTGCGGGGGCGGCTGCGGCGGCTGCTGCTGCTGCTGCTGTTGCTGCTGCTGTTGTTGCTGTTGCTGCTGATATTGCTGCAGGGCCGTATTGATCTGAGACTGGAATGTGACAGGCAGGACAGGCCGGGGATTACGCGCCGCTAACGGGGAGCAGGTCAGAGGAGACGGCGGCCTCTGGCTAAACAGACCCATTTAAAAACAAGAGATCCTGAAAAGACCATCGTGGTCTTCTATACAACTGACATGCAGAATAATGTTCAAAGACTAACCATGATGAAAAAAGCATAATTTAACACCTGCAGACACTTTACAGGGTGGATAGTACATTTTCTGTATCTGACCCACCTGTTTAATTTAAGGATACTGTGCTATGGTCAGACAAACTCTGATCAAGTTTATGTGCATGTGACTCACAAATCTGACTTGACACACTTGACACAGCCCTAATCATTCACCAGTTTTATACATATTAAAAATACATGCCTAAATATACAGCTCCTAAACAAAATGCTGTAATTTAAAATGCTTACTGCAGATATGGTTGATGGTATGTTTAGCCTTATAATAACTTCATCATATACTATGATATACATTAAATTCATAATATGTGCTTACAATTTTTTTTATACTCTTGAAATTCTGCCTTTATTTTATTATACGCTTTAGTGTAATTTAGGATTATGGTTAAGGTTATGCTTAATATTTACCATAAACCTATGCAACTTTAAGAATCTGTAGGCATGTGTTATGCATATTAGGACTGTTATACATTTCCAGAAATGCAATGAATGTTACCTATCCTTCAGGGTATGGAGAAAACACTGTAACAGGGTGCCATTTGCAGCACCGAAATAAGACGCCAATTATATGGTAAGCTTGAAAATTGTGACTGAAGGGAAAAGCCTAGTTTTCTTAAAGCATTCAATTAGAAACCAACAAAGTACACACCTTACTGTGAAGCAAAGGCAGTGACACTTACAAGTACTAAGAAAACAGACTGATGTCGAGACCAGAAATATTGCGTTTTGGTCAATATATATGTTTCAATTACAAACTTTTCTAACTTAACATATTTACTGTTGTACTGTAAGGTCCGACAACAGCTGTAGCACACACTTCTCTAAGCTTCTATATACAGCATACAATGCAAATTATGAAAATGAAATACAAATGTTTCAGAAAACACGTATTTGAGCCTTAGGCTCATTTCATAACAGTGATTTCTCTATCTCCAAAGTCATTCAAACAAGCCAAACTGCAACTGACATTTCAGAATTTTCAAAAACGCTGTAAATTTATATTACATATATATATATAAATATAATGTACATTTATATTATATTATTTATATTATATATATGTGTTGTAAATTTATATTTACAACACATATATTGCAATGTGATAGCAATATTTTAAACTATTTATTACTTACATATAATATTTTCACTGCTTATTTTTAATGCACTTTAAGTAAACACAGGTAAAATGCAGACTTTACAAAAGCGTACACCATTTGTAAACAGGAAAGTAAAATAATACACCCATATCACCCACATATCTGTGTGGCCACCTACTTCTGCCTGCAAATTGGCTGGCAGAAACACCAGGATATTGGTCTTGTCAGGGTATTATCTGTTCAGCCTTAAATGACAGCAAATCCATCGCAGACTGCCTGTTTCCTGCTTGGTTTGCTATTCATCATGACTCTAGCTTGCATGTGATTGGTGAATCTGGAGACCTTTACATTAATTGCACTGCCTAAATCGATCTTTGCTTTCCCGTCACATGTGCTGGGAACGACATATCAATTCACCAGCCATACTTGTCTTGCGCTGGTGTGTTTGCTCAACGACTGGAACGTTGCACCTGCACTGAGCTAATTTTTAGACTATCTGTAGGTATGGTCAATCATTTAGCTTCACAATTCATCCAATATCTAGCAGTAATAAAATCTAATCACAGCAGACCTACGACCAGTTTTACATTCTGAATCTCACCATAGCGCACATTAGGCCACATTAAACACTCACATGCTCCTCACGTAACGAGAACACACTTTACTACTTCACTACATTACGTTTTACATCACTAAAGCTCACCACCACAGTTCAACTCAGTAAAGTGCTTCTCACAACAGTATAACACACCTCGCTACACAGATTAAAATTAAACTATCAGACTTTGACGGGACAGAGGCTGCAAAATCCTTTTACGCAGTTGCAAGTGATGATATACTGACAGGCTGCACTGACTCATTTTCCGCAAAATGTATTTAAATGCAGAGATGCTTAAACAGATGAGTGAACTCAGGTTGGTGACAGTCTCCAGCGTGGCCACATCGCTGTGCATTCTGGATTGCTCACCTGCTGCAGGGCCGCGGCGGCCGCGGCAGCAGCCTGCTGCTGCAGGGCGGCCGTCTGCTGCGAGAGCTGGTAGTTTGCAGCTGACTGGGTGTTCAGAGAGGCGGCCGCCAGGGCGGACTGCTGGGAGTACATGGAGGGGGAAGCGCCCAGGAGAGAGGGCTGCTGCACGCCCAGAGCTGCGAAGGAATTCAGAGACTTACGATTAAATGCGTACAACCCTGAGAAACACCTGACACTGAACAAGGAGTGCCACAATTCCATCCGTGAGAGCTATGCGTGACAGCATTCCTCGAACAAGCACTTTTTTTGGACCTGGACTCTAGCACACCCATTACCTACAACCGACTATGGGCCTTATTTACTAAGCGTTTAGTGTGCACAGAATTGTTGTGCTGGTGCAGAAAGAGTAGCAGAGCATGTGATTGGTTGAGGCACTTCGCTTCATAAATGACATCAAGTGAAATTGCACTTGCAAAAGCACACGGAGAGAATCCCAAGGCGCTATAACCACTCCTCATCCGCAACACACTGAAGAGGTTTACAGATCTCCCCCTAATCACACAAAAACCATTTCTGTTCGATGAGTGAGGGGTTGCTTACATTTCCTTCAACACACAGTACCATACACAGTCACACTAATTGCCTACCCTCTGGGTTTCGTCATAGGCCATAACTAAACCCGATATTCTGTTCCGTTTACCACATGATGCTATGCTTCTTACATCTGACCTTTACAGTACTCCTTTGAGACTAAACATAACTGTGGCAAGTGTCCTTTACAAAGCGGACTATTATATTTCGTTTCCACATCTCCGAAATAAGGACACTTGTCTACTGTTCCGTTACTTACTACATGGTAATCGACGAAAATAAATGTCTTCTTAGAATATATTTACCAAGGGACTTCATGGTGAATATCTGTACTTACAGTGCAAACTGTTCAAGTCGAGCGACTGTCCTGAGTGTCCGGGCTGAGAAACCGCCGTGGCCGCAAACTGTGCCGCCCACGGGGGGTTCTTCTGTCCTCCAAACTGAGCCATCGGTCAGTTCACAGGTTCCTTGACAGAATAGACCGTGCTATTTATCTGTTCAAAAGAGAAACTTTTAAGTTGCTTTGACATACGACCAGCTGTGCGCAGACATCCTTGCATTCAACAACTGACGTTATCGATACAGTTTATCATTACCAGGGCAGCGACCGATCTACGGATCACAAAATGCCAGACAGCCAGTCAGAAAGCGATCGATACCTGGTTAGCCATTTACCCAACAACACTACTGCTTAAACAAAAGCTTGCCACTTAGCTGTTAGTAAATTACCTGGGTAGACAGTAATTTACAGCATCACAGTAAGATCACTATACCATAGCAAAATGCTACATAGCAACACTAGCTAGCATGCCATCTAGCTTGCTACGGGTTTAGCGGTATCCTTAGCTACGTTACAGCTGGTGAAGATTGATATTGTAGGCTTCCGAGAGTAAAATCATTAAAAGTAGCGAGCTGGCTACATTTCCAAAACTTCCAGAAACTTGCAACTATAACATCAAGATTTACAATGCGACTAAAACTGTACATCAACTGATTATTTAATCTAGAGACGAGTGCATTACCATTAGCTGCTGCTGAATATCTGGCTTTCTATATCGCTAGCAAAATGTATATACGGATTAGCTAGCTAGCCACTGAGCTGGCTAGGAAAATGACTGGAGTGTTTTGTTTTCATGCAGTGCAGGACGGGATAACCCAGGCCCCGGGCCTTACCAGCTAACAGTAGCTAGCTGGCTAGATAGCTAGCCAACTTATATAAACAAACGAAATCATGCCTTCACAGTCTGAGATTTCAGTCACAGTATAATACCGTTGTGCAGCACGGAACTGCAGTGCACATACTGAGCAAATAAAAACACGACCGCAGTTATTGCTACTGTCCAGACAGCTTACCCTCGTCCTCTTCATGCACCGGCGGAGACAGATGTAGAGCTGACAAACACTACGACGCATGCGCCTTTCCCCTGCACACGCGCTTACCCAAATGACGTGCTTTGTGGTCTGATACAGGCACTTCTCTTCGATTTTCGGAAACTAAATTCACAGCGGATACAGCAAGTGTATGGGAACCGTGTTAAAATTTGACTCTCACTACAATATCATTATTCGACGCTCTATCCTCTGTTTAAAATCTAGTTGGCTTAAATATCAGCTGGTAATACTGAGTCCGATAAACAAGAATAACAGGCATGGTTCGTTTTCACTGTGACTACTTGAGACCTTGTACTCCCTCTAGTGGTAAAATGCCATTGTTGCAGGAGCGAGGAGTGAGGCCAAAAGGCTCTCGTGAGTAATCCTAGTTTATATGATAAGGTCTTGTTCCCAAATATATGTAACTTTATGCTTTATAGTTAATGTAGAATGAGACATAACCGACATTTAGTCTGATAAGAACCCTCCTCTGCACTATACGGAGAGAGCAGGGTGTCCCCCATCGCTGCAACGGGGTGTTGTGATTTAGTTTGGTCAATGGAGAAGGCTGCCCCCTGCTGGTTCGCCAGCACTAGTTCCAGCAGCAAAATTGTTTTCCCACGTCTCTCATCCAAGTGCAAACTAAGTCCACAACTTATTTCTCAAACTTTCAGCCGGAGCAAGGTACAGTGTGGTATCACAGATGGTTGGTAAGTATTCCATAAACCACTGCTAACATCCAGAAATGAAAATTTGCAAGCAACATTGTTTATTAATAATGTGGTTGTCTGCAGGCTTCTACAGAAGCCACTACTAGTCACCCATGTCATTTCAGTGTTTTTTTCTGCTTTATCCAGCATTTCCATTCATAAATTATACACCTGGATTACCATTTTGGTAATCTCAGTACTCCCCCTGGATAGTCACCACTTTTCATCCTGCTCCAGGTTTTAAAAGCTAAAATGAGAAGCAGTATGTGCATACAAAGCCGTTTGGGTGCAAGTAACAAAGTGTTTTACCAAGTACTTCTCATCTGAATTAGCAGGATCATGTTAGTTTATCAACATTCAATTGGTGGAAAAAGGCAATTGTTTAAAATAGCACCCTCTGATATGAATTGTTTGTTACCATAATATAATGATGGATGAGGTGATCCTGCAATTTGAGACGAGATACACTCTGATATCTTGTAACTGTATATGATCTGTATTTCTAATATGAAGATAAACAATGATGCTTCTGGAATTTAAATAATGCATTTATCATGAGTATACATGCTTAATGTAGTGTATTCAAACTAATGATAAAAGCTAAAGATGTCACAGGTCTGATTAAGACTGACAAGTAAAAACCCTTATGAGTGTGCAACAGATGTAACCTGTATTAACTGAATGTGTTAACACTTTCAAATCCAGATGATAAAACACACTGAATTAGAAACTACTGTAAATTTACCATCTCACATTTTGTTAAAATTGCAATGTTGAAATATTTTTCACTATTTAAGATAACATTCATGTTACCATCACCTTGTATGTACAACTATTAGGTTGTAGTTAAAAATAAGTCAATGTATTCTTGTAATAAATCTGTAACATACTACTATTTCACACATATTCAGTAAAGTGTTACAAATATCCCTAGTACTGCAATTCAAATGATAAGCAGTTTCAAAATTGCAATGCAAACCAAATATTATTTATACCTCTGCCAACAGTCAGTTCACATAGTGCTTGTAAATGCTTACAGATACAACATTATTGATTACATGTTATGTAATTTTTGTATCAACTTTAACTGCGAGTGTTTTTGTGCTTCCATGTCTTTTTTGCCACTATTTTTGTCTGAAAATCATGTTATCATAAAAACATGTATAACTTCCAACAAGGTAATGAATACACACTGAATCCAGTTGACAAAACACTACAATCAGTTCTGGGCGAATATGAATCAAACTATTTTATTTAACAGCAGTGACTTTTTCGCTGAGCATTTTTAATTCACATTTGAATAACGAACATTTACACACATGGGTCCCCCATCAGAGGAACGTATAAGAGACTAATTCAATGGAAATCATATGTTTTGGCCTTGGTGGTGTAGTCCCCTTCACAATGTCACAGCATTCCACTGCATTTCAACCAACCTTTTTAAATACAAGAATCAAAAATACTATTTTACATCAACCTGCCGTGTGACAGAAAAAAATGTTTCCCTTCGTACAAATCTTACAATAATCTCTCAGTAATCATTCATCTTTAGTATTTACAGTCTCACCTGGAGCGAAATGATGAAACGCTGAAGGAATTTTGCTTCTCTGTAACAGGTTCGTATTTTATAGCTATCCTACAGCAGTGCCATCCACATTTCCAGAATGACTCAATATTGGAAAAGTGCAAATAGGAAGACAATTTACTTGCAGATATAAGATTGCACTAAGATCCTAGAATGCACAATACAAGGTCTAACCGTTTTATCAAGCATTTCAAATTTTATGCATATATATATAGACTGCGTGTATGTACGTTTGTGGGGTTGGGAGGAGAAGACAGCACTATGAATCCTGTAGTTTGCGTTCCAGTTCAGTAAACACGCGATCACTGACTTCATCTAGCTCGTCCTGAACCTGTGAAAACAAAGAAAGCATCTCCATTATTCACAGTTCATTATCCACGATTGCATTTAATCTTGTCATCCAAACTTTGGATCCATTTTATTTGTGTCAAAGCCTCCGTTATCTATAGCTCATTATCCATGTTTGCACCTTATCTGACAAATAAGAGGGTGATTCGCCCTCTTTCTATCTTGGAATGGTTAACAAAGGCTGAAAGAATAGGTCTTTATTCCAATTACAGAGATTAGGTCATTCAGTCTAGGGAGCAGTCCCTTATTTGTCCCTGTCATGCTTTGACTATATGAGCTGCCCAACACTGATCCAGGATAATTAACAAGCAGGTAAGTGGAGCTGGAGAGGGCAGTATCCATAACAATATGTGGCTTTTGTACAATGACATCATGAGCAGACCGTAGGCATTATGGGAAAATCAGTAAACAGGAACAGTGGTCCATCAACCACGATCAACTATGAATTCATAACACTGAAGAATCTGTCTGTACCACTTAGAGGACGCCCGCAGATGGCACAGAAACACAGGCACCAACAGGACTGGCTCATCAACCAGATGCTCCAAGAACAAGGAAATGCGTTCCACGAAAAAGAATGAAAGAACTGAAGTGACTATCCGGCTGGTATGCACGAGATCTGAGGCTGCAGCCGTTAGCTGCAGATGGTCCTAACCCCCACCTGTTCCACATCGTCCACTTCAGGAATGTAGAACTGCAGCATGTTCTGGATGCCGTTCCTCAGGGTGACGGTGGAACTGGGACACCCGGTGCAGGACCCCACCAGCTTAAGCTTCACCGTCCCGTCTTCGAAGCCCTTGAAGATGACGTCGCCGCCATCCTCTTGGACTGTTGGTCTGGGGGAGGTTCAGAAAAAAGTCAACACCCAAATGGGGCACATGGGCTGGTTTATGGTTTGGTGCTTTATTAGCGACACAAAATGGTGGCTCCTGAAAATACTTTTTGTATCACATGCCATAGAGGCTTAATCAATATCCCTATATACTATATTGAAGAGCTCTAATTCAGGCTTCATCTTTCATTTGCAGTTTTTTTTATCAGGATTATGCAGTTTAGCTGTACCTTATACGGGTGTCCAGGAGCTCTTTGATCATAGAAACAACTTCATCTTCATCCTCCTCCGAAACGCCTGAGGAAAAGAATGCAGTCAAATAACAATCATACTCTCATAATAAGTATACATAACATCTGTAGAGTTTGAAAGAAATTCCTGAGTAATCTGTACTAAAGTACTTGGTGAATATTTTTCTATTCACTCAATTCCATTATTTTCAATTCATATGAATCCTTCTTGCATGAAGTTAAGGTCACTTCCACTTTTATATCAGTTGTGAGCACTCGCCATAAAAATCATTAGGGGTTCCATTAATTTAACTGCATTACACCCAGTTACACTTGGGAATCCGATGAAGACATACAATGGCCTCTATACTGTCTGGGATACATTTTTCTTGATTTGACTTGGTATTCAACAATTTCAGATTTGTAATGACGGAGTTCACCGAGTTTGGAGGTATTTGCTTGAACTTGAGCTCATAAGATGCCTCTGTACACTTCAGAATTCATTCTGCAGCTGCTATCAGCAGTTACATCATCAATGAGGACAAGTTAACCAGTATCTATGGTGGCCAAACAGACCCCAACTACACCACGCTCACCACAATTGTTTATATATGAGGTGATATGCTCTGGATCTAGAGCAGTTCCTTTTGACCTCCACACTCCGCTCTTGGCCTGTGTCTCTGTTTTTCTTATTTCTTGGTCTCACAATGGCTTCCTCGACTTTCACTGGCATAGCTCTGGTCCTCATGTTGACAAATGCCAATAACAGACTCCACAGGCAAGCAAAAGCTTAGCCTCAAGACTATATAGTGAAAGCTGCCTCCTAACTGCACTAAGAAATCAACTAAACACACATGACTGATCAGAAACACCTGTTAAGCCATTTAACCCAAACACTTTGGTGCCCTGATATAGGGGATAGGCTTTATATAAAAAGTGCTGTAATTTCTACATGGAGAAATCAAAATGTATAAAAACAGACCTCTGGAATCTGCACATGTAAATAGTTTGATTACAAATCTAAAATCAAGGAGAAGAGAGCCAAATCTGGAGAAAAATATATAGAGGGCACTGCAAATGTATTGTGCTGTACACTCAGGAAGTTCTGAAACTTCACAATGTAAATACCCTCATATTCACTGAAATGTAAGGATTTAAGTCACTGTGTACTTACTGCTTTCTGCATGTGTCTCTCCTGTAGTTATGGGACTTCCACTATCAAAGAATTTTGTGATGGCCTCCAACACATTACCTTTGATGTCTGTCCACTCCACGTCATCATCTCTCTGTAGAGAATGAATATTAATTAATATAATACAGCCGCAACAGGTACAAATTATTTTAAAATATGGACAAATTTTCACTATAAATTGAGAACTAGCGGTCAATGGAACCCTGCGTGAAAATATCAGGTTCACACACAGTGCGCTTCACTGTGAGTCTATCAGGAAGCAGGGCTTCAGACTGGATGACTAGCCAATCACATTTTGCCACCTGTGCCGGCCTTCAAAACAAACTATGCCTGAAGCGGACTTGAATCAGGTTGTTGATGGTAAGATCTCAGGGGAGGTGAGGATGGAGGATATTCGACTACTGGAGGGGGGATACTTGATTCTTACCTACTGTACCTTTAATGAACATACATTAACATCACAGTTTAGAAACATGCTAGAAACTGTGCTACACTATGGGTCACTACATAAGAGTCAGGATTTAACAAACAAAACCAATACCTTTGTCACAGTAATGAAGTCTGGACCAAAGAACACACTCTTTACCCCTTCAATTTGAAAGAGATCTCTGAGGAAATACAGGTAATAAAAAATATTATCAAAATTATTCAATCTTGAGTGAGACTTTAACCAACCCATTAAGGTACACTTGAGCACACTCTATACTGTCCATACTGACAGGCTGGCAATAGTTCCTTACGTTAAAGTATACTAACATACCGAATTGTAATATATGGCCTTAATTACTGTTCATTAAGTCACTAAGAACCAAAGTTTTTTGTGTTTAAGCAAGCACTGAAAAAAAATACTGATTGGTTTTTTACTAGTTTATTGGTTTTTACTTTTTTTTTTTTTTTTAAGTAGTGATATGTGCTTGCAATCAAATATTGTAAGTGTTAGTACTAACTTGGCTAAAGGGGAGCTTTCGGCAGCGTTTAGATTGGGAAAATCCAGGGTTCCTGTTCCCAGAACAGGCTTGCCGGGAAGAAACTTCAAACTTCTGGGATTGGGAGTGTCCTGGGTCAGTATAGCCAAATTCCGCACTGCAATGTAACACCCACTACTTGTTAGTTCTCAGAGAATTTGCCAAGCTGCTTACTATGCATGGCAGCCTAAATATTTTATCATAGTTCATTTTGAAAAAAATGTAATATTAATTTGGTTATTAATCTAAACATTTGCAGTATGCATCCAAAAGAAATGTACCATCACCTGACAGTCGAGTGACAGCTGATTGGTGCAGAAGTTGTGCTTTGGAGCTGATTAGGCCACTACATGCCGAGTAGTGCCGATTCTTCCCCTTAATGGGAAACCTAAAATATAGTGACAATTCAACACGTATTATACCTTTATGTACACAGGCGAACGTAGACTATGCACTGTTTAAAATAGTGAAAGACATTAGAAACGCTGGCATGTAACACTATCAAGTAGGCAACAGTTCAATGGACTGTCAAATTCAGGGTGGTCAGCAACGTATTGAGCAACTGTTATCCTAATTTAACAGGTAATGAGACATTACTTAGTTAACAATGACTTAGTTAGCAGTGGCGAGATAGGCAAAAATTAGTTAGCAATAGTAAGCTAGGCAAAAATGATCAGAGGTCCCCGTTGAGACACACGCAGTCTCCTATCTACTATGGCTAACTACGCTGTTCGCAACAAACACACATCCAGCAACCCAACTAACAGTAGCTGGCTATTCAATCTGTTTTGTTTTTCTAGACCACTGACATGTACATATAAGCTAGCTCGTTTGGCTAAGGCTTACGTAGTCTACAACAGAAGAATGGCGAGTTGTAGAGCTAACTATCAACTGTCTACAGAGCAAGTTAATCAGTTGAGCGGTTCAGCCAAGGCCTTATCAGTGATCTCAATGCGCAGTATATTCACAGGCAACAAAACGATAAGTTCCAAAAACAACAGTAACAAATTTGAACGGTATACTAAGAAACTTTATGCCACACGACAGTAAATAAGAACGAACCTGCTACAGGCAGATGATCGTAACCATAAGCTCTGTAACAGACTCCATCTTCTGACCGCCGCCATTTCATTTGTTTTGAAATTCAGGACCTATTTCTGTTGTGGTCACTGCATATCCTGATTGGGGAAAAAAAAGGAAGTTTCGAAATTGCACCTTCATTTTTCCCAACATAAGATTTAAGCGATGTTTATTTATTTTTGTAGATTATCTAATTTTGAATGTGCATTCAATAAATAAAATAAATGTGTGGCATGCAATAGGTCACCTATACTTTCAGTGACGGCATACGTCCTACATTGAATTGAAAGAGGATGATCTGTGTAGTTGAGTCTGCGTAAGAAGCGTGTGGGACAGAAAAAAGAAGTAATTGTATATTGAGAGCATTATTTAAAAAAGTAATTCACAAGGAGGAGAAGAATCTGAACATAAGGAAGAGACACAAAATAAATTCTCTGTCTCAGCAGGAAGCCAAAACTTTGAAGGGTTTCACAACGTTTCAAGTTACCAACAATCAACATTTATGGACACATTAATCATAGCCCAAGGCCTGTGTCCTGCTCAATTAGCCTACCTGTGGCTAATCTACAAACGTTGCATACACAAAACTGAATAAATAAATATATTGTTAAAAAAGGTTCCTCAAGGGTTCTTTCTTTGGCAATGCTAAAGGTTATTCTTAGATGCCTATATATCAGATAGGGTTCTTTGTAGAACCCTCAGAATAAGGTTCTATGTGGAACCTCTTCAAGATATCAACATCTTGAAACAGTTGAAGCTCTCCAGCTGTATAGAGTGAATACAATATGATTTGTAATTTCACTATTTTATGTTATTTAGCCTAAGTATTTTGTATAATTTAATCTCTCTCTCTCACTCTCTCTTTCTCACTCACTCTCTCTCTCTCTATATATATATATATACAAACATGCGAAAGTTCAAATAAATTTTTTTTTTAAATCCATTATATTTCAGATTTGATAGTCACAAATACTCATAAAATGTCTAATATATTGGTGTAGTCTAGTAAATGTAAGTCACATGGGACAGTGAGGTTTCATTCATGTCATTCATATGGGCCTGCTTGATTGATTAAATTCCATTGTTCCAGCTATTAATTTTTTTGATAATTTCATAGCCATGAGCAATTGTCATTTTTCCCCTCAGTCCATATAAATAGAATGTTATGTGATGACCAATAGAATCGGACTATGAATTGATTGGCACTCTGAACATGTGATTCAAAACCATGTAATATTTTGTGAACTGTATTAGGAACATGTCTTTGGGGATCTTGCTGACTTTTTGTCCATGGTGACTAGCTCACAAGTCTCATTTTATGCAAGCCATGCTCCTGGACCTTTGTGCTAAACTCGGTGCAAGGCCAAATCTCCCCACATATTACAGTGAACAGATAGCTGCTCATTTACAAATTCTGTCCTCTGTCGGGTACTTTTGCCTAAATAGCACACAGGTTGGTTACATCCTAGCCGTCATTCAGCTCTGCTATTCCAAGATTGTTACATGCATCAACTGCCAGATCCCGGGGAACATCAGCTTCCCCAACAAAATCAAGGAGCATGCAAATATTAAAAGTCAATTTGCAGTGACAACCAGTTTTCATGCATAATGTAAATCTCACATGAGTCATATATTAAGTCGCATATATGAGCACATTATTTTTATGGTTATTCCACACATCCAGGATAGATGGCGATAGAGTACTCATTTTCACTTGATATGTCCTGTGCAATTTCCAGGTACGAGTCATTCAGAAACTGCTGAAACATAATGTCCAGGCTGAACTGAGATCATGGTTTTATATTGTATCAGTAGCGGTGTGTTTTGTTCTTCAAGGACAATAGTCCACCCTCCATTTATATTTTTATTTAATATTTATTGTACAAGAAAGCTGAGAGGGATGGAGATGACAGAGGTTGGCGTCAGTGCTGGGAATTGAAACTTCAGGCATCTCTTGAACTCAGCCTCACCCTGAAGAACATTGTCTCAATTCAGCATTTTTGGATAATATATCAGTTTCATGTTTTGAGTGGTTCATTCCTCAGACCAGTCAACACTAATCACTGGCTGTCAAATTCAACATTTTTTTTTTTGCTGTTGTCTGATTAACCAGTTGTTTTTTTTTTTTTTTTCTTCATTTTAAGTATTTTGGATGACTGAGTGAAGTCGCTGTGATTCACAGAGATCCAAGTGATGTTGTTAATTATCCCAAATCCCAGCGCTTGAGTGTGTTTGTGTTCATTTTGGGTGAGTCAGACTCAAAGGTAAGCCTGTAGGGTAATTGTGGCATCCTGATTTGTGCAATAAATTCAGAGTACTTCATGTCCTTCTTTCTTTCTCAGCTATTTCAAGTCTTTTTACAGCAGCAGCACTGATTTTTACAGGTCATATTACAATGTCATTCAGCTATATCAAGTCTGCCTATAAAGATATTCAACAGGATCTAATGAAGTCAAGTTTTCCGGCTAGATCCCATTTTTGACCCAGAATATAGAAGACCAGTAACATGTTCCCACATGACACATTATAATGGAGGTAAGTGTCCCTAAAACAAACCAGTATTCACAAGCATTCTAATAATGGATAAAAGTAAGAGAATCACATTCTCTTTTCAAGTACTTTCAGAAAAAACATAACAAAGAATATTACATCCAGTTCAGTTAAGTCAGACATCCTATTGGCTCTAGTGCTATAAGTAAGACATGAACATTTGCGCAGACACAAACAAGCTACCACACTCACACACACATATGTATATATTATACACTTAAAATACATTTTGGAGCAGTACATAGTGTGGCCGTTTGTTAAAATTGTGCCATCCATTATCCGGCACCCCTATCAATGTATTTGATAGGCACTCTTTTTAGTGTCACAAACATGCCAACACATATACACGCCAGGATTTTTAGATTCACCATGTCAAGGCTTTCCATGTGTGTTAGTGTAGCGATACACATTGTAAATAACATTTGCACAGTTTAATAACATTTCTAATCATGTAGAGATAGAGAAAGCAGATTCTTCTCCATATACTGAAACTGTTAATTATGATACATAGTGAACACACACACACACACACACACACACACACTAGTTTCAGTGGAACATGTAGGAAGCAAGCTCAGGAAAGTCTATAACAGAATCATCTAATCCTTAATGACAGTAGATAGAGAACATAATTGTATCATTTTATTCACATTTTTTATTAAAGTCTGTAGAAGTATCAGGAAACACAAATGAATTCATTAAAACATTTTGTTTTTCCCTTTTCACATGCAGCTTTGAATGTCAAAATCAAAGCAATGTGTTCATCCCGTTTTTGTAATATCCTCCCACGACATTAGGCAAGAACCCACACTAACACCTGTGTCCCTGGTGCATGAAAGCAGTGTACCACCCCTTGCTGCACTATGAAGCTGCTGTGCTGAAGGACGAGTATAAAAAGTAGCAACAAAGTGCAGTGACGGCATACTTATTGTAGTGAACTAAACAGTGTGCTCAGGCTGTCTGAGGGGCAGGGGGAAAAAAATAAAAGGGGCAACTCCTGCACCCCGTGGGGGCCCACTAGCCATGATGCACATGGGCACATACGGGCAGATAGAGAGCACTTCAAGTTTATTCCACTTGAGGGGCACCCAGGAGGGCACTTCATTGAATTTTCTCATACAGAGGGCATTCTCTCCTGAAAAGGGTTTTTCCACTGAAAGAGCACTTTGGGGGACATTATCCCAAATTCTCTTACATAGGGCAACTCTAGAGGGCACTTCATCATGTTTTCTCATGTGTAAGGGCAAATTTTATTAGTGATAGGAATGTTATCTTCTCGAGAGGTAATTCTACTGTGGGTCCCAATCTTGTCTTATGCTCTCATTTCTGGCACTTGAGACTTTGCTTTTGGCACTATGACCCTGAATGATGCACTTAAGATGCACTTAATGATGCACGGATAAGAGCGTCTGTTAAATACCTGGAATGCAATGTAATGTTTTAAGGTGGGAGATACTCTGCTGACTGAAACAAAACCTTTCCTATGACAATATGGCCAGTCATCTTTCACATGGCCTGGATGTTATCCGCACCATAGGGTCCATCACTGCACTAAGACCATGTGGGTTAGCTGGATTTACCACTCAGAAGCTCACAGGAATACAGTAGTTTATTCCCTCATTTAAAAATAAAGGGTGAAAAATGTAAGACTAAATTATACATTTAAAAAACTGTCTTCAGAGTAAGGTCTTTAGACTCTGGTGATTCAAAGCTTACCTGAAGGTCACTGCCAAATGAAAAATAATCGTTTTAAAATCACCAGAGCCCAAAAATACACAGAGGGGATTTATTTTGACAGCAGGCTTGAAAGAATTTTGGTAACCTACACATTTAAGAGTTGAAATAGCCAGTTATCCTGTTACAATGTTAATTAGCTATTTAGAGATCGAAATGGGGTACAAACACTGCCACCATGTTTCTTCAAAAGTGGCCAGAAAAACTCTCTCTTTGACTCCTGAAGCTAAACAGGTCTATATTTAATCTCACATATGAACAGTACATTCAATCAAACAATTTCCAGCAAAGAGAAATCACTCTGACAACTAAGCCTGAAGTCTTTGACCAAAGCACTAACTGAAATGTACCTGACTATAATAAACCCCAAAATACAAATGTTATATACATTTTACAACAAGCAAAAATCAGCCATTTCAATGGTGAGGTCTAACCCCTGCACAGAAACCCTAACAGTCTGTTGCCAAATGCCTTTCAAATGAGCTGTCCGGGTTGGAACAGTGCACTCTTCATTCATAAGTGAATCCAGACAAAGAAGAGGTTCTGGCTCTGTGAATGCCTACAAGGAGCGGGAGTTTGACAGCCGGAGGGGGGGTTAGGCAAACACGGAGGTGTCGTCGCAGTTGCAGTCCCTCCCGCTTCATTTCCCTTTAGCTCCGATGGCAGAGGGAAGGGCTAATGAGCCACGTTCTAAGGGCTGTTACGGCAAGGGAGGGGACAGACATTAACAGGTACGAGGCATTGTCAAAGAAGTACCTTTGATTTAGGAATTCACGCGTCAAGAAAATGAGACAAACCTTTCTGTTCAGACGCATGACGACAGCGACGAAGATCTTAGTTGCCGGTTGAAACACCCAAAGTTGGAATTCAGGAAGTTTCTGCACAGCAGGGTAAATTCTTCAGCATCTGTCCTCCGAGTCTTCAGTATCTGTCTTCAGCAGCTGTCCTCCGAGCTCTGATCATTTCGTCTGGTTTGCCATCGAGACATGACCTGCTGGGTCGTCCTCCCCATCACTCTCTCCGCCGTGTCCTTCGTTGGCTCTTGGGCAGTGTAAGTTTGACAAACTTGAAATCTTTCATGTCAGACTTTTCGACTTTTTTTTTCCAGCAAACTTAAATGTACTTGAACTATGTCTACAGAACTCATGTCATGTATTGTGGCAGGCGGTGTTGGTGTTTACACAAAAGATGATTATAATTTGTATTTCTCATATTATTTATATTTTCTTTATTATTCATGAACAGTTTTCAGTGGACTAATACTATTTTGGTGGCTTTAAGGTTTCAATTTATAGATTTAAAGTCTTGAGCTTTGGATAGTATATAATTAAAATAAGAACAAAGTAGTGTTGATTTAACTCCTAATTTTAAGTAAGTCTTGGTTTGGTTTGGTTTAAGTAATTGGAATTTTCCATAGGCCAACAGTTGTGTCAGCGTTTCAGTACTACAACTTTATTTTGCTTTAAATGTTATGTAAATGCTATGAAGTATAACCGAACCTCCTATCACCTAAGATAACGTTTAATGTCAGGCAAGATGTAAATTTTGAAAAGCGGTGTGTCAAGTCCTCTTTGTCAAGTTTTTTTTTTCTTTTTGAATTTGAAAGAGAGGTTAGCTTGGTTTCCATCAGGAGCACAACTTGAATTGATTCAGTCTCAATACATTGTTATATTTATTATTTTAAGACTGGCTTTATAAAGAAGATTAAGGTCAACTCTAAATGTATTCGGAGTGGTGAAATCCTGTTTACAGTGTTCTTATATGAACATAGGCAAGTTGTTCTAAATGTATTTGTGACTGAACAGTAAACAGAGTATTTGTATTTATCATATGTAGTTGTCATAGTTTGATACTAAGTGTAAATGTGATATATTTTCATTTTAGCTTAACAATCTATGGCTGAGTACAATTGTTCATAAAAGAAGGTGTGGATTACTTTTGCTTTGTCAGTGTTTACCTAAACGATTCTGTATTAAAGCCACCTCACTCCGAATGTTGACCAAATGGACCATCCATCAAAGTGGAATTGGGAGGGGGAAGGTGGGGGTCGTTACAGAATGTAAAATTCGATCCGTAGAATGTTTAAGAAAACATGCTTATCACTCATCATTCTTATCCGTATCCTGCTAAAAGCCAAAGGGGAAATGAGCCCTCTGCAAGGGTGAGTCAAAAAACAAAGACTGAAACAGCAGTACAAAATTCACAAATCACACCCAAAGTAAATGGAACTGAGCACACATGGGTTCTATGCCTTCAGAGAAGGTCGAGTTCAATTTCATATTTGTTTGATAATTGTATAAATACATACATTTGAACGTGAGCTGTGAGGTGCTGGTGAAAGGATAGTTAAAATGAGTGGAGCATATTAGAATTACAAGTAAATAATACAAAAAATAGTCTAGAATGTAAATAATAATAAAACCCATACAATAGTACATATCTGGAGAAAAAAGGTAAGGATAATATAGAATATGTTCTTATGTAAAAGAAGAACTTACTGTAAATTATAGGTTTGGGTAGCATTCCTAAATTCCAGTTCTTCAAGTTCAATCGTGCTGGTGTTGTCATACATACATTTTTATTAGTGCTCTTCCTGCAATGTGGTGGAATTCAGGATCATCCTGTTTTACATTTTCAAAAAAAAAAAAGACAAAAATAATTGCACATTACATGATCAGATAAAAACTGTAAGGTGACAAACTATTTCCTATTATTTGCTATTATGATAGCGCTTGGTAGAGCAGGGTTTCTCTTGATTTTGCAATGTTCCGTGGAGAATGCCCCATCAGACAATGGTCCCCACACCCTAAGTTTTATTCTCATATGTTATTACCTGTCTGAGGTGCAAACAGGAGTTTTCCTGGGTTTAAAGTAGGAAGGTGCACTTTATACAGGGCCCTATGGAGAATATCACTGTGGTCCCCTCAGCCTTTTGCTTAGTGCTATGCATGGAATATTTGCACAGCGTGGAAAAATATTGACTTTTTATACATTCAATGGCTGCTTACATCATTGCTTTCTACAGCTGACACATGCACTTAGACACACATATACATGCATGTATGTATACACATATGCGTGCGCAAACACACAGAGATCAGTTAGAAGAGCTATTGGCAAATGTATACGTTTGAGCATTTTAATTACTATACCATTCACTTTGTTGATGTCAGAAAGTGTACCTATGTGCTAAAAGAGGTTTAAAAGCTTCAAAGAGTTACAAAGCTTAAACACATCTAGTGTTTTCATATTGTCTTTGTGGAAGTTGTCTAAATTTAGCTTGAAATATTCTTACTTTCTTAAGCCATCGTCGATTTGTTTTTCAGTGCTGAAACTCAATTACTATGCTTCACACGACAAATCAAAACCTGTACAACTTTCCAGACAAAACAAAACGAGGCTACCACTTACTATAAATAACTGTTATTCGTGTATCTTGGGTAATGTTGTGTAGTTACACCACCCTTGTTTTCGCTTGAATATTCTGTTAGCAACTGTGAGTTTGTAGCTTCACCGTACAGTGCGTCACAAATATTTTCATTTGCGTCAGTCATGTAGAACACGCCTATGATGTCAGAAAGAAACAATTGGCCAAACTACGGATCTCTCTGCTTCCTTCTGGTACAAAGAGGTTGCCTTGCATTTTTGTATGACATTAGTATCACAACAGATTTAAAAAAAGAACAAAGTGTGTTTCCATATCAATTCACAATTTTAATGCCAGTTCAGTACAGTTAGTCTTCCTGTTTGAGTAAAGTGATATGCTTTCTTTATAAGTTTCAGTTAGACTGAAAGACAATGGCTATTCGTATTCTTGAAACATATTTAGGGGCTGAGTACCAAATTTTTGGATATACAATAAAAATAATTTATATAATAATTCACTTATTTACAGTATTCATTTAATTATGAATGTATTAATTTATTTGAAGATTCATTTCTTAATTACTTGTTTTAAGCCTTTGGTAATACATTTCCCAGTGAAACTACCAGGCAGAAATATTGGTTTGTAGGTTTTATTCCCCCCTTACTGAATTAATTATTGAATTAATTCTTACATTTAATCTGATGATTAAACATGAGTATGAATCTGACGAGTTGATCAAACCCTTTCGCTTCATAATTTGGAGAAATTCAATCACTTATGCAGCCAATCCTGAGTTTATCTCTACTCAGAAAAGGTGTCTGCAAAGGTGAAAGCACCAGCTCAAGGGTTCAGAACCAGCACAGCTCCTGATATGTACATCATACTTCCAACCAGATGTGCCCACAGGGGCACGGCTCAAACCACGTACGGCGAATGTGAACGATCTATGACTCATACCAAAATCGATTCCCATTAACTGAATTCAGACCCACTTCTCTAGACTTGGACAGGTCTTTATCACACAACAATAGAAATATAATAAAAATAATGATGAAGTCATATCTTTGTGCAGATAAATGTATGTCTGTATGGAATTGATAAGCATGGATGCTGTAACCCAACAACCTGTTCAAACCCGCTGTCACACACACCTGTGAAAGTTACTTGCATCAATTACATGTAGTGCGGTATACATAATTGATGCCCTTAAAAGACACCCATAGTAATACTAACTACTTACCCATCAGATACGTAAGGACAACCACTTTCAGTGGATAAGGACTGGCTCTCCTAGCACTGGTTCTCCACCAGTACCATTTACTTGACACTGCTTACCCAGCTAACAGCCAAGTTACTTGCGCTTGAAAGCACAAGTTGTAACCAAAAAGGTAGAAATACTTTGATTAACGAGGGACACAAACTGTACTGAAAGCAGGTGTTTCCACACAGGTGTGGTAATATCTGAGCATGCACAAAAATAGCATGCATGCCAGCGTGACTGGATTACCTCATTGTCAAGACTTCTTTGACAATGAGGAAGCAGTTGCTGTTGGGAGGAGTTTGACTTGATCTTCAGTGATGATGGTAACTCAATTTTGCTGGTGTTTCGCAAGAAAAAGTAACTAAAGCGATGGGAAAGACATCACCAAGAAAGGTCAGCTGCTCTCGGGACCTCAGCTGGATTGTGATGACCATGAATTAGTACAATGCTAAAACAAGGCAAGCAACGCTAAATCAGGTGACTGCGAGTTCCTAATCTAGGGAGTGAGCAGAAAGTTTAACCAAGAACGGTCTGAGAGCTCACCGGAGCAGGATAAAATTGTTGGGTTGCAGTGTGGAAACCACTCATTTAGCTTGATTACGCATGTATGTGAGTAGAGCGGTGGAAACAGCACACACAATGGAGTGGCAAGCTGTGTAGAAATGCATTATGGTTAGATGAGTCATCCTTCGCAACGTTTTCAACATGCCTTGTGGAGTAGTGCGGGGTGCATTTTCCTTCCATGGCAGGGGTGCAGTCATGCCCTTAAAAGGCAAAGTCAGTGCTTCTTCTTCTTCTTCTTTAACCCTTTCTATCCCGATGGAGCACAGGTTGTCTACCACAGATCTCCAGTGCACTCTGTTTTGGGCTGCTTTCTCCGCATCCTTCCAGGTGTAATCGCTCTCTTTCAGTTCTGTCTCCAGTGAACTTCTCCAGGTGTTTCTAGGTCTTCCACGGCTCCTCTTTCCCTGTGGATTCCATTTCAGTGACTGTCTGGTTACATTGGTTGTGGATTTCTTAAGAGTGTGGCCCAACCAGCCCCACTTCCTTCTCCTGATCTGGACCTCTACCCTCTCCTGTCCTGTTTCCTTCCACAGAGCTTCGTTTCTAATGGCGTCTGGCCATTGTATCCACAGAATGGTCCACAGGCACTTGTTGACGAATGTCTGAAGTTTGTTGTTTGACCTGGTTGTTGTCTGCCATGTTTCTGAGCTGTAGAGGAGTACTGACTTGACGTTGGTGTTGGATATTCAAAGCTTGGTGGTCTGCGATATCTCCTTGGGGTTCCAGATGGGCTTGAGAGTTAGAAGGGTTGACCTTCCTTTCCCTATTCTTGCTCGGATGTCAATTTCTGTCCCTCCATCCTTGGCACTGCCAAGGCATGTGAAGATCACCACTTCCTCCAGCTCTACCCCGTCCAACCTAACACAGTCGTCACTGGTGTTGTTTATGCGCATCACCTCGGCCTTGTCTTTGTTGACGTTAAGGCCTGTCTTGGCCGATGTGGCTGCTAGTCGAGATGTGTTGGATTGCATCTGCTGGTGCGTGTGAGAGGTTAGGGCTATGTCAAAGTGAGACCATAGTGTTCACTGTATTTCCCAGTTCTGTCCCTCCGTTGTCTTGCGCGTAATCCAGTCCACTGCTCGAGTAAGGGCAGACAGCAGGCAGCCCTGTCTGACTCCAGTTCCCACTGTGAAGGGGTCTGTGAGGCAGCTGTTATGTACCACTCTGCAGGAGAATGGTTGGTACATCCTCTGTAAGATGGAAGTCTACGAGGTCAATGCTAATTGCTACTAATTATTGTCTGTAATCACATCATCGGTATAACGGTGATCTAACCCACAGTCCAATCACTAGTTTGATTGTTGATAGCTACAAAATTAGAGCAGCCTATTAGAAAAAAGGATACAGGTACTTCAATGAAGATTTCAAATTGAAATGCAGTTTAATTGAATTTTAACTTCACCTTTAGCATCATGGATCTTTCAGAGTTAGGACTCGCCACTGTCACAGAGGTCTTTATACCTCCAAGGCTCCACTGTGGTAGAAAACGTTGCTGGTTTTTACTCCAGCCCTTTCTCTTGACTAGATAATTATTATTTTTTTAATTGCTAAACTATTTCTCTTGGTTTGCACATTATACATAGAAAGTGAAAAGGGATGTTGGTGCTGGCTAAATGATAGCATGTTTTAACACAGCATTTTATGCATATAAAGGCAGCAATGATTGGCTAGAATGAAAACCAGTATACAAGGCCCTCTGGGTTTGACACCACTGACAGAGAATCTCAGAGGTCTGAACCTCAAATTTGAGGTTTGACTGGTTAACCGGATGGGTATGAATGTGCAAATGCAATTATAGCTTAAAAATCTCATTGTTATCCCTGATTTAAAAAAGATGGACATCCATTACAATGTTAAGGCCACCTGCAATGGTGAGAGACGATAATGGTTTTTCCTATGAACAATTTCTGTATAGCTTGTCCTTAATGATAAATTCCAAAATCCCAAATAAGATATTCCAATAAAGGGGACTCTGGGATAAATTGTTGCCTGTGAGACCTGAGGTCAGGGGTTCGATCCCTGGCCTCGCCATTGCCGGCTATGGTCAGAGGTCCCTGTGGTGAGGCAACAATTGGCCGGCCTCACCGGGGTTCGATACAGGGTAAGCCGGCTAAACTTGCTTAGTTGGTCTCAAACCAATAGCACCCTCCCTGTCATGCTTGGGTGCCTGCGGCAGCACGAACTGACTACACTCTGTCTACGTCTTCCTCCGACGTCATAGGCAGTGTGCAGTTAGTGGTGCGGCCGCAGTGTGAAAAGAAGCGAGAGCGTCGTCACGTGAATCGGAGGAGTCACATGCTCGACTTCTCCTCCCACAGCTGTCAAGGTGGGTGCTGCGTTGAGGTCAACTAGTTCGGTTGAACATTTGGGTCAGGAAAACTGGGAAAAAAATCAGAATAAAAATATTCCAATAAAATATTCCTCTATATAATTATGGAAAACTTGTTTCCATACTGGGATTTTACGCTTCCTATTCACAAGTTAAACAGTGGCTTTAATGATGCCTGGAGAGACTTTGGAATGGCCCACAATTCCTGGGTACAGATTAAACTGGTCATGTTTTCCTACGGCCGAAGCTGCGAGTCAGTGTGTAAGGATAACCTCTGAATCTGAAATAAATCTCCTGACAGCCACGACCGAAAAGAAACAAAAACTGCAAGGACTTGACGTTCATGTGTTCCTGTTTTACAGATACGGCCTGGCCTTGAGTTACAAACATGTATGCTCCCTTAGCAACTGGTAAGTGGAACCTTATTAGCTGCAATGGACCCCCATCCTGGCCTAAGTGACATTATTTGTCCACTTAAGCATGGCATGACTTGCATAACTTACATTTTATGAGTGCATAGGCATTTACTGAAGGAATTCATGGTTAAATTCCTAAAGCCATTCAAATGAATTACAAAATATCTATCAGGTTCCGTTCTGCTGAGGTTGACTTCTGTTAGCAGAGGCTAGCCTAAAAAATACTTTGTTTATCAGAACTCAGAGCCGGAGGAGGAAGTTAGTACAAAGTAAAGTCTGAATTGACATCATGAAGCTTTTTTTTAACACAGGGAATCGTCAATGAATGTAGTAGAGGCATAGATGCTTTGGGTGTTTAGCCCCAGGCTTGGTTCAGTTCTGTTATACTTACCTAACTGTCATTAAATAACAAGCCTAGATATGTTGAATGACCTTTTCGTAACCACTCTTACGTTCTTAAGAGAGAAATTAATGATGCTGCTTAAGGTTGCAATTTCGGATTTTCGGAATGAGTGAGGGGAATCCGGTTAGCAGCATAGTTGAGATACATTACATTTACAAATGAGGGTCCCCAGTTTTAGGCCTAATTTTAAAATGAACATGTGTTTCCAGGGAATATAGGAACTCCTGTGACTTGAATACATCAGAAGCCTGTTGTGATAACTACAAAGTCCCGACTATAAGGTAAGGACAATCCAAGGTCTGCAATCTGTAAGAACAGATGGACAAAATGGTGGTGACTATGACCATTTAAAAGCATAAAAAAACAAGATTACAATTTATTTGACCTATGCCACAGCAGTTATTTCCAACATGTCCTGCTTTGTCCAATTTAAATGTTACAGATGCCGGTTTGACAGACTAAAATTCTTTGGTGACTGTATGGATTGATAACAGGCACAATGTAGTACCATTATGGGAACCAGTGTGAATCAGAAAGCACTGGAGAGCATATGAAGAAAGACTGAAGGCGGAATGTTTCAGTTTAGCTGCTCTGGTGCAATTGTAATGGTACTGAGATAGCCAACACAAAGAGGGGGAAAGCACCTTTCCACGAACGAAAATTGTTCTCATTTCTGATGTTTCTATTAAAATTTCACACATTAAAAAAAAATCATCTATTGATTTTCAGCTCCAGCGGAAAAAATGCACCAGAAAACGCCTTGTTCACGGCCACCATAAACGCGGGCTCCTTTCTTTGTAAGTGCCATCGAGCGTCGTGACGTTGTAGTTCCATAGGACAGTACGACGTACCACCCTGTGCACACATACTGTTACAGAATTTGTGATAAAGTTAAAGACGGGGTGGGAGTGGGATACGCTGTTTATGGCTTAGCCTTCTCTCCTCCGCAGTCCTTGTCGTGTTGCGTAACGGTGTGGTGTGAGGTTCATGCTGTGTTTGTTTGACCCCCTCCCCTCTTCTTGCAGTCCTGGTGTTCTGCATCTTCCACCATGCCCACATTATGGACAGGAACAGCTGCCAGTCCATCCTCAGCAAGGCCGCCCTGGGCTTCGGCTGCGTGGCCTCCGTTGGAGCTTTCATGGCGGGGAACTGCAATGTAAGGGCTGCAGCACTTTGTTGACATGGCATTGACAACACATTATTCTATTCTATTCTATTCTATTCTATTCAGAATTCATGCTCTGTCATGCTGATTTATCGCAATTTATTAGGATTATTTATGGTTATTTTTTAGTCTTTTTTTAAAGAAAGTTATATCTTTGGAGCCACTTATCCAGTAGAGATGTTACTGTATGTTTAGTATAAGTTTTAGTTTGAGATGTTTAGTTTGAGTGTTACTATCCCAGTAGAAATCAGTAACACTCATACTAAACCACATGTTGGCACTTAATGCATTCAAAGAAATTGTTATTTATTGATTACTGTCTACAGTTTTTCAGGTGTGGTTTAAAAGGTATGTGTTCGTTGCAAACAAAGCAAACGCAAAAGCCTGGTGAAGTGTGTACTTGAATGTACCAGAATGAAAGTAAGAGCACAACACACCTTTGAACGGAATGAGGAACGGTTTACGCTGTTGCTTGAGGCCTCGAAGCCAAACCTGAAGGCTCGGCTTCTATGAGTTTCCTTCAAAGTAATATTTCTCGGTGCAGATGTCTCCAAATGAATGTAATGAAACTGGTTGGGAAAGCTTTTGAAAGAAGATGGCAGAATGCACTTTGTTCTTAATGTCTTAAATTGTTCCAACATTGGTTTCTCCATACTTTCTTATATCAGATGTGTGTCCCGTTGTCGGTTTCAGATTTACTTCTGCTATCAGTCACATTTTTTTTTAATTCTCCTGAAAATGCTACACTGCTTATACATATAACATGATAAATACCCAAAAAATGACGTATAACAAACTAGAACAGCTTAGATTATTCTGGAGAGCAACTATATTTCCTGTTTGCCTGAATGTCACCTGATCGGCTTTCATCAATTGTGTTGACTTGGAGTTTCCCAAGCGTTGCCTTTCCCAAGTGTTGGCAAACACTAGCTATCCACCCGACATTGAACCCTGCAGTGTAGCTGAATATAATACAAGCCTATTGCTGTATTATCATTGTAAAAAAGAAAGCATGATGTTACAAACCACTTTAAACTGTCTGAGCTATAAGTGGTTTTTCTTCATCAACTTTTGTTAAGATTACAATCAATGTTTGTCCCCAAGTTTCAGTACTCAGGAGCTCTGTCACCCTCTTCAATGTTATTAAAATCGTTGAAGTAGTTTTTGTTTTTGCCTGTTTTTAGTTTTTAACTTTTTAACTAACTTAGATGAGTGCAATAACAGCAAAGGAAATGGAAACATTTTGCTTAGTTTATTTTATTTCAGAATTTCTGCGTTTTTGTTTAATTTAAAACAATTTATGAATTTTCCTTTCAGTTTTTTTTTTTACAACAATGACCTTGAACATCTTCATCCAAAATCCCCACAAGACTAAGAATGACATCATTTTTTGGAAATGAAAAAAAAAAACATATTTCTTCATTTTCTTTGTGGTCAAGGACAAATTGTGGTCACCACACCATTTCAGCAAGCTATCCATTTATAGTCGTTTTCATTCTCCCCTCAAATCCGCCTGGTCATCGTTGTACCATCAGCATATTTCACAATGTATTGCTTGTCACTGGTATACAAAGTAAAATTCAGTGAAGATAATCCACATTCTTGAGAGGCTTCGGTTTTGGCAGGACACTATTCAGGTTGCGAGTGGGTTAAGTTTAGCGACCTCAGTTTCACCCAGCAGGGCGTCATGAAGTTTTACAGATAAATAAGGTTTATGTACCAAACTGCACCAAGTCCAAAAAGTTACACTGCAGTACAGTGAGAGTGCCACAACTCAAAAACCATTTGAACAGAGAGATTGAATAACAGATGACAACTCACTTAAATGGGATTTTAAGAGTTTCAGGTCCTGTCTAGGCATATAGCCTTACCTTAATAAGGTACTTTGATTTCTCCACTTTTCCCCTGCTTATCCCAATTATGCTGTCTTTCCTAACCTCCTCCCACGTTGCACACCTTCTTTACGAAGGTTAACGTTGCATGCAGCTCAAAACTGCAGTTCATTTGCAGACTCCCCCAGGTCCATTCAGCTGAAGTATTCAGCCATTGCCTCTCACCACCTCCAGCGACTGCTTTATTACCATACCTGTCAATGACCACTTCCTTTAAGTAATTCTCCTCCATGATACTGTACTGGGAAGATCTTTTGTTTATTGAGGTAATCCTTTAACTGTTCTCCTTTCAATTACCATTGTTTCACAATGCCAAAAGTTTTTTCCTGTAACCACATGCAATACATTTAAGAAAGTCAACGCATCCCAGTCAGTCCATGTGAGGCGTCCTTCCACTTGCTATTCAGCAGTGTGGTGTTATGGTTAAGGAGCTGGTCTTTCAAGCTAGGCTTGATTCCCAGAGAGCGCACTGCTGTTGTACCCTTGTGCAAGGTACGACAGATTGGTTCTGTAAAACACAGGTATGCATCGCTTAAAGTACACGATACGTTCTGTGAAATAGGACACTTTGTGATTTGGACGTTGTGCGAACACCATATTATTGTATATACTTAACAAAGCTATATGGGATACTGTAGAGTACCTTGACTAAATAGCCAAGATACTGTACATATACAGTACTGTATTTCAATGAATGTACCCGGAATGTATCATGGGTTAAATAGGTTAACTCCTCTACGTCCCGTTCCCCAATCGAGATTTCTCAATTCTGTTGTAACCTTATGCGACCACGGACGCATATGTGGTCAGACATTGCCCGAGCGGACATCATGCAGCGCGTACCTGTACCTAGCTGTTAAACGGATAGTATGTAGACATGTAGACTGTGTAAGTGGCTCTGGATACAAGCGTCTGCTGAATGCCTAAATGTGAACGTATTCCCCGCAGTCTGTAACGAGCTCTTGCTCTCTCCCTTTTCCAGCCCGGCTACCTGATGCTGCTGCACTACCTGGGAGCAGCGGTGAGCTTTGTGTGCCTGTGTTTCTATTGCCTCCTCCTCACCGTGCTGACCAACAAGTGCTCCCTCACCGGCTTCGAGAACATCCTGTACCCCATACGCGTGGTGTCCACCCTCATCCAGATCACCGTCACCATCTGCTGTATCCTTTCCGGCGACCACGCCACGGCGTACATTCCAGATTTCAGGGATTTCATAGCTCATGTCCCCTAAAACCATAAAAATGATGGTCTTGGCTTTCCATGTTCATTGAGGTGATAATACAAGATAATTCATCATCCATACTCAAAGACCATGTGCAAATTTTGTAAATACAATTATAGAAATAGAAACTGTTGTCAAACTGTGTAGTGCCTCTCCGCTCTTAACATCATTTACTGGCAGAAATGTCATCATGCCACTTTACAGATAGGAGTAGTAACAAAGATTATTATAAAGGGAAAGCTCAAATCAATCTTTCATTTCTGAAACATCATAGAAACACATAATTGTTGGTAATTTCAATTATCTAAGCATGGAATTGTAAGGTCATAGTGTAAAACATTGTTTAATTGAAAGATACATTGACTACTTGGCACTTGCAGGTGACCAAATGTACAGCTATACAGATGTCCCTGGAAAGAAATGGCACAATATGTACCTTACATTTTTAGATCTTCAGCAAAGTGATTAGACCTAACAAATACCTATACCTCAAGTAGTCTGGCATGAAGTCTAGAATCATGGTACATTCCCTATACTTTGGTCCTAATAAATCTGAAGCCCTCTGTTGGAAGGAGATTTTCTTTAACTAAACCCAAAACAGATTGCATATTTTTTGCCCAGGAGGACTACGTATATAAGCATCTATCTGCAGTCTTTGAATGGTTTCTCAGTGTCAACATGGAGTTCTTTGAACTGACTTTCGTCGTTGAATTTTATTCCTTTTCGTCATCCATGCTAACTGTGCTGCTTGAGAAGACAGATGAGGAGAAGTCCTTGATTTTGTCCTGAGGATAAACCCGGCCCGGCCAAGGATCAAGGAGCGTAGGGAGTTATTTTTGACATTGTGCACCTGACCAACAAGTGATTTTGGTGATTTCCTTTTAAGGATTTATAGTTATACGTAAATAACAGAGACTTGCATCATTTCATATTTTCAAGAATGCTTGGGAACCTTTGGAACAGATCACCGTGCTTTAAGACCTCGTAGTTCACCGATATATCCTCGTCAAATGAATGACAAACCTCATTGACTGCAAATGATGGCATTCACCTTAAAATTTTGAAAGTACTTGTAACATTTTTTTTTCAATATTTCTCCTTATGATCTCTAGTTTCTAATGATTCTTATTTCTAGCTGTATGACGTCAACAAAGTGTAAGTTTATGTCAAATTACCTGTATGTATACTTTCACCCTCTAATAATGGTTTGAAACATGTGCCCTGTCCTTTGAGACAAGTGCTTGCAAGAGATCTAGCCAAATAACTAAAATGACAGTGAGTAGCAACACTCAAAAGGTTTGATTATACAGTGCTGAACGTATTGAATACAGTTTTTAGTCCTTGTGATGATTTCTACACCCTCATTTAGGGCAAAACATTACTCTGAAACAGAAAGTAATGATTATGCAGAAATTTGATATGAAATAATTTAGATAATAAATTAGATAAAACATTGTATAAGTACTGTACTATATGTCAAGGATTGTGTAGAAGGAGCTGTGATCTCTCTCATTTTATGTTTTCTTAAAATCCTGAAACAGTTCACATTAGCCACCTATGGTGTGAATTCCTCACAGGATAGCACTTACACCAAATTATGAGTACTAATATGAGAGTGAGTTCTAATTTTATTACTTTTTAAAATAAGAAATAGTAAAAATGTCAAAAATAAGAGCTTTCTAACAGGTTGCACTATCATGGCAATGGAGATCAAAACATTTTTTTTCTTTATGTTATGGACTTTTTTGATGAATGAAAACATGAATTTGTGATGGATTTTTTTCCGTCTAAACTGTCTGATTAAGTGAGCATTTATTGTTTTGTCCATTTATATTTATGACGTTGTGAATGACAATGGCAATTATGATGTTTTTCTTCAATATTTTGGAGTGACTGAATCACGTTAGTCAGACTGTGGTTTTAAATAGCTGCAATTCTCATGCTTGAGAAATATATGAAAACAACTTAAGTACCATCTTTGGTTATCGCTAAGATTAATGTTTTTATAATGTTAGTTAGTTTTGGGTGTTTGTGGTAAGGTAATTACAGGGCCAGAATGCTGACAAGTAAATGGGAAAATTCTAGCTCATCAGGTCATTTGAAACATCAAATTATAAAGAGCTAATGTTTTCAAGGGATACTTAAAGACCAAGTGCAATAAATAAAGATTTATCATTTTTAAAGTTGACTGCATTTTCATGACTACACAAATAAGATGACATCATAATCCAGCTTGATGCTAACCAGTGGCAATCAGGTGAGAATGTTGTTGTGTGCTTATCTTACAATGTGACGATCTGTGCAATGAAACAAGTTCAAAAAGTACGACCAATTTCCCAAAGAGGTTATACCTATTATCCATGTCAATTGTCCCATTGTAACAGACCGGTTTTTGAAAAAAGGAAAATATGCAAGCACAACTACTTTCCTCTGTGTATTTCACACTGAGTGAGTCATTTTTATGTAACTGTTGGAGGACTAGTGAAATTAGGTGTGGTTTGTTTATTTTTGACAGTAGGAGAGACTTGTTACACCTGTAAGGCTCTCAACAGTAACAAAAGACTTCAGTTACAAAAGCTGGGAACAAAATTAATTTGTGCTGTTATTGGTCAAGATACACTTTCATTGATAATTGATTCCACCTGGGACTTGCTTATTGTGTGGTACATTTATAGCTGTGGTTTTGATGTTGTTCTGATTTTACAGAGGAGCAAAAATAATAGCTGTAATTACAGTTGATGACAAAAGCCTTCCAAATCTGTTGCGCAAACATGCCCAACATAAATGTATTTTCTGACAGTACAAGATGACTGTGCTGATTTTGCGATCTATAGACTATTGCTCAAGGTTGCCACACAGGGCCTAACTCGCAAAACCACATAACATTGTTTGATTAGAAAGTTCTGATTTGCCACATACACAATATAAAAGTGACATGTACGTCCACCTACACAAAGTGTCAGTGAACAGGATTTTCAACATTTTCAAAATTCCATGTGTCTCTCAGTGTCTGGTAGGGGAAAGGGAGAGTGAAGATGGGAGTGCTGACAGACCCATGTTACTACATTGTACATTGTGCCTCTCCGAGTTGATGACTTGCACACAGTGACCAGGCATCCGTGAGAAGCTGTGGAGGTAGTAGGACTGGTCATTAATTCATATTTGTACAGGGACAGGTGTAACCCAGCAGGTTGTGAAGCTGGAATTTGACCCGGACACGTATGGGGAAAAAACCGCAGCAGTGTTGACTTTTCTGGAGACTGTTTGCCTACTGACATGAGGTTGAATTAAGAGGATAGAAGCATGGGGTGGGACTTTACTTTTTTTTAAAAAAAAAAAAAAAAAAAAAAAAAAATTCATAAAGAGTCATGTTGATAAGAATGTTGTTCAAAAAAAAAAAAAAAGCCGGGGCGAGGGATTCACTGAAGTGATTTCCATACGCTTTCAAAACAAAGTCTTAAGATATATCCTAACTATATGTACAACGGACTTCTTAAAATATCAATGACGATCAAACTCAGTTCTATTTGATAACAATTGGTCAAATACCAGATTGATCAATCTATTCTTCTGGCTTGTCCCAGTTCTATTTTGTGCTTCAGGAAAAGTGCAACAGTTCATGGCGTATCTCATGCTGTCCACTGGAATATCACTGTTTGATATATTTCCATATTTTTATATATTCCTGTATTCCACACTCACTTCTGGTAACAGCAGCATGGCTGCTGCCAAATAAATATCCTATGTAACTTCCTCAATGGCATTTCCGTAAAGTGAACAGTATGAATATTTTTTTTTTTTGGATTCCATTACCAAAACCTTCTCCTCATCATGGATGTACACAAATACTACTTTTTTACCAAATGTATCAGAGGAAAGAGAAAACCATTCACATTTAAGTACAAGGTGGATGAGAATATATGACTGAAGTCAGGCTGAATTTATATGGTAGACGTCAGAAGCTCAGAACTGAAAAAACTGCTGACCTCAGAGTCTGTCATACCCATACATTGTTTGTCATCTACCAATCTTCTTGGGAATGTGATGCAACAGGTTTACTTTCATACGCTAACTGCGCAAATTATGTCCAAATAGTATTGCTAATGGAATGAATGCCCAGACAGAGGTCAGTACCATTTAGCTAAATTCAAATTCTCATTCTTTGTTATTCTTGGTTAGTCATCAATATTATGGTAAATAGTCTTAGTTAACATTAGTTAGAGGCATTAGCTGGTAGATTTTGAATGGTTGCTCACCAGCCAAGTCCAATAAGTGACAGCCAAACAAGACACACCTAAACCAGTCAGAAATCTGTATCTACCTCAAACTAGGACCCCAGGTACATGTAAAACTGTATGTCCCTCAAACTAGGACCCCAGTACATGTATAAATGAATCTGTAGCAACTGATGCAAGCTTCCAGAAAAGCCCTTGAATTGGACTCTTCCCAGGTGCGGCCCAAATGTGTTTTGAAGGGAGAGCGCACTCACAAAAGACAACCACCTGAATCTGACATTAATGCAAAGCACTTTTACCTTTACTTGAAAGAACTTAATATACATCCTGGAAATACAGATAATAAAGATACATTAAGAGCAAAAAATCATTTCATGATGGATATTCTCTTGTATTTTTTTTTTTTTTTTTTTGCAGTAACCTCCAAACAGCGTGACCTAATGTATATCAACAATATTGTTAGGCAGAAAAATAGTGAAGAAGCAGTCTGAAAAGCATGGGACATCCAAGCTTGTAACTGATTCAGTAACGGTATAAAACATCATCAAGCAGTAGTCCACATTGCAAAACGTCCTTAGGAAGGGCTGATATGGGTTTGGGGGTGGCGGGTGGAGGGTGGAGGGTGGGGGTTAGGGTGGGTAAGAAAAAAAAAACAAACAAAAAAAAAAAAAACTCAAAACTTGAATTTCATGGTTGTCCTCCAACTTAGTTCATCTGCAATGCATTACATCATAAATACCTATATGGACAGGGGTCGGGGGAAAGAAGGGGGTGGGGGAAAAAAATACTTCAAAATACTCCTACAAGCAAGGATCCTCAACTTCAGCATGGCCGAAAAACGCTAAACGGTCGCCATCGAGTCCGGAACACTAACACTGTGGCTAGCCGCTTGGAAAGCCCCGAGCAGCCGCGTTGCTCGCGAACGCCTCTGCAATACTTACTCATACGAAATACATCCCAGCTAAAGCTAGTACAAACTGGCAAGGCCCTTAAAAAATAAAAACTGTGGGTTAAGATTCAGCTTGCCTACGTCTTTCTTTTTTTTCTGGCAGTGAAATACGTGTTTTCGTAAGAATTGGTGTTCTGCATGAGATCAAGAAAAGCAACAGCTAATAAAGGTGTTTTTTTTTATTATTGTTTAAGCCTTGCCGCCTCTTCAGCTAGTGTAGTCAGTATTAGTCATACACATATTCCAAATCTATAATTAATAATCATTATATTCTAGTTCAACCCCAACAGCCTCAGCTACCGCTCATGCCATCCCCCCGTTTGCTGTTCTTTGATCAGCACACTGACACTTTGTAGTTGCTGATCGGTAAAGTTGAAGGATTATTGTACATTTTTAATTTTTATCTTTAAAAGGAAGGACACTACAGTAGTTGACAACTCAAAAGTATTAATATGATGCAAATGGATAATTTTATAAACCTACGGCAAAAACAAAACAAGTTTTCTTCAAACTGTGTACATGTTCTTCGTTGTGGATCCGCTTTTGCTAGAGGTGTCGTCGTGTGACTGGTATCCAATGAGGGCTTTGATGGGGACGTTCAAACGCTCTTTGTACTGTTGCCTGCAGAATGGGAAAGAAAGGATGACAAACAGCATTGTTGTCAGTAAGCGGGGCGGGACACAGACTATTACACAGAAAGCATGATGGGAGCTGTAGTCCAGCATTCTGAACAAGGCTTGGACTCCACCTCCCAACAGCCTTCTTGTGGAACATCCTGTGGCTTTCATGACTGATTAGCATAAGCTAATACTGAGAGGTACAAATGCACCATGTAAAAGGGTTTATACTGCATTTATGTCAATATTTTGTCTCTGCTCTGATGCTTTACTTTACATACTGCTAAATGCCTGTAATGTATCATAATGTAACATATACAGCAAAAATACATGTATATGCAGTATTCATTTGAGGACAATAAATGCATGTAACAGTAGTGTTTGGCATTTCAACATTTACAATTCATTTACCAAAATGCATGAAAGGCAATGGCAGGGCTCTGTGTCCACAGCACCACGTATAATAGTCTACAATTTAGGGATAGTATCAGAAAATTTGAATATACATGACAGTGCATTCTATTTTCTTACCTCATTGAACAGTGAACGTTTTTAAAGAGTATTTTAATATATTATGTCATTTTATCAACAAGGTACTTAGAAAGTGATCCCTGGTAGGAATGTGTTGCCCTCTAGTGGCCATTAAATGTATAAAAAGACTTAGGTTTTGCTTGTGAGCTGAAATGCTTTATGCAGACCCACCAGAATTGTGAAAGTACTGATTCTGCCACAACTTTTAGGACACTATACAAAACTAATGCCAATGGAAGCATTTCATCACAATAAATATACGCTAGCCAGCTATCAAGCTAGTTGGCAGATATCAGCATTGTTGAAGCTGCCAGGAAGTTCAGAAATAAACTAATTCAGATGCTAGCCAAGTAGCTGGCTAGGTAGGCCTAGCTAGGAGATGCACGCAAGACTTCAAATCTAAACAGTTTGATACCACCACGCACTTATGCCATAAAAATTCAGGAAATCATGATTTTAACTACAGGCACCTTTAAAGCTTATTTATCATTCTGACTCAAATGGTTAAATACTTAGTAACGATTCATTAACTATACAGATAATTAAATTATGATAGAGACAAGACATTCAACAAAAAGTTTAATTTAGCACAAAATAAACTATAGGTACAGGGCACAGGTTCTTGGACATGTGCGACAAGAGGAAGCATGTTAGACACTATTAAGAAACTGCAGGGTTTTGGTTCCCGATCACAACGTAAAGGTATCCAAAACTAGACTGCTGCCATCTGGTGGACACACCAGAATCATTTTGGGAGAACAATGGCGCGGATATAACACAAACTGACAGAGCAGGCCTTCTTTTCTCATTTTTATGGCATACTTTCTGCACTACTTGAGATGGGCACATGCTCTTGGTAAACGTCACATGACATGTAAACTACTAAACTATGTCTAGAAATTATTTGGCATTATTACTGAAACATGAAAAGTTAACAGAAGCACAGATCTGTTCAACGAGTAAAGACAAAATGAGTACTAAAAAAACACAGTGAAAACCTTTAGTCAAACTCACCCTATTGTCATGATAGCTTCCCTATTTTGGCAGTTCCCAGTCCAAATGGATATTTTGTCCCCCTTTGGCCGGACATTGACCACGGCCCCACACACGTCATCGCTGGCCTCGTCGAAGGACTCACCGATTAAGCACAACAGCTTGAGAAAACAACCACATACACAGATATAAGGCCATAAAAATGAAATGCAAATGGCAACTGTAAAGTATAATGGTTAAGCAGCTGGTCTTTCAACTTGGAGGTGGTGGGTTTAAATCTCAGGTGCTGCTGTTATAACCCAAAATATTTCAGTAATCAAGCTGTATGAATGGATAGCATGATAAAACTTTATTAAAAAAAAAAAAAAAAACTGGAACTTGCTGAGTGTCTGCTAAATGCTAATACAAAAAAGCACAAGCTTACAGTCTCCATCCAGTAACGGTCCAGGTCATTGTGTCGCTGCTGTTTGCTGAGGGTCATTAACCATCGGCCTCCCAACTTATTCCTGTCGTCCTCCCACATGGGTTTGATTCCGTCCTGCAATACCGGACATGTGGGAAAAACAAATGAAATCCCACCAAACACAGATATACAAACTCACACAGAGTCATCATCATGTGCTTTGTCATGTGATGCTCAGTGATGCCTTCAAACCAACATCCTGCACTTTGAGAAAAGAAAGGTCTACCTTACCTTACCAATATCAGTACTGACTGACAGTTAAAACTCTTATAGGGCTGTCCAAATCTGATACAACACCGCTGAGATGGGGGTGGACCCGCATGCTTAAACATGGTGTCCCGGCAGAGTGAGTCACAAGGCAGGCCATGCTGTACTTTTCTCATTTTCCCATTCCAGAAAATTTGTACCTCTATGTTATCATTGCCAAGTTTGTTGCTGCTGTAGGCACACACCAGGTAACTATGGCATTCTAAAAACTGAACAACAAGTGATTTCTGTTGTGACTAACTTCAGAAACGGATCATAGGTGTGTTAGCTTGAGCCCAGCATGCAGATCTGGAGGTACTTCACAAAGCAGGATTAACAAGTTGGCCAGGGTGCTATATGAAGAAGTGGGCTCATTGGTTATCTGACCAACTTAACATACTACATAGAAAATACAGTCAGGTCCATAAGTATTTGGACAGTGATACAACTGTCATTGTTTTGGCACCACAATGGATTTGAAATGAAGCAATGAAGACGTAAAGTGTAGACTGTGTCAGCTTTAATTAAAGGGTTTTGACAAAAATATAGTATGAATCATATAAGGAATGACAATCATTTCTATAAATAGTCCCCCAATTTTAAGGGCTCAAAAGTAATTGGACAAACTAACAAAATCACCAATTAAACTGTCAGTTTTAATACTTGGTTGCAAATCCTTCGCAGTCAATGACTGCCTGAAGTCTGGTATCCAGAGACATCACCAGAAGCAAATACTTTGAGTTTGATACTCAATTCCATCTTACATTTTTAAAACATCTATGAATGTTAGTAGGCCTATGCCTGCTTTGTAAAACAGGTCCCTGGACCGGAAATTTCTTACCTTAAATAAACAATAGTCACATCCAAATCCAAGCTTGCTAGGTTGCTGTATGTGATTGTATAATCTAGAAGACAAAATCAGGATTACTCATTAGTGCCTGTGAATAACTTCACAAATACATTTCATTCAAGGTCGGTATTCACATATCCAAGTTAAATAATGTGTTTCATGTTAGGAAGTAGAGAAGATTTTATGGCTAGTCAAAAACACTCAAAATCGGCACAAATTGACTGAAAATTGTTTTTTTTTTTTTTTTTTTACCCAAGATTCTCTATTTTACATTTTAATGTTTAAATGGACATTTCACAATTCTAATGTTGTTTGTCACTGTCTGTAAAAAGCTTTTCAGCTGCTTTCAGCTGCAACCCTGACAAGGTCTCTCTTGCAAAAGAGATGTTTAATCATAGACTAACCTCATTCAATATTAAAAACACATTATATGAAAGTAAGAACTTCATCCTCCCAAATCTTTGCAAGCCTAAATCTCCTCCATGTAATTTATCAGTTGTTATTTTTTTAATAACCAAATAAGTAAAAAAAAAAATGATGGTCCAAAAGACTCTGACAGCAGGAATGACAGATATGACAGCTTCGCAACATGGAACTTTCTATGAAAATTATGAAGTATGATGCTTGTGAATGGCATATTTCTACAGAGCCATAATACCCTAAAAGTATTTTCCTCAAGAGTCTTCCACCCTCCTACAGTCCATATTCATTTCAGCACAAATCCGCTCTCCTTGAAGTAACCGGTTAGGATAAAAGCCCCTCTTCAGCATATTTTTAAACAAAATAATTTGAATACATTGCTATCATATGCATTATCATTCATAACTGGGTAGGGGAATTCACACTGGACTGCTGTGGGTGTTGAATGTGTTATGTGAATTGCCTATTAAAAACTTGCATTATCTTATCTTCCTTTTTGGTTGAACCCTATTCATATTTTCCCTATGTTCATTGCAACAGGGGGAAAATCGGAGAAGGCGACATATGAGGGAAAATAAAAGCCCAGGGTAGGCAGAAGAGGGGGAATTGAACCCACAACCTTCAGAGGCAAACATGTATGTGTGTTACTGAAAGGAGAGATAAGCCACCACTTCATTCATCCTGTGAAATGCACTGTCCATCTTCGCATTATAATGAAGAAAGGGGCTAGTAAGATAATGTGAATATACTTAGATATTTTCAGGTGCATGTTTGAGCGTGTTCCGTGTGTGATCCATTGAAGCGCCTCTGGAATATGTTCAACTACCAAATTATTTTTTTAACCATTTTGTGATAAGAGCATTAACTTCAAAGAGGCATTCAAAAAATTTCAAAAAAGTAGCCAATATTCTGGTCCAACTCATCACTAGCAAGGCATTAATGGATGAATGGACCTATTGAGTTTTCTGCTATTTGTTCTGAATATAGTCTCACACACATATCCACAGACAACATATTAAATATTACTACATTTTCAGTTATTAAAGAAGAAGAAAATAAATCAAGCCTTCAGCTGTGGAATATTACTAATATTTACTGCTTATGGGCAGAAAGAACTTGGGGAGGAGGAGGAGGAGGATGAGTGTTCCATTTGGTTTTTGATTTGGGCATCAAGTACTGCCGAACAGATGTTATCAAGATGTAGCTGCTGATCGAATTACTGGTGTGGTCATTTAAGGTTAAAAGTTTAGCTATCAATGAGAGGGGTTATGCTTTGAAATTCACTTCAGTGATTTATGTACATTTACATGTAGGCATTTACCTTATCAAGAGCGACTTCTAAAAGAGAATACACTAAGCTAGCATGCCAAATGCAAAGGCAAAGATGATATCAAGTTGTCAGTGTGACAAAAAATAGATTATTAGATTAACCTATAGCACATCATTAAGTGCTGTTGCAGATGTCAGGGGAAGTATAGGTACAAATGGTTGAGTGTATAGTGAGAGGCGCTACATGTTCTGGGTTACATGGGTCAAGATGCAGTTTAAACAGATGAGTTTTTAGTTTGCAGCAGAAGATGGGGAGAGACTCTGCTGTCCTTATTGTAACAGGATGTTCACTCCACCATTGGGGTGGGGCAGAGCAGAAAAGAGACATGACTGTACATGGGGACCCTTTCAGGAAGGAAGACTAGAGATGACTGGAGGATTCAGAGTGTAGTGGTCTGGAATTCCTTTGCCTCTCTTATTTACCTATGCCTCCCATGTAGAGAGGTGGAGTTTTAGCAGAGTGGTTCACTTGCTGATAACAGCATCTATGGATGGCAGGTTTCTGTAATTCATCCAATCCACCAGGTGGCAGGATGAACAACTATAAAGGGGACCCGTGGGAGGAAATTTCAACAGGAAGCCGTAACTGACAAAGTAAAACTGCAACTCACTATCACATTCTGCTGGTCATTTTTCAGTTTTCATTTACCTATAGTTTAACATTCCTTTAAAACCGGTCTACAAAACCTTTCATTTCCATTCATTTACAGATGTGGATGGTACGATTCCCTCCTCTTCCCAATTCATCTGTATGAGCCACTTTCATTGTGTGATGCTATCACCAAGCAATTGTATGTATGTGTACTGATTTTTTTTAAAATTTAATGACTTTTACTTTTTAGTAATGAGTTTACTAAATGGTTCAAAATTGCATTTTGTAACAATATAATAATTTCTCTAACGTACACATTATAAAAATAATTTAAAAATCTAGAAGGATTACATTTGTTACCACTACGATTAAAAAAAAAAAAAAAGCATATCTGAACCCTGCCTTCTACTTCCTTGGTTTACAGCATTGCACAATTGTTTTGTTTTGACATATTAATTATACATTGCATTATTCTCTACTCATTACTGAAATATGATGCATAATGTGTTAATGTGATGCGCTGAGTAAAGGCACTTGTTCATGGTGCAGCTATGAGTCTGAATGCCAGCTCCACCGTTACTGACCATGGCCGAAGCTCCACACTACCAAGGCATAAAGTAGAGCTGGACCAGTTTACTGTTGATACCGATAATTAAGCTCTTCATTAAATGTTGGTACAGACAGCACCAATGGTTGTAACATTAAGTATTTTAATAGTGACATTATTGTAGCTGGTGATATGGTTTATGGTGGTGCCATTAAATTCTGTATCCATTGGAGGGGAGACTGTGCTATCATCAAAACAAACTTGTGTACGGTGCCAAATTTATTCCAGACTGTCAATGTCTAAAACTGCCATCACTCTTCAATCTCTACAGACCTCCAGAGTACGACAATAACATGTATACATTCGTTCATGTAGGTTAATTCTCAGTCATTTCACTTTAATGTGCGCAATACTCAGGCCTGTTCTATCAGTCCCTATAGTGGCAATTGGTATACAGAGGCAGTGAAAATCAGTTTCTTTTTTGGGAGGTGTTTGGGCGGTGTGGGAGCCATTTTTTGGGTTGGGGAAAAAGGAGGAAAGAGTTATTCTGTACATGTGGTGGTGTGACAAAGGTCTTTTTGATGCAAGTCTCCTGTGAGCACATGAGAAGCATATTTTCTATCACATGTCCCAACTCAAATAATTCACCAGAACTCATGTATAATATGTATAAAAATGTAAAACTGTCACTCACTGGTAACTCAATTGTAACTGAAATGTATAACTACAACTCACTTGTGAAGAAAGAATACCTAATCTTTTACACAGGATAATAAAAGTGAATGCACGTTTTCAAAAATGTATTTAAAAGTTTAGGAAACGTTCTCATTTAGAAATATGTGTGTGTCCTCGAGTTTAACAGAAAAGATGAAACTTCTCAGCTGCTCATTGTATTGTACTGGTAAACAGTCCAGCTCAGAATTGAAAAAGATCCACAAGTTTTTGCGCCAACAGAGATCCTTTTCCCCTCCGCCCTCTAACTGACGGATATATTTAGACCCTTTCTCTACCAAAATGGATTCAGTTACTACGGATGTGCTTTTAGACAGACCTAACTATATTCTTTACTTAAGCGCTGACCTTACTTTACTGGTAAAGCTAGAGCAATGCCAGCTTGCCCTACATCTTTGTGTTGATGTTCCCTCCTGCATGTAAAATTTGATGAAGAATCGTGACAAAAATGACTTATATTGTTATTCAACATAAAAAAGTTTTATGGGAGAGAGGGGGAAGAAGGAAGGGAAACCTGTTAAGTCTGACGACATAACTGAAAAACAGTTTGAAAATGAATACCATCATGACCCTTTTTTTTCCACTGTATAGATAGTGTGTGTGCAGAATTTATGGTGATGTAATGCCAGTAGCTTTGGAGCCAAGAACGGGGGGGGATGAACTTACGCCCAGAAGTCTTCCACTGTATCAAACTTGGCAATGAGTCGTAGGTTTTCCGTCCAACTTTTGCTTTTGTCATTTTTGAAATACCAGAGGGCCCATCTGCAACACGAGAAAAGCAAAACACCCTTCAGACATCTCCTCTCATTAGCCAAGCATTTAGACGGCCTGCTTCCAGGTCATTTCGGGACACGCGGGGCTATGTCATATTTTCCCCCCCAACGCACGGAGAGAGGAGCTCGCTGAGGAAAGGAAAGCTGTGGGAACCGAATCCTATTCAGCATCTTTACATGGGGGTTGAACCACACTCCAGCACGCTCGCTCTCTCTCTCTCTGCACTCACACATGCAAACATAAACAGAAACGCATGCATGTGCGAGCACAAGCTCACTTGCCTGCACTTCCATGTATGCGTTAAAGTGCGTATGCAAAACACAGGAGCGGATGGCTCTAGAGGTCCCGTTCGCTGAGACGGAATTAGGAAAAAATGCTTCTAGCTTTTATTCACCACACATGTGGAACGGACTCCAAGGTTCTTTTAAACTTCAGTCCTTGGTGTACTTACAGCATTTCAAGCTGTTGGAGGAGGACTGGACAGAGGAGGACTGAAGAGTGTACATGTTTCATATGTCTAAAATTGCCTTGTCTGATCCAATTTGGTTTTTTATCCATTTTATCTTTCTTTTGTCGTACTTTGCATTTCGTGGTTTGTTTCTTGTTTTATGTCTGTTGTTATGGAGAATTTTTGTGAAAGGGGCTCGCCTGAAAAAGATTAGCTCTCTGCGAGACCTCCCAGTCAAGACAAAGCCTAAAAAAATATACCCGACACAAGAACAGACCTTCATTCAATCACAAGCACATGTAAATACATACAAATGAATGCACACATGACAACAAATACAACACAGACCATAAACATCTGTACACATACATCTTTATATTAGAAAAAGGATGCACTTGAGGTAAATGTCAATACGCTAAATTAATTTGAAGAAAGCGGGAAATTATTACAAAGTTGCAAAACACACAACTCAAAATCCTCTATAATACTCCTCTATAATATTGGATGTTTATGCTACTACAGAAAATGGGAGAGAGCCAAGGATTTCCTCCAAGGAGAAGTGGTAGAGGTAGGTGAGAAATGGGAAAAGACATTGTAGTTACTGGAGTCCTTCATGTACAGATTGTTGCAAAATTTCACCACTTCCAGCATACCGACTATTTGGTGGTGCGAATAAAAGGGTGTGAGGGAATGCCAGCTGGGCTCTCGCACAGTTATAAGCATTAAAGCAGACGTCTCAGGCGGCTCTCCACTATATTTTCAAGGGAAAAACAAACAGATTGACGCAAACAAAACAATCTGGCATCGTCAAACCCATATGAATCGGAAAGCATAGCAATAAATAAGAGATGACCAACGATCATCTTCTATAAATCACATATCGACAGAGCGCGCTGGCAGTGTTTGGGGTGATGGCCGACAAATGAACCAGAGATGTGCTGTAGCAGCCAGTGAGGGTCATTGTAGGGCTACTTGTGCTCTGTTTCAAAAGAGGAGGGGGTGGGGTGAGCTGCGTCAAAAGGCGGAAAGGCCTGGAACGCGTCTGAGCTGGTGAGGTCAGCACTTCTCCCTGCCTAAACTCGCGTGACAGGGGTGGGGTGGAGGGGAGGGGAGGGGGGGGGAGGGGAGGGGTGGGGTGGGGTGGGGTGGGGTAGGGTTTGGGGGGGTGGGCAGGGAGGTGAAATCATTGGTAAATGGTTGCCAAGGTAGCCTTTCCCCATCACATTTCAGTCCCTGCCCCGAGGCTTACTATGAACTACATCTTGGTTGGCTCCACACACACCAGGGATTCTGTTAAAATAAATAAATTAAAAATTACTGTATGCTGTGGCAGCTTGCCATTTCTAAACCTCTTGCCAATTAGTCTAGGGAAAAAACAAAGAAAGTGTCATTCAGTGCAAGGCGACAGTTTAATTTAGAGTCTACAAAATGCATAAAGATTGCCCGCAGTCAAAATGTAAATATACATCATGCTGTGATATGTAAATATATAGCCTGTCACTTGACTCTGTGCGCTTTAATCTCTGATCGGGTCAGTGATTCCCACATTGGATTCTACTTATGAGATCTTAGCTAAAAACCCACTTGACTAAAATCCCACATGTGCTTGAAAATAATCTACTAAATCGGGTCCAGACGGCAGTCTTATCTTGACTCATCAATTTGGGATGCACCTCCAAATTGGAATTTTTAGCTCTTAAAACTATGAGGAAAACTTGAGACTGCCACTTTGATTATCACTTCTCCTGTATATAAAATTAGCTGACAAGACAGCCAGGGCTACCAGAGATAGAGCTACTTTGCATATTCCCATTTATACTGTGCCATGGTTCCGGCTGTCACAAAAGGGATATTCATATCAGCTATGGTACCTATGTGGACTGTTGGGTGTACAATAGTCACTGGCTTTCCTAACATGATATAAGCACTGCTGACCACCAACAGTATAGGCTTTCCTACAGAGATCTGTACGTACTATTGGGTATAAGAGGGTCACTGGCTCTCCTATAATGATTTGTATGGACTGTAGGGTGTATGAAGGTCACTGGCTCTTCTACAGAAGTTTGAATGGACTGTAAGGTGTAGGAAGGTCACTGGTTCACCTACATAAATTTGAATGGACTGTTGGGTACAGGTTGGTCACTGGCTCCCCGATAGTTATATTACAGACCGTGGGGTGGAGGACAATCACAGGCTAAGAGGTAAACACTCTGGAAGAGTGCAAGTGCCTCAGCCCGAGAGCTCAAGATGTGCAAGGAGAGCGCAGGCTTCCATCATAAGCATGGCCCCCAGGCCCAGGGTCAACAAGTGTGGAAACATAGTGACCAGCAGCACTTAACGCCCAGATCTGGCATTACTTGTAAGCATTTTACCTAAATGTGCTACAGCAGGCGGTGCTCAACCTGCGCTTTCAGCAGTACCGGGTGCAGGACTCTGCTCAGCACTATTTCATGGAGACAGTGCATTACGGGGCTAAATATTGAATTTATTCTGCAACAACGTTAATAAAATGCATTTAGTTAACTGGGACGGGGAAGAAGAGATGTGGTTTACCTTTACACAATTTTTTGCCCTCATAATGTATTAAACAATGGCATTTACGTGTGCAAACCAGTGATTACAAATACACCGTTTTTCAGCGACAAGGTCTTCAGATGCTTAGAGAGACGTCATGTGCTACTATATATAGAGGGACCAGAGCACATAGGGCCAAGATGCTGGGCATCCATGCAAGATTTCATCTGTATTTATTATTCATGCAACTTATTGGGTTTTTGAACGGAAAGTTATGGTGTCAGGTCTTTGCTTTGATGCTTTAGTATGGTGTTTACTGTCTTCAGACAGTTCATCAAGAACATTGCCAACTGCATCCAAATCAAGAGCTTGTAAAAGACAATGTAATAATTTATTGGGAGATACCCAAAGTTATGAGCTCGAGGATTTTAAATAAAAAAAAAAATTTAAAAAAAGGACATTAGTGCATCCCTAGTTGGGAAACAAAATTAGTGACACCAAAGTACAGTCTAAAAGTTTAAACAAAGAGAACAGGGTCCAGGTTTGTACTTAAATGTTAATCGGGTAGATACTTGCAAAAAAAAAAAAGACAGTTCTGTGAAATCCTCAATTTTAGATGTAAAAAAAATACAGAATGTTAATGTTTTTAAAATTGTTTGTGATTTGGCAAGTATTGAGACTGAAATTTAAGCATAGCAAACCTGACAAACAGTTGACTAAAAAGCAGCCCATCTGTACAAACACCTTTTTCAACGAGATGAAGCATTGGAGCTGGGTACCATCATCAATTGAAACAAATATTTGACCTTCATGGTCCAGTAACAAAGAACCACAAGAGAAAGAAAAAAGTTAAAATTGCTAGTCTCATTGTCCATCCTTAATCCGCCATTTTGAGATTATTTGGGAATAAATGCAAATTAAAAAAAAGTATTCCATGCCAATGAATCATATATGCTCCTAAGCCATCATATTTTTGCACTTGTGAGGAGAGTGCTGTGACATTTTACCAACTGTTGCCATTTGGGATGGCATATTATCAAAACAACACATCGCACCTTTAACTTCTAGTTAGCGGGATCAGCTATAGCTACTTCAGTGGCTGTACATACAGCTCGATTTTTTTTTTTTTTACTGTAAACTAATAGATCACATTTTAAATAGAGTTTTCTGAATCATCTATCCAGGCTTTCAGATGTTAAAAACAGCCATTTGCTAAATTCCAGTTTGCTAGCAAGGGAACAGCTATATTCCATATTCCCCACTTTAAGGTAGTTACCTGCCCATCTGACGTATGATACATCTTTACCTTACCAGACTTGACATTCTGATATAAATGTCCAGTCAACGTACAAAACGTCATATTTTTTTAAGATATCATAATCTGTGGATCTTTTTTCTATCTGCAATGATTAATTTATGTTATGAGTCAAAATGACAATTTGTTGACCAGGATTTTGAATCAACAATGCACACTTTACTTTGAAAGTTCATAGAGGTACAAGCTACATGTTTACCATTTAAATGATAAGAATTAATTTTTTTTAAACACACGCAAATTCTCAATAACTGTGGCAAGGCCACTCCAACTCCTATGCCCTTTTAGTCATTGGCATGAACAGAAACACACACCTTCACACACATACACTTGACCTCCATACCAAATTTCAGCCTCCTAGGGCTAAAACTGTGTCCGCCAAAGGGAGGGGAATTTTTGCGGACCAACCAACAAACCAACCAACGAACCGTCAGAGCGACCTCTAAAGCTGCTAGTTGCAGCTAAAAAAAAGTCTTCAAGTATTAATCAGACATTGACAAGGGGTTACAGGGACTGATTTAATTATCATTTCCAACAAAAACGCCACAATTCTTTTTACTTAGAGCAGAGTGAACTTCATGGCAAAAGTTATGTCTGTTCAATCTAGTGTGCAGAGCTTGAAATTATGCTACTGGGTGAAAATACTCAGTCAGCCGCTGGAAAACATTAGCCATACATGTGTCTAGGATCACAATGGTTTTTAGATTTTGTTTTATATTGAGAACGTTTTTTTTTTTTTTTTACCATTCTATCATTAATGTACCACCGGTTTTACGTTTCTTTTTTTCGTTCAAGTATGCTGAACATCATGAGTTCAGCTTTCATGGGAAACACTGACAGGCAAGCAGTCTTGCAGCAATATTTCTTCACACTTGGGGAATGTTTAGTTGCAGGTGGAGACTTTACTTTTAGTGACTTCATAACCACAGATATCCCATTACAGGGCTTGTCCTAATTAGTCTGGTGCGCTATTGCAGCCATCCCACAGTGCCCGAAAACCAGATACAAAAACACAGATAAAAATCTTGGTGCAACTTTAAATGGATGAAAACAGTCTATTCACAAGACTTGTCCGAACAAGACTCCCTGTCAGACTGGAATTATTCCATATGAGGCAGCGTGTCAGGTGGGCAGAGAGTCATGTGAGACAGAACATGTAATTATAGTATCACCGAAAGGCAAACAACAACAAAAAAAAATTTTTTATTAAAAGTTTTGGTCTGACTATGGTTTTCATGACACCATTTTTGGATGTGAATCCCCTGCATGGCCTTTGGCTGACCTAATTTTGAGGGGCGGGGGAACACTGCTAGGGGTTGGGTATTCCTAATTTTTTGTTCTATGAAGTTCTATTAACAAACCTAATGAAGTGGTACACGACTGCAGCATCTAACTTGAGTCAAGCATTATTTATGATCAATGTCTCTTCCTCACTCTGGGTCCCATGTCAATGAGGAAATGAATGAAAGAAACAAAAAAAAAAAAAAAAAAAAAATCTCACCCCATCTGAAAACCCCTTGGCAAATGTTTCTAGTAAATTCCAGGTGGGTTGGCAATCACCTTGGAGAGGCAGTTCCAAAACTTTCTACAACTATGAGATATTATAGTGAAAGTTTTTTCACAGCACCCCTTCCCCCAAAAAAGAAATAAAAAGTTTCCCACATGAATTCACAACACCCCTTTATGCTACAAATGACGACACAAATTCTTGTCGTATGACTGCTTCAATAATCTCATTAATACGAACCCTTCTTAAAATCAAACCTTTGTCAATTCTCACCCACTCAAAGTTCAGTCAGGCAAAAACATAATTTTGATGAATTAAATAAAATATTTCATTTAAAATAATCGCACTGACACATTTTGCATTTCTTTCTGTGTTTTCTGATAAAGGGATTATATTGATTTCCTCAGTGCTGTCTGCTCTTATTACCCTCACAATTTCTTCGTAAACTGGCAGAACAAGCATTTCAGCAATGGGGTTGCCAGACTGACTGCCAGGCAAACACCACACGGAGTGTTGGTGATCTTGACCTTCAATCTTGTGACCGAAGCATCAAGACTGACTGAGGAAACAGTGAGGACTGCCAGGCTATGACAAAGACTATGAACTGCAGTCTAGAAACCATAAACTGCAAATTTAAGAATCAAGAGGCAGGCTCTGTATAACTGACCTCTGACTGTGAAATTTCTAAGTCTGAAGACCAATGAGCATAATGTGTGAAACGATTATGTGTGATTCATGATTAGAGAAAAACAATGCCATTTTTATAGACAAACTAAAGATATGCTATAAGCAAAATTCATTGGTAGCATAAATATGTCTTTGTATTTAATTGCAAGATGGAAAATGAACACTGCTAGTTTTCAAAGTGACCTGCGCTTATGGATAAGAGACTGATTAATAAGGTTGAAAAGGCTAGTCATTTTCCAACACCCTGAATATAGTCAATTTGAGAGACTCACCTGCAAACAACTGTTATTTTTGCACTGTTCTTGGCAAATGTGCCATTTAGTTACAAAAATACATGCAGACTAATAGAATGAATCTGCAATCAAGGATCCCATATTTCAACTGAGATAGAATCCCAGTGATGTAATTCACATCAAAATAAAAGCTGAGGGAAGCTGCAGACGTGTTTTCAGTTCTCAGACGAGCTTATTATTCCTTACATGTAAAGAACACAGCTACAGAAAAGTGATCAACTGTAGTCAAACCTGTTGCCAGCTGGCAGTGGCTGATTGGTCCTCCAACTTTGACCAACTAAAACTCTGAGAGAGTCATCTAGAGGGATGGCAATCTTAGTGTTACCTGGTTTCTTTGGCTTTTGCATCCCATTAAACTTGTGGATTAAGCTTGTTCTACTTCAGGTTTCAACTCAATTGACAGCAACAGATTAGCAGTACTGAACAACACCAAAATCCTTTTGTGCCACACACAGACTGTTGGCTTGTTTGGTGATGCATCTGGTTCATTCATGGGGAACTAAAATTTGCCTTGGGGAATCTGTATGGATAAACGAGTTGCGTTTCTGCAACGGTTCATTGGCACAATAGTACAATGTGTAGGTACCTTATTATCTAAGAGAAATAGGTCAATCCCTGACCTAGCTGGGTAGATTACATCAAGTGGCTTCTCTCAAACAATGTCACAATATCAGACTTTGATTAAATGCGTTGCAAGATTTGCCACCTGCTTTTTTAGCATGGTTTGCAGACATCTTCCACAGCTAATCAGACGGAGATACAGGGGAACATGTTTCAGATTCTACAATGGCACAGCACGGCTAACAGTATTTGCTGGACACCTTCATGACGTCCTAATATCGTTCTCACCTGTTCCCAGAGAATGAGATGAAAGCTGGGAAAACACAGAGCTTTCTCCCAGCCTATGCCATGTCATGCCATGTGAAGGAGGCCATTTTCAGCAAAGTAAGAACACACTCAAGGCCAAGATTTTGTTAGTGTTTTCCTCTGGACTTCCTTGACAACAAGAAAACATTTTCTTGGCTACCTTCGATACAAAACAGCCATGCAAGTGTACAGCTGGTGCTTGTATGAAAGCGAAAAATGCTCCCTTTTTCTACCCACTTTCATTATACATAGCACCACTGAAAACAAGACAGTGAACCAGTACCTGTTTTGCAAAGGGTGTTTGATGTACTGTTCTGGGCTTGCAACTGCAGGCAGAGTAGTCTCAGTCGTTCCTTCTTCAGTTTCAGTTGCACGCTGTTTTAAAAGATTTAAGAAAAAAAAAGTGTCACTCATTTTTACATACTGGAAATGATTAACTAGTCAAAATGTTCAGAGGCAGGACATCCTATCTGACCTCACAGTTTTTCAGTGTCTGTAGCAGTTACAACATTAAGAGCAACATAACTCTGCAGAAAAAAATATTATGGATCCTTCCAGATTATATTCTGATTCAATTACACCTCCTACCACTTGTCAGTGAATGACATGTGCCAACAGAACGTTCCTGAAGAGAACAGCCTTCTTGTATCTAAATGATTTGTCACCAATTACATACGCTCAATCAATGCAATTTCGGTATCGACTGAGAAAATAACACGCAGCTTTGCTTTATATTAGACAACGTCAATACCTGAGAAACTGTTAACTATGCATTTCTTTTCCTGGTAACCAAGTAAATGGCATGAAGGGCCAGGCAGAAGTCCTGACCCAAATATACAGTCAAAAGAAACTGGACGCCTTGATTCGTCAATATGAGGTTGTATCACAGTGGATTATGTTGAAATATACTCTGAACTACTTGGCATGATAGAGTCTGATGCTAATTTAATAGACCGCTGGCGTGACATACAAAGAATCAATCGCTTACAACCCGACTAAACGGCATACGTACTCCAATCAGTTGGGTATCTAGTTTGTTTAGTATACCCACTGAAGTTACACATCCAAAGTGGAAAGATTAATTCTAACTAGCTATGATTAGGTCTCATAAAAGTAACGCTGGTAACTTATTTTGTGTGTACAGGCAGAGAGACGTCTCCTAGTTGGCTAGCTAGCTATAACGACGTATTTTGAAACGCCAGCGTTTCCTTTGATGTTGTACAGTCGAGTCTGTAATTTAATAGGGATTCATATTGGGAGCAACACATTCTTGCCTAACGGTATTACAAGTTAACACCTTAGCAAACGCTGCTACATAAAACACACATAAGCAAGGTTTATCTGAAAGGACGGCGCAAATCACACAATCGCAGCCCTGTTCTGGTTATCTGAGTCAAGCTATGCGATTCATTTAGCTAGCTAGCAAAAGCTAATTCGCAATGCCGTTGCGGCGAACAGCTAGCACTAGCCGGCTAATGTTAGCAAGCTAGCCAGCAGGAACACACGTGTCTTGCTTGCAATTCTATCATACGAATGAATTGGCTACGGATATGGATAGTTACGGCCCTAAATTGCATTTAAACCAATGAAGTTTCCTATCAAATTCTGAAGTAAGGATAGCCATACGAAATGAATATGTGTGGACTACATGTCTGGACTACATGTCCAGCCCTTGCTAACCAAGTCGCCACTACTAGCCAATACCACCCCTCCATCCATTAGCCAGCTTGCTCAGTAGCATTTTGGGTGAACATGTTGGAACCCAGACAACAACACCGAAACAGCCTCACATACTACATACTCCCTCCAAAACCACTTCCCCACATTCGTACGGTTCTAAACGGACTTTGACGGCCCCTAACGTGAATTTATTTGCTGTTCCTGGTCGTCTGAGACCTCCAACTGCCCGACACCTCATTCTCCCTTACCGGCTCCGAGGTCGCCATCTTGCCTGTATAATTCTCCTGCCCGTTCGGCGCTAGTGCGTCACACAACCACTCGCTGAACTACGGCAGCCTGCTTAGTGCATGTGTGTAGTAGTAGTAATTTGACGCAGGCAGCGCTAATCCCTACGTGGTCGTGACTCACTACTCGTCTCTCCCCGTTGACTCACTTGACTTTGCGCGATACAGCCCTAAATTGTGGTCAGAAAAGAGACAAGCCCTTTCTTTCATTCGCTGCATTATCCTCCAGCAAGTTCCAGTTGCTTTAGGACGGTGGATTATTTACACCTTTTACAGCAACAGCACGACTATTAATTTTCTCCTGCTGTTAATGTCTTTGTGTAATCGTGAGTCAAAACAAACAAAAAAAAAAAAACTTATGTTGTTTTAAAAGGACATTGCTTTTAATGAATTTACCTTCATGCCCAGAACACAATAGAAAATGATTAACGGTGTAAAGGACGACCTAACGTTCACTACTTTTAGATGTTTTAGAGAGATTGAAGCCCAAAAGCTTCAAATTTACTCCATCGAAGTACTGTGATGAACTTTTTTTTTTTTTTTGACTTATTTTTAAACTTTCCAAGCACGTATTTAGTGAGACACCATTTGTGTGCACGGACTCTCCTAGGGCAGGGGCAAAAAGATAAGAAAAGGTTACCTCGAAAAAAAATGTCGCATTCACAAACTATTTTTATGTAAATAGACAAATGGTTCGTAATTAACACAGAGAGTGGCTGTCGCGATTCAATCAGAGACAGTATGCCATGACTTTTACATGTTTATTCCAGAATGGAATTGTAATACATAAAATGCACTGCAACAATATTTAAAAATTGTCTTGAATTGAGAGGATGATTTTGGGAAAAGTCACCCTGTTTCTGGTTCGTATAATGATGGTGTGACAGGATGCATCTTTTTCTAAAAAAAAAAAAAAAAAAAAATATATATATATATATATATATATATATATATATCTTTAACTGACAGGGGCACTTTGTCAGTAGTAACCCCATTGTTGTCCCCCATCATCCCAGTGGAAAACTGCCTTGGCCCTTTTCTCTTACTGGCAGTTAGGGGCACTTTCCACAAAAAGAGTAGGGGTAGTTACCCAACCCCCCCACTGTGAGGCACCATGTCATTTTGGCAGTAAATTAAATTGGCAGGAAGTATGAAAATATGAATATGCCACAAGGTCATAAAAATTTAAATGTTTCTCAGGAAATATTTAGAGATATAAGGCCAGCACTCACAAAGTCAAAAGGACTGTGCCTCTATGCTTGTGATTTGTGAATGTGTGTCTATATTACTGATACATCTAAAAAAGAAACACAGTTTGAGCTTGTTGTAGCCCAGACAGATGATAATTATGTACGTTTACATCCCTAAAATATGTTACAAAGAATGCATACAATGTAAGAGATTTACACAAAACTCAACACAAAACTCACACAAACGGTTGCAAAATATAAATATATCTTTATTTTAAAATCACCCTTGTTTTAAAAGCACCCATAAAGGTGGGTATCATTAGGAATGCTAAATTTAGGATTTTCTCAAGTCTGTAAAATCGTTACTTAACTAGCATTTTATGTACAGTAAATAATTTCAACCAGAAGCAGGAGAAGCAAAACCTTGGTCTACAACATGGAAAGTACAGTTAAAAACCCAAGAATATATAACAATTGGTTTCACATGGAAAATAAACAAGCTTACATGTAGCTAATGTTCACTTGACATTTTTTCTTCCAATAAAGACCTTAGACCTCTAAATAGCTGGTGTTGGTTACACATACTTGTCTTGTGACAGGTTTCAAGTTACACACAGGTACAACTCTGGATTCTTCAAGTAAAATGAGCGATTACACATGTTCACAAGACAGGTCTATTATGATTTACATACAGTTCAAAAAAAGGAAGAAAAAATTCAGAGTATTGGTTCTGCATCATTGCCTTGCGTGTTACATTCTTAAAAAGCTTACATTCCTTAAAAATGATTGATTTACCCTACCTGCAGTCATTTCCATCGTTTCTGAAGTTGTGGTGGAAATTTTCATTTTTTTCAGACGCTAAATTTCTACTCAGGATATATGTTCAGCGACAAGTGTCTTTTAATTTGTCACCAGAATGACATGTAACAATATGTACACATAATTTTTTGGAAGACCATCATTGTTATATTTTCAGCCTGAATCCTGACAAAATTGAAACTCGTGATTATAAAAGCTTAGACCTGAGAAAAAGAAAAATAACTCATGATCGATAGCAAGGTGTTTAGCTCTTCATTTGTTTCAATGACTCAAACAGCCTGAAGTCTGAACAGAATAATGGTTTGGGCCATAGCTGTAAATATTATATTAAAAAATAACATTAGTCACTGTCCTCATTGTAATTGCTCTGGGGTCTATATATTAATTGTTTTGGCTTTGCTTTTATATGGGGAATTAGTTGGACCTGTACAATATCTAAACCAAAAACAATCTGAAGCTTTCCTCACACAGTCAGTATGAACTCTTGGCTCCATTTTAAAGTGACAAATTCTTCTAGCATATTTTGGGAATACATATATATATATATTTTAAAACATATACAAGAACCTATAATGTTTTTTGATGGTCACAAGCCTGATCATTGAAATGAACATTACAAAATTAAAGGAATTTTCCCTGACATATACGAGTGGACTACAAATAGCTAACAGTCACCATTTTTTCACAGGTTTCCCTGACTCATTACGAAAACGAAAGTAAAATATAACTTTGTTTTTTCTTGGGCTGTCCTGTAAAAACCTAATACACTGAAAACCACCAAGAAACGCACACTTTTTCAATGTTTACAACACATGTAATGATTTAGGGCACAATAGTGGAAAAGGATAACATGACAGTAATCTGATTATGACGGACAATCAATTGGTGGACAGCTTTCAATCGGAACAAATGATTTATGTCAAACATACAGAATCCAAACTGAAAATCATAACCCACACAATCTGTTAAGGGGTCTGAAATATATGTAGGAGAAAACAATGCTGTTCCAATTTCATTATCAAGACAAATACTGCCTTTCCTAGTGGAATATTAAACAGTTATTTCGAAACCCAATCAGTTTAGCATGACAAAATGTTATTGTTTGAATGACTATTAGACAACAAGATGCTTACTGTGATTGTGCACGCTGTCAAACTATTTCAACGTTGGGGGTAGTTACCAAATCAATTAATTGGTGTTTTATTACTTTAAAGCCCAGCCAAATTTACAAGAACTTTAAGTAATTGGTGGTTACGACGATTTTTAAAGCTATGCTTGTTGTTCGATCACAACAGACCAATCTGAAGTTACAGAGAATATGGGCAGCACAAACTGAATGCAAGCAATCCCACATATAAGTGGCAAGAGCAAAAAATTGATAGCAGAGCCAATATTACCTCAAACGCTGAGGTAATAGATAACAAAACTGTCCAGATAACAAAACTGTCACGATACAGCATAGAAATGTTTTCGAATTACAGGGCCATTGTGTATTCTGTTGCTTAGAGCACCCAAACCTATTGAATACAACGTTTTCAATGGGTGGCATGACAGAGGGAAGTCGGTGTGCTTCCTGTGCCGAAAGTCTCAACTAGCACCATAAATTGGATAATGGTTCTGCTCAGGCAAACTGGCGTAGCTAAAATCCTGAGCTGGATGTACTGAAGTTGACTTACAGCAGCCTATAAGGCCAATCCTGGGACTATATGGGGAGCCGATCTACTATGACCTCGTTTTAAGGGGAATTTCCGTTCAATGTGGATACTATTTGGCTCCTGGGAAGAGTGGCTACACAACACTCTTATTTTAATGCTCAGGAACATAAGCCAATGTTACACAAAAAGCAAAGACTCTGCTGAAATCACTTTTTACACAAGCACCGATACAACCAGGCTTCATACACATGGGACTGTGGTATAAGGTGGACTGGTGACTAGATACTGCTTGTGCACTTGCTCTTCTTGGAGCCAAGGTCCATGAACCTCAAATTCCACCTTAAATCTGATGTTTCAGTTTGTAGTGCAGCAAGAAAAATTCATACATCCACTTGAATACTTGAATTCTGTCATGCTCTCCGACTAAAACACGTTGTGAATTTATTCATTACACAGTATTCAATGAAGCCACAATGAAGCGACATACCTTTTATGCCACATTGCAACTCAGCTCACATTTTCCAAGTGGAACATTTAAGTTTTCATTTCTCATTGTGCCATTGTTGATGTTCCTCTAATTTTTAAAAAACCTTCAGACTCTATAAAGGTAACATGATCTATACAATGTTGTTCCCAATGCAGTCTAGACAAACAAATTACAGTACAAAGCTATGCTCATTTCAGTAGTTGAAATAAACAGGCAATATTGTGGTAACAAGCACCATAAGCATAGGAGGCTATCAATGCCAGATTTCTAGAGAACAATTTTGTTTATGCATTACAAGCTCTTAACAGTGTAGCACCAAGATTAAGAGCACAAAAAATGCTTTAAAATCATTCAACTCAAGTCTCAAATATGAGCAAAGACCCATGTCATAGAATGCCTGTAAACATTTTTTTTTTGAATTGGCTTGAGACAGAAATCAGAACTAGATGCAACAGTTAAACATAGTACAGCACCTGTTATCAAAGATATTTCAACATTTTTCTGAAGGCTTCGTCTTTGGGAATGTTGGAAACAATCATAAATATCAGCAAACACCCTCCTGTGTAGCCGTGACAATCAATAATTCAAGTCTGAACATCAATTTTAACAATTCTGAGTTACATTTTTGAGTGAGCATGAAACGTTTCAGTTGGGCTGCATTCACCAAAATCTTACGTACTGACAGTTACAGGTACCCATGTTTATAATGGGATCATAGTAAAATATTGCCCCCTGAGAGACATAATTTACCATGTATTTGTTAAACTCGTGAAATTTCATTTATCACACTTGGCACATGCCTAACGAGGATGCTCAGAAATTGGATCATGATACCTAATGAGAGATTAAATCAACATACCATCCTAGTTATTATCTTGCTGGTGAAAGTTCTGATCAATTCTTCAGGACAATTCTAAGTAAGCACCAATGATTTTAATGTTTAAATGTGCTGTGTAATTATATCCAATCACAGACTGTGTGACTTCTTATTTAGGACATTGTTTAGCTTTGGGAATTCTCAATATCATTAAAAAAAAAGAAATTGCTTTGTGTAATTTAAGTGACAGCTTTAAAATGTCAATGTGGTACACAAAGTAACACAATTATTGCTTTAGACAGCATGGTTATATCAGAATGTACAGAAAAATAACAAATGTAATAATAATAATAATAATAATTATAATAATAATAAAAAAAAAACATGTAAGGAGTAACTGCTGAATGTTGCAGATCACAAAAACAACAAGAACACTGAAAATAAGATAGAGATCAGGTATAAAGAACATGCCCAATCTCTATCAGGACAGATTTGAAGTCGATCTATTTCAAGTTATACAAAAATAATTGAAAATAAGAAAGTGCTTTTCAACATGTCATGATTTACACAGAAAATACGCTCACGTAACAAATCCAAAAAACAATATAAAAAATAATGAATCTTTCCTTCATTGTCAACGCCATAATTAGCCAAAACACAATTGGAAAAGGAGTAACTGAGAACAATGCTACACATTTTTTTTTTCATGAACATAACAAAAAAAAAATTTAAAAACCTACCTATGGCAATAAGAATACATCCATATTTTTGTTTACGTTTCTGTGTTGTCTTTATTTTTTATTTTTTTAAACTTTTTTACTTTTTTTCAGGAGGTTACTGCTACAATGGCACCATGAAATCCATATTAGTTAAAAACCCATCCTATATAAAAGAGCACCGGGGGAGGTTCTTATGTCTGAAGCACATCAATGCAAACAAACAGCATACAATTCATATTTCACTGTAAAATTAGAGTGTTTATAATTTGCAAGTAAAATGAAGGTTGACACACAGTACAATTGCAGTAAACAGGCATACACCAGAAAATTAAATTAAAAAATAGCTTTGACAATGATCAGAATAAATAATCCCACCAAGGTATGTATCTTCGTATTTAATTTGTAAATAATACCTGTTCAAAACATCTTCAAAATCTGTTTGGAGCACCATTCTTTTTACAAAAAAAGAAATCAAAAAAATAAAGTATATGTATGTATACACAAAACATACACTTACACGTTAACACACACTCATATGTATATATGTATAAATATATATATATATATACATACACAGACACACATACACACAAATACTCACAGTTAAAAACCCACAAACTGTAAACCCTCATCCTCATGATAGCTGAGATGAAAAAGAATAAAAGTAGAAATCGTAAAAAGTCTGAATGTGATTGAGGTAAGGCAGTCGGAGGGGAGGGGAGGGTGGGGGTAGGGGGGGGTCATACCCAGCGGTTGTATGGGCCTGTGACTTGGGTGAGGGCGTAGGAGGACACGGTGACAAGTCCGTCCCTGGTGATGGACAGGGCGTGGCGCGTGGGAACCTGCTTGATACCCATCTCCTCTGGGAAGATCTCCTCCTTGCCACTGTTCCCGCCGACTACGCCACCACTGCCGCTCCCGCTGCCAGCCCCCGCCTTCCTGCCTTTGGCCTCAGCCCCGCCCCTCTCGGCCACGCCCCCCATCGCCTCCTCCTTTTCCCGGGCCCGCTCCGCCATCTTTGCCTCCCACACGGCCAGCCCATGGCCGGCCTCGTTAAGACTCTTGTGTTGGTAGAAGACCAGTGAGATGCGGGTCGGGTGGCTGCGGTTGGGTTTCATGATGGGCGTGGTGGCGTGGAGCTCCCGCCTGGCGCACTCGATGAGTATGGAGCCGTGGGAGGGCGCCACCGCCACCCCGCCGATGTCCTCGTCCAGGAAATTGTGCTCGCTGTCAGACCACACCTCCTCTGGGGCCTCCTCGTGGTACCCATTGGGCCTGCTTTTGATGCCCTCAGGGATTTTTGGAGAGAATGGCTCGGGAGTGGCTTGGTTGGGTGGGCTTTGGAAAGTGGCCGTATAACGCTCCTCACCCTCCTCGATTTTGAGAGCTTTGGGGTAGCTCTGGACCCCTGCCGCAGGGCTTAAACAAACCGTAGAGTCAGCTGCCAACTGCTGGTTTCTCAGGAGTTTCTGCTCGGTGTGTTCTGGAGAGTAGCCATTCACAGCTGTGTCCATAGTGCCATATTTGAGGATGGGAGAACCATAGTTGGTTCTGTGGTTCCCTTGCAGGCCAAGATACCCGTACGGGGGGACCGAAACACCAGGCCGCAGAGGGGAAAGTGCTTCCATGTTTGAGCCGGGTACTGTCTCCGGTAAAGGGTATGGGCTACTGAGGTTATATGGGCAGGAAGGACTGTAGTTCTCTACTAAGTAGTTTCCAGTGCTAGCTGTTTTGGGTACTTTAAAAGAGCTGTAGTAGTTCTGCTCACCAGAAGTGCTTTTGGAACCTGCTGGGGCAACAAACACAAGTGTTACTGGGATAGAACACATTTTTTAAGACCATAAGTCTGTAAGTCTACCTTACAAGTTTAGTTAAAACAAAGCAGTATCAGGCAAATCACAACACTCCTTGGAAGGGCCCTGTGTTTTTGGCTGAATGAACCCTGTATTTCAGCTACAACCTGTGCTTTGTAGTGCTGAGATACGTCCATTCAATCAGCTTAACATTCAGTAGCTATCTTACCTTCCACATACCAGGTCAAAACCCTCAAGTCCTGAAATACAACTAGGGAATCTTGCAGTCTTGACTAGCAGACCACGTAAAATATTATAAAATCAAAAAATATTGTGTATGATTTTGTCCTCATAATCAGGGACTCAAGAATATGTTTTTTTACCAGGGGTGTAAATCTGTAATCTTTTAAACTGAATTGACATTAACCACACACTCTTAACCAGAGTAACTTACAGTTAATATATTATACATTTTCTGTTCATACAGCTGGATATTTACTGAGACAACTCAAGTGAGGTATCTTGCTTAAGGGTACAACAATGGTGTCTTGGTGGGAAGGAACCTTCTGGTTGCATTCAAATGCTGGCAAAATGTATCCTCCTCTCCTCCACATCTGCCTTTCCTCCTCCCTCCCTCCAATGTCCCAGTATTGGAGAGAGGGAGGAGAAAAGGCGGGTGTGGAGGAGAAGAGGATACATGTTTTGAGTATTGGAACACAGAGTCCGAGTTACAGGACCAGCTCACTCACTGTTATGTCATGCTGCCGCCCCAATTACTGAAACTCATATGCATGGAAAGTTCTTTCGGCAAAGATGCAACAAGCAAACTGCATGAGCTGAGGCCCTGCCAGCTCTGTCAAGACCAGATGAGAAGTTCCTTGGCATCCCTACAACCTCTGCTGCTTCTGAGCATTTGTTGACAAATGCAGGCCTGACGGTAAGCAAGCTTCATTTTTAAAATATTTATCAGAGCACTATCGGTGGATTTGGCATGAACAATGTACTTCACTTTGTGTGGACAGCTTAACAATATACATAGTTTTGGCTTCTGTTATTCTAACAGTGAGTACTGTCTTTTCTGAAAATCCAAAAGCAGGAATTATTCGATTCAGAATCTTTCAGGAACAGAAAAGGAATTTGTTGGATGTTAAATTACAGGTATAGCTACAGATTTACGTGTTACAGGTATAGCTACAGGTTTGGCGTGAGTCTCGGGATTGGGACTCGCCAGCTCAGAGGCTGCCCAATGGAAGCACGGGAAGGCCTGGAAGTGGGATGTCCCGAAGGTCACTGCCAATCAGAGACAGGCAGGGAGGGCAACGCTCAGTGAGAGTGAGACGCGGACTCCGAGCAGACCGCAACAATGAAACAAGTATTTCAGCATGCACACTGAGCAGAAGGGACAAGCACTGGATTCACTTTTGTAGTTGTTACCCATGACTAAGCACAAATCAAGACAGGCAGTCAGGTTACTGCTAAGGCAAGCGTGGCGGGCAGCCACGCGACAAAACTACTCTGTAACCGTTCACTCAGTCGACACAGGACGCACGAGGGGTGAGCAGTCACGCTGTGCCCAGGGCAAGACTATAAACCAGCGCGGGCAGCGCAGCGAGTGGAGCATGGGTGGTGTCGTGATCAGAGAGCTGGCACCATTGACAACGGACAGGCTGTGAGAGCGGCATCGTGATCAGGATGGGCAGCTGCACCAGCTGGCTCTGGGCACTGTGCACGAGCAGCTCGGGGTGGCGTAGCGAACGAACCGCGGCAGCGGTCGTGGGCGCGGCTTCGGCCGTGTCGTGAGGGGGTGGGTGAGCTTGGGAAAAGTTACATCCCAACCCCCCGCAACGCCCTGCCCAAAAAGTACAGGGAAGACAGCCAGTACCTAAGGGAAAGCCCACGTAAAAAAAGCTGTGTACATTGTAAACGAGAACACGGAGCAAAACCAACATTTTAGACTGGCAGATCCCTAGAGTACCACCATCACAAGACACTGAATGCTCAGAGACTCAGATACAAATGCTGACAAGAAGTGCTTCAACACCTGGAAGTGGGATTGGCTGTTCTAGCTACAGGTTCTACTTCTCTACAAGCTATGTGTAAAACACAAAACAGCAAGTAATATATACCTCTCATTTTGCAATGATTATGCTATACATTGCCATGTTTAAATGTTTCATAATCGGAATTTCCATAGTGTAGACAAACATCTGCATGAGTAGCATCTATGTCATCTGTCTTGTTTCTTCTCGATGATTGATGATGTTGCGTTTGATATAATTGATATTGATCCTTTTTGGTAATAGAGGCATTGCATCTGGATTGCATTGGCCAGCCCTCTGTACAAAAAAGTGACAGGGCTGATTTCCCTGGATTGGGCAGTTAAACTTTTTATGTCCTCAGCAACACAACTTTGAGTGACTGATTTAAGCAACGGACAATTGCTTATTATAGCTGATAGCTGGTTGATACTGTAGGCTAATTCTATCTGTAAAATATCTGCAAATTCTGTTTCCCTCTCTATAAAGGCTTTTTACACTGGGCTAAGAGTTGACACTGGCACATTTTAGCCCCTTTTCATACACACATCGTTAACCCAGGGTTAACCTAATCCCAGGGCTATACGATTCACACTGCACTTCTACTAGCCCTGGGTTAAATGTCCATTGGAACACGAGATAGATGTTTACATTCTTGCAGGATTGTGCCAGTGTGGTGAAAGCCGTCTTAGCCTGGGGCTAACAGTTCCTTTAGCCTGGGGCTAACAAGGTTCTAAGAATGCTTTTAGCCCTGGGCTAAGTGCAGTGTGAAAAGCCTATATATGCGACCAAGCTCTTGTTCCATTCCACCTGGACCACTGCAGCTCTCTCCTTTGCTGCTCTCCTGGCATGTGCCTTCAGGTCCCTCCAGGTCATTCAAAACCCCACTGTTTGTCTTGTCTATATTCTGCCCACATCACATCTTTCCCTCCGCCACTAGTTACTAGGCCTCCATTAATAATTTGTCACAATAAACACATATAAATAACATCCACAACTGGCTATAATACTAATAAATTGACACTGTGTCTGTTCATTTGCCAAAACCGTTTTGTTTGGACTTTTGTAAGCCAGTCCCAGTAAGAGCATCATTACTTAGATGTAAATTTGCTGTTTCATGAATTTAGCTTTTCTAAATTCATTCCTTTTCTAATATCCTGTCACAGTGTCAACAGAGTTTCTTTCCTCTAGTAAAAAGCCAAAAACCTTAACCTGATAAATAAATGATCTTACTTTTAAACAATGGACTTTTGATATATTATAAAAGACTCTTGAGTAAACAGTGTAAATGTGCACTCGATATCCCATGTGCATGTAATAAGTCATTGTTAAATGACTGCTTGAGTTGATTCAGACACTGCGTAGGGATGGCTGCTAATGACTGCTCATTAGCTAAAGAGGCAGCGTTAGCATGTTGCTGCTGGAGGAGTGATTTATAAGCTACAGAAGCAAGATGCCAAAAACACAGGGCCCTACGAATAGCTCCGCTTTGCCAGAATGCTTAATTACTTTAGAGTTAGATTTCACTTCTCCTAAAAAAATCTACTGAGTGGACCATCAGTCTTTGTAATTGTGGAGATATTTGAAACATTTAAAAACTGGGAAAACTTGGCAGGGTTCTTGCTAGCACGAACCCTAACACTAGATATTTATCGTACACATGGTGATCGCGAACTGCAGTGACTACTTAAGCTAATGGTGCTCCTACCGGTCTCAGCCTCAGGTTTCACAGGGGTGACTTGCTTCTTGCCCTGCAGGGCCGCCTGCTTCTCTGCGTTAGCCTTCCTGGCTTCCATCTTCTTCCTGCGGGCGGACTTGGCGGGCTCGGCCAGCAGGCGGACCTCGCGTGGGAAAGAGGTCAGCACCTGAAGGGCCCCCGACTCGATCTTGGCCCACTGGCCCTCGGCGCAGCCGAATTCGTCCCTCTCCGAGATCTTGTAGAGGGGCAGTACGTGCAGCTGCTCGTCTTCTGGAATGTTCCGCACCGAGCGGTTGTCCTCCTTCGTTAAAGTGCATACCTGCGTGATGCAAAAGGACAAGAGGCTTCAAGGATTAGGTCTCTAAATCTAAACTAACTTTGTCCTAGCCTTGCCATAATTACATCAATCTGCTGTCTCGCATAAACAGAGCAGTTCACATTAATTAACCAATTTTCAACACTGAAGCAATGTTTCCTAATCAATACCCATTCATGGCAGGTCTAAGGTAAAAGCAGTCAACTGGTGATTCAAACTGCCAATACAAATATAAACCAGCATACATATCTCAAAGGTCATGTGTTAACTATGTCACAAGTCCAAAACTGCTATATAAGAATCTGTAACATCTTTGGCACATAATCTCTATGGGTATTGCTGTTAGGAAACAGTAAAGTATATAGTCGTTCTCCAGTACACCAGGAGGAGTACTGCTGATAGGGAAAGGTACATTGTACAGTTCCTAACACGTACCACGGTGCTACCGTTGCTCATGTTGTGCGTGTCCTTGTGGGCGTGAGCACAGAAGTCCACACAGGCGGTCACTCCAGAAAACGGTTTGCCCTCCTTCAGGCCCAGCCGACAGTCCTGACCTGCATGCTCCTGCTCCACCTGTGAAACGGAGGCACGATGGGCGTTATCTCCATTTCTGATGAATTTGTGGTAAATGTTGGCATTCATGTTGACTTAAGTCTTACACCTAGATAATCAGTTGACGATGCAGCCAGATCAAGAAAGGAAAATTTTGAGCGCAAGTTCGACAACATAAGAAAATGGGCTAAAATGTTACAGTTGAACAAATACATGGAAAGTAATTTGATGCAAAGAACATTTAAATAACCAAATGTCGAATAGCCAAATGTATACAAACTATGCTTTATTAAAGTGTAATTAATGATATCATTTGTGTCTAGTGCATTAATCCTGTCCCTTGAAAACCACTTACCATTTAACATGCACAAGCACTGTGCTGTTGTGTCCATGTGACTGGAGAACAACAAAACCATGTGAAAAAAAATTCTACTGCCAAGCTCACAAACATCAACGTGTCAGCTAAAAGCACCGTTAAATCTGTTCCACCTTCATCATCCCTTAGAGAAGTCAAATCGCAGAAGTCTAAGAGTTCTCTCACATTCATTACAACACTATGTACAGATTTAATAATTGTTGTATAGCCAGTAGTGAAGAAAACAAAACGAAGCTGATTGGTGCAACAGTGTCACTCATTGCTGTGTACGCTGATATTTCGTGCCTCAGGTGTCTTACCTGGTTCTGAAAGGCTTCTGGAGCGAGCTGCTTATACACAGGAGCCAAATCTGTGGCCAGATTCTGAAGATTACCCTCCAGCTTCTCCTCCTGTGAAAACCAGACAGACAGGAGAAAGCAGGTCAAAGTCATACCCAAGAAGACAGAATCTATTTCATCCCCAGCCCTTGAAAGACAAATAGCTGTTCCTGTTTGTATGAAACTTTTTCATAATTTCATGTGCGTCAGTGTATTATGAGCCAGCAGCCATACAGCTCTCTAGCCCTCTAGTTTAAAATAGCTAAGGCCTTGGAAAGCTAAGTGGAAATGGACTAAGATGGTTTGATGGGAGACCTTCTAAGAAGATCAGTTTAAAAAAATATAAATTCCCCTCTTTTGTACCATCCCAGACTAGGCTAAAAGTTTTAGCTTCCCACGGCAACCCATTAGCACTCATTTCCTTCCAGACAGATGTGTAAGTCATCAGAGGATGACAAAGCCAGCATAAACTCTGTGTGTCCACAGGTGCCTGGCCAACCAGAAGTGGCCACTAGAGGGTTATGAGGCTACCAAACTTATACAGCTTAACCCCCTTTTGAGCCTGAGCTAATTTCTGCCTTGCCACTGCAGTCCTCTGGTCATAGCCAGTCATTGAATGTTGGGATTTGAACATCCAGTCTCAGGGCTCACGCCTGCTCCTCAGACATTTCTCGAGTGTGTTTCTACCACCTGGAGCCCTCTAAAAGTGACATTACTATAGACTATTACAGTCTCTGGACCAAGTATCGTCTAATGCCCAAGAGCCATGATGGTGGCAGTGTGCTGTAGGAGACTCCTTCCTTCAGATCGGACGTTAAAAGGGAGACCTGACTCACTGTGGTAAATGAGGCACCCATAACTGAACTGGTAAGAGTGCTATCCCATATATCCTGGTCCATTTCTCAAACTGGCCCTCAACAACTGGCTATGTAATCATCCTACAACTGACTAGAGACAGAATCCCTTCTATTTTCCAACCACCACAGTTTCCCAAATCACCACCACAGAAAAGAAATGTATTCACAGTTTGTTACACAAAGGGTAATTAATAGAATATTGTAATGGTACAGTATACCCGCAGACAAACAGACCTACAACTTACAAACTGACTTGTCAGCTGATCGCAGTATGAAACCATAGTATTAGGTAGAAAACACAATTATGCATAATAAACATCTTCTATCACTAGTGGAAGAAAGGCAAGCATTTTTCTTAAACAAATCAACACTAGCCATTGATAAAACAGCTAAAAACACCATTAAACTAGATAGAGGCACGTCTCAGCATTAATTGCAAAGAATACAATAAGCATCTCCATCATAAATAGATGACTTAGAGTTTACAGGTTACACACATCATATTTGCTGCCTTGTCATTGTCATGGACCATTACTTTCACGGTTTGCCTTGGCAGGACTGAAGTTTTTGAGAAGCGTAGGGGAATTTGCTTTGATGAACTCCTTCCACATAAACGGTTGCATTCCTCGCTCACCTCAGAGGGGTAGTCCCCAAGCAGGCGGAACTTCCTGGGGATTTTGCTGCGGGCGAACTTGCAGCCGTTGAAGTACATGCTCCAGGAACAGCCAAACGAGAACGAGGCGCCGCAGGTCTCCGGGTCTAGACCCTGGCAGGCACAGGTGCGACTGCGGAACAGACAACAACGACGCTGCTACCAAAAACGCGCAAGCTTGAGAATGATTACAATTACCAATAACAACGGTATCACTACGGCAACCTATAACCAAAACAATGCCACTATTCACCAGGAATGCCTGTCTCTGGTCACATGGGCCACAGTGCCCATAGTTTCCAAGAACTGTTTTTGACCACTCCTCAGCGTTATGAGAATACCCTGCTCTCTAGGGCTGTCCAAATGGAATGGGTGCAGTACCAAAGCCATACCACTAGAGGTCGAGGTTGAATTAAATGGGGCGTGAGGAGTCTGCTGTCTTTGATGGCATTTGCCATCCAAGAACTAGTATAGCACTTGGCGAACCAGTCCTGTGCCATTTCAGAAACAGACAGAGAATTATAATGTGTGACCGCAAGGCATTCTGGGAACTGACTCACTCTTCATTGAGGGCGCAGCGGCGGCTGGTGGGCGAGCCGTATTTGTACAGTGTCTGGGTTAGCTCCTGGTACAGCTTGTCGGCGACCGAGCGCGGGATGCCCTCCCATGCCAGGATGAGGATGACGACCACGGCATCCTGGCAACAGTGCCCTGCCCGCTGCCGGACCAGGCACAGGAGCTTCTCCTCTTCGCTACCCCGCCGAATGACCTGACAGATACATACACACATGCACAGATAATCACACACACAACATAGTAAGATCGGTAATTTGACAACAGCCTGGACAGAGATTTACAAAGACATTACAAAATAAGCTTATTTGTTTGACAAAGAATGGACCACTGGTAATGTGCCGTTGATCGCCTACAACATGGGCATGCAATAGTTTTCGGCCCACTTCCTGTACATGTATTGTTTATCATCTTACTGTGGTGCCATATTTTACAGTAATAATAAAATCACTGTTTTGTAATTTTCAGGAACTGACAAATAACATTGGGCGATGCTAGTCTCTCCTCCGGCCCCCTTCCTGAAAATGTATTGTTTATCACTTTACCGTATTACCATATTTTACAGTAACAGCAGAATCACTCTATTTTTTAATGTTCGAGAACTGGCAAATAACATTCGCTGATGCTAGTCTCTACTGTAATGGGAAAAATGGAGGAGTTCAGTGAAGACACTATGGTGAAGTGCATCTGCACTCACTACAGTTTGATCATTATTATAATGACTGTAATCATAATAATTGTCATTTAGTATTTACTGTAATTTAAGTCACTTACCCATTTGGCGATGGGACAGCCTTGAGAGCTCCGCCCCTCCTTCCCCGTGTACACTACCACCTCCACCCGTACGGCTTTGCCCTTCTGCCCGTACCTACACCCCAAACAGCAAACACAGGGACAACCAATCACCTTATGACTGACTACTGCCTCACAAACCTCATTTATCTATATAAAACTCATAGAAAGTTCACTGTACATAATGGACCTTGCCATCACACATTTCTTTTCTTTTTTTTTCCCCGATTTTCCCCCCAATTTTTCCCAACCCAGACTCCACCGAACTTGTTGACCTCACCGCAGCACCCACTCTGCCCGCTTTTGGAGGAGAGGCCGAGCATGTGACTCCTCCGATTCACGTGACAAAAATCTTGCATCTATTCACACAGCAGCTGCACCACTAATCATCGGAGGATGATGCAGTCAGCGTACCCTCAGTTTGTGCAGCCGCAGGCGCCCAGCATGACCAGAGAGGGTGCATTAGGTGAGGCTGGCCGCCAATTGTGCCTCGCCTGATGCGGACCTCTGGCCATAGCCGGCAATCTGAGTTTTGACTCCCAGGCAGGCTCCCCCATCACACATCCTATGTATTTTTTTCCATTTTGTTATAACATTTTGAAAAGAAATGTATATCTATACAGTTAGCAACTAATGTTGCTATTGCTGCTGTTGAATGAAAGCTGTCATTGTAATCAGTGTGTACTTTTACTTGTACTGCTTTCACTTAGACTAGGTAGTTAGAATAAGTAATTTTTATTACATTTTGTTGCTTTGATCTTTAAATGATGTTGTCAGTAAAACTGAAGACTCACTTCGTCAGGCTGCATCTCTCCCCTCCCCTCCCTTGCTCTTTGTAATGTCTCTTCTGTTATTTGCTCTTGTTTTTAACTGTGATTTGTTTTTAACTAGGCTGTTGTTTACTTTATCATAGTCTGTACGGGAGTCCTGATCTTTTCGATCACCTTTGGCACTTGGGACTTTACCCCTCTCTAGGGTTATCTTTGCATTTTTTGTACCATTCTTATGCACTTTGTCTTGTACGTCGCTCTGGATAAGAGTGTCTAACAATTGCCCTTAATGTAATGTAATGTAAAAACAGTTAAAATGTCCTTGTGTCTGCAAGGACACTAATCGTTCCCCATTGGGGAAAAGGGTTTCTGCAGATATATTAATTAATGTTGTCATAAAAACAAGTGTCATGCAGGAAACTTGATATTATTTTGCAGTTACAAAGGCTGAACAAACAGAATCACTGAACTCTTTGTAAGACCCTTTGACTGAGCAAGACTTGCTTTGATATATCATTTGTATATGCTTGTTGATGCATTTTATAGTTTTACAGTTGTCACATTCGAATTAAATTAAACCAAAGAAACACAGTAAAAGTAATGAATATAAGAGAGAGAGAGAGAGATGGTTCCAGTACCCATAGAAGTCTTCAGGTAGTGCAACACTACAAAATTTGGCTCAAATGTATTTTCTGTGCTTTAAAGCTGTCTCTTATCCAAGGGGCATGATAGCACAAGTCAGCTCCTGTCCCATTTGACAACATCAAGCAAAAGGTCAACACCAGGGCAAAAGTCAGAGAGTACAGCTGTGGACTCAACAAGTGCTTAACACATTGAGGCAATTCCAAAAACCGCCAAGAGTGAAGAGGGGCTGAATAGACTGTTTCATTGTTTTAAAGACTTTCACAGACTGAACTTCAGTATGCTATTTCAGGGCATAACCGAAACATACGGAAGGAGAGAGGCGGGGACCACTAAAGAGTCAACCCTCTGGGTCCATTTTTGATAGTTATGATAGAGATGTGAAGCATTTGCGGACGTTTAATTTGATAACGACCGTGACTGTTAAAAATGGAAAAGGAGAGAACGTTTTAGTCACATTTATTCCCATCAGTCATCTGCATTTGATATATCAAGGTTCCAATGAAAATCTTACAATGGACCACAATTAAAATTAGAAATACAATTATCCAGCTTCGATGTCACACCTGGTATCCAAAGCTACAAATTCATCATTAGGGTGGGGGGAACTGGGTGGGGAACCTGGGGGTATTGATACATTTGACAGCATAGACAATGTTTAACCTGTAAATACCTGTAGAAGTGGGAATTTGGAATGTTGTACTTGCAGGATAGCTGATCCGTACAACCAAAGCAATCATGAGTGAACAAACCTTTCAATGATTTCAGGCCCTTTCTAATCAGGCCCTAATCCGTTAAGGACATATGTCATCCTATCAAAATGTGATTAATATTCTCAATATTTAGTTTATGTGTCAGCGATATCGCGTGGCTGTAAGAAGAACTGGCAACAGCTACGGTTAGAATTCTGACTGTAATGATTACAAAAACTGAGCTGCTAACAGAAAACAGACAGTGCATACAATTTTGACTGGCTTTGATTTCAAATGGCTGTGTAGGCATTTAATTCCATCCACATGGCCAGCTATCTTGCTAACTACCTACAGTAAAAGCCTGGTTTAGCATAACTGCTGGATGTCTCACTTACATACAGTAATGGTTGCCGATTTACAATATTTGTGTAAATCTTTTACTCCCTGTGAACATGACTGACTTAACAATACCCAAAAACCCAATTTATGCCCCAAATGCTCATTAGTGATGGTAGGTATCGTTTACTAAGCAGCTACTTGACATAAATACGAGTGCCACAAGCTGCTTACGATGAATTGAGCAGTACTGGCTGCCAAAAATTACTACATAGGGTCCAGTAGGAAGTGGGAGCGCAGCCACATCCCCTTTCAGCGTGTCAGAAACTGGGTGAGCGCAGACCACCCCATCCTCCACCCTGGGTGAAAGCAGGCCACCCCACCCCACCCTGGGTGAACGCCAGAGCTGTGAGAATAACTACCATTTGTCCCAAAAATGTGAAACATACAATACTATCCGTACAGTTTGTGAGAAAAGAATCCCAAAGAGGAACACAGTATCCCACTCGTACAAGCCTGAGACAAGACAGATAGCAGTTTCCATGGGCATGTGTGTGGGATCTGCCTACGTTCCAAGATGTGGTTTTGCCAAATGTAAACACAAGCTCACTGCACCTTGATAAACGGGAATATCAGACAGAACTGGTTCGGACCCATGCGTTTCTCAATAAAATGAGACTGCCACTGGTTTAGACTGCCCTAGGTTTACAATGCCATAAGTTCAAACTACTACTAGTCTGGAGTTATTACACAGGGTGTTGTGCTCTATTGGATTTGATCTGGGTGATCTGCCTAAAGCCACCTGATCATGTATAGCAATGGCCTTTTTATGTATCACGATTAAAAAATATGTTGAAAAAACTAGCATATCCAGTCCTTAATTATGTCGATAAAATTTTAGCACAGGGATGTCTTTTCAGTTCAAAATACAATCAGCTGTGAAAGTGAGGTATTATTTTGAAGCATATTTCTTTAAATATGAATCATTAAACATATTTAAAGCTCTCAAAATGCAAGCTCTCATTTTCCAGATAGAAGTATATATTTCTAAAACCACATTGTTCTACATGTTAGTCCCATCCAAAAAAACAGAAAATCACTGAGGACTGGATTCAATCAGCAATGGCCCCTAAACTTTGACACAATTAAGCATGAATGCTCCTTTTTTCAGTGCCAACAGGATTCTTTTCATTACTTTCTGTGATTACTAAACTCAGATACATGCATTTTTGAAGGTAGAATTGCACTTGCATTCCTCTGTGAGTCAAAGTTAAACACACATTTTGTTCCATGGGGGAAAAATTCATAGTTAAAATATGAACAAGCTCTAAACTGAGCGTTTCATTTGTCAAGTTCAAAAACCATAAAAGCTGTGAGACTGCGAGAGGCTCTGCTCTAGTGGGCCCCATTTGACAGAACCCTGGGGGTTTCCTGTCATAACTTGTAGGGCGTGTACAGTCCTTTCTGCAGCCTCCTCCTTCCTCTGCACGGCGAACGCTGAAAACACTCGTGCGAGGAAGCAGATCACGATCGAACAGGTGCTGCACAGCAGTTTGGTGGCAGGAGATCTTATCGCTTTTTAAATAATCATAGAGACCCTTATCTTCAAGTCTTTCTTGCTACCAAATCAGGTCTATGTCCAGTGAGATGGTGTTCAAAAGGACACTGTATGTACAGACTTCTGCTCCACAGTCTGACTCTGCTCTCTGCATAGCAGAATCTTTATCCCTGACTCAAGATGGATGGACCTTTAGATGAAAACTTGCCTGAAGTAAAACTGATAGGGAACTGATAGGTTTTGGCCTAAAAGCACTTTCAGCTTTGACTGGTGTAAAATGTAACTACAAACAGGATCACAGTTGAGTTCAGTTAGTCAACACTTGCTGCTGTATACATTAAACAGCAATGACGCTGAGTGCCTCAGTTAATACATAAGCCTCAGATTCAGATAATTAATCTCTTTTTATAAATGTATCATTGCAAAATATCTTTTCTTAAAGTATTATCCTTTACACATGTTAAACATTTTAATCAAATATTTTCCAACACCCAGGAGCAGTAAACCAACAAATGTAGTCTAATCACAGTGTTAAGACAAACCTTTGATTAGAACCACTGCTGCACTACACTCCAGGATATCATTAATAATATTGTAATAAATTGCATTGTAAAGGCTGTGGTCTATCTTGCAGAATGAGATAAGGGAATTTAACAGCGGACTTAATTAATATGAATTCACATTTACCTTACATATTTTATAAGAACCGTGCATGGCTCACTGGGGGACTACAACAGAGCCCCCTGCATCCCGCATATTAAAAAATGAGGTTTCATTATGTTCACTTAGGCATGTCATCTGATTAACAGCTGGGGACATTCACTATCTGCAAACTGTATTGAAGTGTTAAGAACACATATTCTATAAAGCACACATTCTCCTCTTTCGCATATTCTGTGCGGACGTCAGTCATTGATTGATCAATATGAAGCCTGATTGAATGTTTAAAAGATGAATGCACCTGTTATTTACTTGCTGTGAGCTGTGTTTGAACATCTGCATTGAGTTGTGAGACCTGGTGTTATTGCTTTTCTTACCAGTTACTCAAACAATTAAGGTTAAAGAAAGGTTAATAAAAATTAGTAAGTAAAAATACCTTGCACTGACAGTGTGCTCACTATAGGTAACCAGTTTGTACGTTGGGGTCAATAAATAAACAGAAGCCGGTACTTTTGCATACTCCTGGTACTTTTACATAGCTCCAATGTAGTAAAGACAAAAGCCCCTGAGCAGAGTCTTTTTGCATACATAAAAACACCAGATTGTCTTGTTTAGGGAAAGGAACACTAAAGTACCTGTTTTCCATCATCTCCCTCACCGCAGCAACACTTGGGCCTGATCCAAGGTGAGTGTAATATGGTCCTTCTTCTTTCTCAACGATTTGTTCTACAGAGAGATTTAGAAAAGCATTACTTTATAATCAAAAAACACGACACATTCATGATTTAAAACAGCATTAAATTAATCATTTGAAACTCAATTCACTTTGCTGTTATGACCAAAAGCCTAACTGTCTATATTAAATGTCCTATTACCATGTAATAGCAATGTGAGATTATTCCTCTTGGTGCTTCAAACGCGAGCATTATTATTTAAATATCACAGAATCTTACAGCATGACCAAGCTAGTAAAAACGTCACTGCTTCAGCTCTCCTGCAGTGGAAAGCTTATCCCCAAGCTGAGCACAGAACAGCATCATCAGGAAGAAAATGCACGCTTCTTTTCGACTGCTGGAAGTGACACAGGTAATATGAGGGAGCCTGACTTACCCACACAGTCACAGGGTGGAGAGTCCATGCCTCTTTTGGACGGAGTGTCGATTAAATTCTTGGTTGGGGTGTCCAGGAATCTCAGAGGGGACTCCAGGAAGCTGTTAAGGGTGTTTTTGGTCGGGGTTGATTCCCCAGGAAGGACCGGGTCACTTCCTGTGGCATTGTGGTTCGATGTGGAGAGGACAGTGACTGAACCTGAAGTTTCCACCTTGTAGCCGGTCGTAAAAGGCGGTCTCTGATTGCCCGCAATGCCGTCAGTTGTCATTGCCTCGTTAATAGCAGACCTGCCATTGGAGCCTTCACTGGGCAAGCAGGCGTCTGGGCGACTCGTCTGTCTATTAGCACCATGATGTAGCACATCATCAGATTGCGATACCTGAGTAAATAAGTCATGCTGAGGTCTCTGTGCCAGCAGAGATTCTGGGTGAGCGCTCCTCTGGTCGTAATGTCTGTCAACATTCCAAGTCAACAACCGATGGTTCTGGGAGTCAACAGGACCGGTGACCTCGGAGGTCTTGCAGCCGATGCCATTCTGATTCCAGGCCTCTGAAACAGGCTGTGTCTGACTCTCAGTCCCCTTGTTGAGGTTACCGGAGTGGTGAAACCGATGTCTCTCTTGGTATGCCTCTGCGATGTATCTTTTCAGGTCCATCTGGGCCTGTGGGGGAAACAGGTTCTTCTTGTGATTCCCTGTGACCTTCTGCTGTGGGAATACTTTTTGGACCTTTATCTTGTGAGGGGTCTTGCCATTGGGTGTCCGCTTTGGGAAGTGGGGTCTAGGGCCGTTCTGAGAATTCCTCCAGGCCCCGCCCTCATTGGCCTCCGCCTTCTTTTTCAAGGCTCTTGGCTTGGATGGTGTCGTTTTGGTTTTCTTCTGAGGAGGATGTTTCAAGTTCTGTAACAGTGAATGGTAGTTGTTGGTAATTGTCTGCACCGATGCACCCTGAGGGGGCACCAGGGGGGGCACCGGAGAGCTGGCACTGGAGGAATTCTGCATGTGACTCGACTCGATGATGAAAGCTAGCTGCAGCAGTTGAGCTGCCACTTCCTCCTCGTCCTTGTTCCGCACGATTTTGCGAAGCGGCGGGGTCTTTTCCTCCTCCCTGCACCTCTCGAAAGTGCTGTCTAACCGCTCCACCTGACAAAGTGCGTGCTCGTTTTTCCCATTCACACTTTGCTCTTGGTTACAGAAGTGCTTCTCACAATTGTTACAAGATGACATCTTTTCAGCTTCTGAGCTGGCCTCTAAGAGATCTTGTAAGGACAGCTTGCCAATTGTCGTCATGCCGCGTGAGCTGTGGGTGAAGTTGTTTGGCGAACCCAATGGAGGTCGGATGACAGAGGTCTGGTTTGATGGGGCATTGATTACTGGTACTTTGTATGAAACAGCATCTGGTGCCAACTTGCTTCCCTGAACATGCAAGTCTGTACTTGAAGCCAAACTTGGGGAGGGCCTGCTCTCAGGAAGTTGACTAGACTTAACTGATTGTGATGGTGTTTTCAGTGGCATCACTGCAAGTTGGGTCAGGGCCTCAATAGCAATGGCCTGTTTAATACTGATGTTCCTTTGCTTTACCAAGGACTGGAGGCTCTGAGAATCTCCCCAAAGGGTGGGGTCAGCCATTGGTGGAGTGCCAGTTGTGCTTCTCGGGCAAGCATCACCGGATATTTCCTCTGGCTCTGTCTTACAAGTGCGTACTGTGGGAGAAAGATGACCACAGGGCTTCTCCTCAACCTCCTGCTTGTTGGAGATGGAAAAGCAAACGACAGCAGCGAGCGTAGAGAGGGCATCCTCATAGCCATCGCTGCTTCCCAAGTGGCTCGAGGTCTGCCCACCGGCCCACGACCACGGCTCCTCCACCTTCACCTTTTTCGGTGGCGATGCCGAGTCCATTGGGGAAGCAGGTTCTAATTTTGGACTGAAATTGGGTTGCACATGAAAAGTTCTTTGTGGCTCAGAGGTTGAGTTCGCACAGCCAGTCTGCCCCCTGAAACTCTGCTTCAGATTTTCAGGGTCCTGGTGAGGGTCTCCGCTGACATGGTTCAGGTGGAACCTGCTCTTCTCATCTCCGTTCCTCGGCTGCTTCTCCAGAAGTGTTGCATCGTCCTGTGAATTTCCGAAAAACGGGGGGCGTGTGTGGACTTGCGAGGCGTGACCCTGCTCCAGCAATGGGTAGGAATCTTCCATCTGGTGTGGCTTTGTGCCATTGACAGAGCTTTCCTCCAGCTCACCCTGGGTAGGAGAGAGAAGGGGACACAGTGTGTCTACAGAAAGCTTTATGTGGGACGACAAACAGGTCTGGCAAAAGGACAATGGAATAAAACAGATTAGTGAGTAACAGGGCCCTGCAGAACAGACTGCTACACAGCAGTCTATAAACAATCCAACAATCAGTGGAAATCTGCAAAACCACACTACCACAGTACCAACATTGTCAAACATACAACAAAATGGCAGGAGCCTGGCATAGCATTCTCTTGAGAAAGTAAAAAACATACTGACACTACTTTAGGGTTTATGCCTGGAGGAAATGTTACCATGTGTCCTACCAAAAACACACCCAGACAAGAACATTAAATTGGCTAGCACACAGAACATTTCAATATAAGTAATAACAGTCATAAAGTGTTCAATATTTACATTTCATATTTCCATGTATTATTACTTACATATGTGGGCATCTGGCATACTAATGCCGAAATGACTTACATTTTAAAAAATGGGCAATCAGCAATGCTTACATATACCTGAAATCACTCCATTAAACATTATTATTCACTGTTAATGCATTGCCATAATATAGATTACATTCCATTACATTATAGTATTGTCATTTAGCTGATGCTTTTATCCAAAGTGACTTTTAGTTGATTCGGGTAACCAAGGGCCAATCCCCCCTGGGAGCAATGTGGAGCCTTGCTCAAGGGCCCAAAAGCAATGGCGTTCTTGCTGTGGTTAGACTGGGGCTTGAACCAACAACTTCAAAGGTCCCAGTCATGTACCGTAGCCACCAGACTACTGGCTGCCCCTCCTTCCAGAAGTAAAATTACCGGAGTAACCCTAATTACAGCTCTGACAGTCCTGGCACTTGCTGGCTGACTACCAATGGTAATTCTTCTTAGGTTCATTATACTTGAGGATTAATATTAAAAAATCATAATTAGTTGTCATTCTGATATACACATGCACATATAAAGGATCTACAAGGAGTAGACAAAATAATAGAAACAGTCTATGAATATCTATTAACTACGTAATATGTATTCTGGCTAGCATTTGCCCAGAACAGCTTCAATCCTAATTCAGAGTACTGGACCATTCTTCATGAAGGAAAGACTCCAGTTGTTTGAGAGTTAAAGGTGGTGGAAATTTACCCTGCATTGTGCATTCCAGAACTTCCCATAAAGATTCATATTTGGTGACTGGAGATATGATGTTTGGCTCTTGAATTCAATTATCAGTGTCTGGGTGGGTGTTATAATCTTGGAATCCATCCAGATCCATCCAGAAAAAGTAGAAGAGGACTCATCTGACCATATTACCATATTAAGTTCAGTCCAGTTTTGTTGTTATGGCACCCCAACCATAAAAGTCAGCTTTGTGAATCTCACAAAGTACAACATTTGCTGAGATAGGGTCATGGATTTGTTTGATTTAATTTGGGGGCATCATTTGTGGTTTTAAGCAACTATTTTAACTGTCTGTCTGTACCTGTTAGTGACATTCTACTCGCAACTGTTCCTCTTTGCCAATGCAGTTTTTCTTTGTTTGGTGTAAGCTGTAATGCTTGTTTACACTGCGCTCCTTGATTTAGCTGTTACCTGACCGATGCATCTACAATCTGAGCATCAGCTCTTTCAAAATCTGTTAAATCTTTAAGTTGTTAGATGTTGCTTTCAAAACGTACATATTGACATGCTCTTCATAAAAGTGTTTTGTAACAGAGACACATTATCAATTACTGTTTACATTAAAATGAACCATGTGCATAGTGCAATTCTTATTTCAGTTTAGTGATTCCAAATATGGGTCTCTCCGTTATTTTGTCTGCCTCTTCTCTAAATATTAGGGCACAACAAATTAAGAAATGAGTTCATAAGTTTTCCCTTTAGGGGCACTAGTTTTGGAAGTTCCCCAGTTTTTCTGCTCATTTATCTTAATCCATTTCTATATACTTCAAAACATTCAACTGAGATTATATCAATCACATGTAGCGTTCACAATTTCTTAGAGTTACAAAATATCATCTATGTTTAAATAACTGTCCATACGATGTTTGTTCATGAAAACAGCAAGGTGTCTGGATATTTAATACAGTTTAACAGTGCCAAATAGTTTTTCTGTCTTATAATGAGTTATAGTATGACAGTATTATGGTAGAGAATGACAGTTTCTTAACAGACATTCTTATCAAGAACTACATACACAGCTTAAATTTATTTTACACACAGTCCATTTATATGTTTGGAAATGTGCTAAATTTAGGGGATATACCTTGTATAGTGGTGCTCTAACTAGCAATAACGCCATTTAGGAGCTGTACTAGTTTCTGGCTTTTAATAACACCTTTGCTTTCCATTGTGGCACAATGAGTTTAATTCGTGCTCAGTTAAGCAGGTAAGCATATTGATGATGTCCACAAACATACTCTCTTCTTACATCAATAAAACAGCTTTCCTTTTACTTGGTTGTTGCTTTGTTTGTAACACAATAAAAGAAGAAGTGACTACGGTCAAAAGGCTGAGTTGTACCAAAACTAGAAACAGCAACCTTCCTTCTGGCTAACAGGAAGCTCTAATTTAGGTAGGTACTACACATGCTCAAATGCGGTTGGCGACAATCATAGCAAATTTAATTAGATAAAAGGACTATAAAATTGTACATTTCACAAAAAATGATAAAAATTAAATAATAACAAACATAATTTTATATATATCTAAACATAAACAAACACCATTGAACTGGCTCTTACACCTTGCTCAGGGGTAATGTGGCAGTGTCCTATGTGAGAACCAAACCTTGTAAACTTGATTCACAAGCCCAACAGGCTACACCCTACACTACCACACAATATTGCATAATTACATAATTTCTAAATAGTTTTGCCTAACGACTGAATGTAAGTTTTTATACTTTTGGCAAGACTTTTCTAAACTGAAATCCAGTAAGTATAGACAGAGATACATGACTGCATACTTTCTTCTCCTCTACCTGGCAACAACTCCATACAGTAATCAAGTGATGTCATCCAATTTAGATAAAATAATAAAAATGCAAATGGTGGTCAAGGCATTATAAAAATTTTTCTACACTGTATAAGGCACATTTGACATGTTTTGGTACATGAAAAGTGTATTTCTGTGCAACAGTATATAGCATAACCAGTTTTTCAGCATGCTGGATCCAAAAGACAAAGCTTAACAGACTAAAACTGATGGCACTGGAAAACAATAAACTTTTTTAAAATGTCAGTTTAGACTCCTGTGCTGTCTTCATGAGAATGGACAACCACGTGGACTGCAGTACAGAAGACATTAATAATAACGACAGAGCCTTTGTTAGTATAATAGCTACCCCTATATGAAAACATCTCAGATGTATCAGGTTCATTGTTTTAATATGTCATTTAACACACTGATTTAATCTTGCAGTTCAAGAGCATAATTCAAGTCAGCAGATTAACTAATAATTCAGTATAGAACAGCATAAAAATTGTGTATGAATATGAGCAGGCGTACACAGGATTGATCAATATACACTAAGTGCGATGAATGAGTATCACTGTGACATCAGTAGCTCTCTGCAAAATGACTACATTTGACCTCAGAGATGCAAAGCACAGAGTTCCAAATAAACCAAATGACCAAACTTCAAGCCAGAAGTAGTCGGTCTATATTTTTCACTTATTAAAAACTCAAAATGCTATGAAAATTCAGAAAAATTGCATGTCTCATTATTATTGGTGAAATAATAAAATGTGGAAAAGCTGTGCTTGATATAGGACTAAAACGGTTGAAAAAAATCATTTTTCATAAGAGCTAAATTATAGTGGAAGAGCCCAGTATAATTTGGAGAGCCCCAAACTAGGCAGAAAAGAATATACTATATGAGATCAAAATTTCCATTAGTTTGATTATTATTACTCTTAATATAAGGATATTAGAAAAAATAAGAGTAGCCTATTTAGAAAATAAGATATAGAGTAATTTATGCACAATCCCAGTCAATAAAAAGTTCAAGCTCAGTAAAATAAAAACATTTCATAGTTTCAAAATGCACATCTAGGAGGTCTAGTGTACTTTCCAGAATCAAGGAGAGGAGAAGGATTTTTTTTCAGTGAGATGGTGTACGAAGATATTAAAGAATGATAATGATTGGCATGATTAACATGAATCAGTTGATTCATATTGTTGTAAGATCAAATCCAGACATGTAAATCACTGCTGGAGGCTACAGGAGGGTTCAGTTCTGTGCGGTGGTAAACAAAGGTGAACCCGATGCACAAACCTGCGGAGTATATGCCACAGATGAATGCAAATTACATTCAAAACCTGGTTTGTAACTTAAGTCATAGTGTCAAAATACAAACCGCATCCCTCTATTTTCACATTTTACAACATGCTGCAAATGCCTAAAAAAACCCTCAAGCTACATCTGTGTACGTATTGCAATATTTCATATTATATTTCAAGTATATCGGAAATCCATCAAATCTCATTAAAACTGAGAGTACAGCGATATAAAGATACAATACTACGAAGCTTTCCAAGATTCACAGAACTAAAGGTATGTAAGACATCTCGTGCAAAACTTCTACACTGCGAGGGTCATTTTTTAGACATAAGTGTGAGTGAGAGAGGGAAAGAGAGAAAGACAAGGCAGGAGAGAGGTGCAGATGGTTCCCCTATGTGTAAAACCAAATGAACTGCCCAAACTACAGGGGGGAGGGAAGTTGATGCTAGTTGCCTCATTCCCTAGTTCACCTCATGTGAACCTCTGTGTGAGTACATATTGTATTTTCTATCAACTGACAGAAACGCTTGTAATGGGGGTGACTTGCAACCATTCATCTAAGAAGAACCAACGCAATTGAGCAATTCATGTTAAGCATCTAGCTCAAGGGTACCTTTCCGTCCCAAAAGAGACTTTCAACCCACAACCTGGAGCCCAGGTCCTATTAAATAACCGCGACTCTATACACCTTGAGTAACTGCACACTGCCACAACAAAGTAAATCAAACTATTCACCTCCATAGCGATGCCTGAGACCAAACTAAATGAGAAGTCCAAATGTAACAATAACACTAGTATCTGAATAACAAATGAATGCTTACGTACACTTGAGGTTTATAAACGCTTTGTTAGACATGGATCATGATCTTAGCTGAGATTTAATTACTTCAACCTGAAGCCTGAAGTGCATTTTGTTACTCTGTCATGTCTGTTGCCTGATTATTAAGTAGTGATATAGTACAGGGAACCACTCCTTCACTTAAGATCAACTCTAGCACCAAAAAGAGGGTGATGCAACAGTTTGGTTGAAAAAGGGGTGAGGCAATAACTTGGCTGTCGATGCAATTGTTACAACTCAAAGGTATAGCATTTGGTTTCTCAGGGTCTTTGTTACAAAATTAAATTAAAACACTGAGGGTGGGTGTGGGGGTGGGGGGGGCTGTCTTTTCTCGAAATTAACCTGCTCTTTCATTACAAAATATTCTGGATACTTTCCAACAGCTAAACAAAATTAGCATAAATCACATTCAGCTTCCAACTCATGCAGTCTTTCAGGACCCAATCACCATATACAGGGTTTTGTATGCAGTGAGGTGTGAGGTTTATTTGCATTATGTGTCTAAGTATCGCTCTTTCACAAGAAATGGTATGGATAGATATTCAGGTAAAGTCATAACTTAGGCAATAAAATATTATTTGAACTATTTATGACATACCCAGAAGCTGAGGTATTGCTAAGAATAATTCCTTTTTCGATTTTCACGCACAAGACATAATAAAAGTCTCAACAAGCATGGTGACCTCGGACAATCTTTTATACCAATTCACTTTTTTTGAGACCACGGCCCATTTGCAATATAACGATTCCTCAAGAAACCCCCAGTAAGTTTTGTACTTGAATGTGAGCGGAAGACACAATAAGGTCGTGACATGAGCATTTCCAGACGGTGTTTACACAACACATGCCCTACCATGAGTCTGGTGGCCCTGATATTTACAAAATGAAAGGAAATCATAGACTGACAGAAAACATTAACCGCTCTTTGAGTGCATCTGAATCCGTTTTAGCAAACTGGTGCGGTCAACTTTTTTTTCCTATAAAATAAATGTGATGCCACTCATTTTCTGCTAGGGACCAAACATAAACCTCCATCAAAGGGAGTGTTTATTTTTAGCATGCTGAGTGACCATACAGCCTATTTAGAATTAAAATGTGGGTCTCCTGCTGGGACTCCAGCTGTTTTGATCTACCAAAGTGTCGTGAGTTGAGATCAACGCCTCCTCTCCTTTAAAGCACCAGCTAAGATTGGAAAATGACGAAGTGCAATAACTTGGTAATTGGTCGGTCACGATCCGGTGCGAGCAACGCACGGTGTGTGTTTAGCTTTTATTCTCCATGAATAAGAGCTAAATCATGTCCCGTAATAATGTTGGTTGCTTGTTGCTTTTGGTTACTTATCTGGGATTACTTGCAAATACAGGCTACTAACAATGATCATGACAGCAGCAGTACACAGTTGCAAAGTCAGTGTTGCCAACGCTGCGGGTGGCTTTGCCCCAACACACCTTGCTTTTTCTGTGCATTTATTCAATGTTTAAAAGCTCAGCCGTTGCTATGATATGGAAATAAGATATTGCATTCACAAATAAAGGGAGGTGTTTGCACCCACTGGGTTGGTTTGTGGCTATAGTAACGCATCTAAAATAAGATATCAGAACAGGCAACACAGAAAGTAAGGCTACAACTTCTTCAGCACAGCCTAATTCTGTGTAAGACAAAAGTGTTATTTAGATAAAGTAAACGGCGATGTTTAATTTAACACGCTTAGCCATGAAAAGTAGGGGGTACTTCACAAAGGGACATTTACCCCTGAAGTTGGTGCTGGAGCTGTTAGTTCGTTTAAAAGCGTGCTATATGTCAAGGCTGAGGAGACTGGTGCGTATTCCTTTGTTCCCTCCTTTTACATTTCTGCAGCTGAGAAACTCAGGCTACTCTGGTTTCAGACGGCCGTTCAACAGCAGCTCCCTCCCTCGCCTCCCGCCTAGTAACAGGGCTGAGATTGCTCCCAGAATTCTAAGGACCATCCCTTTGGAGCAGCGGTTCCTAGGGAAGTCTTCACCGAGCTAGTGTCTAGCCTTAATAGTCGGGGGACGAACGCGAAGCACTTTGCATTTCTACAAACCAGCAAGCAGGAAGGACACACCACCACGTGTGCTTATCTCGAGAGCGTAAAAAATCTACAATGCAACCTCCTCAAAAGCAGATTCTAAAATAGATGCAAAGTAACACAAACGAGTGTTTCTTTGTGAATCCATTAGCGGTCCATTGTACCTGCAGGCAGGTGTCTTGCCAATTGTTCAAAAACCAACGGATTCACTTTCTATTATGTATTCACAAAAATCATGCATTTTACACCAGACTAAACATCAGCAGACTTCTGTATGGTCTTAGACAAAATTTTTTTTTGCTGTAGGTGAGTGATTTTCACCTTTTTTAGTTGTCTCATTCTCTAACAAACTTCAAAGACAGAGAACTGCCTGCTACACTGACACAATCTCACGGTGCAGCGCTTTTAAACCTGCGATAAAAAAGCCAACTTCCTTCCTGGTGCATGTGATTCTCTAAAAGTCCTATGAATATTCCTTTCATTCATGGAGTACATATACCCTGTCTCTGAAGGCAATTCACCAGATTCAGCTGAAATTACACAGACTGAACATGAACAAATTTGGATGAAAACAGAAAAAAAACAAAAAGCACTGCAAACCCACACAAAATAAATGTGCAGACCTATGTTGCGAATGCAGCATTCTACTTTCAAAAGAACAGCAGGTGCTTTCACATTACTGTTAATAATGGATTTCTTTAAGAGACCAAGCACCGCATGCACCACTAACATTACTTAAGACATGAGAAAGTGGGTGCCTGTTACCTTGGAAACACGTTTCTTTTTCCGTGGTTTTGCAATATCCTTGCACCCCACCTGCAAAACAGAAGCCAGAACAGAGGAGATTAATGTACATTTACATGACCGATAAGATCTTAAATGTAGAACGCTGTGATGCAGAGAGTGATTTAGTACCCAGACATAGGTAGCAGAGATGGAAAAAAAAAAAAAAAAAAAAAAAACCAAACGATGGTGGATTTACCTCTTTATTTCTTAAAAGCAGACCCTCAATTTTGGGCAACATATCTTACAAGGTAGCCATCTTGCTTCCTTCTGCTTCAAAAGAATAACTGGCTACTGTAGCTGATTCCTGGGTGAGCCGAGGCCGGGGAATCATGATCAGAGTGCTGGAGAGCAGTCGCAAACTGCTGGTGCTGCAGACGCACAGGGCATGCCTTTCGCAGACGCAGACAGCCCCCAGCCAGCCAATCGCGTGGGACTTTAGCGGCTTGTAAATTATCTTCCATGCCTAGACCCTCCTAAACAAAGGATCCCCTATGTGGGCTTTTACTCTACAACTACGCAGGGGAGAAAGCGGCAATCTGCGGACTGGACTTCTTCAAGCACCGGACTGGACTGCATCTGCAATCTGGAGCTATGTCCGTTTCTATTGACAGAGAATATGGATGTTGTTTTACTGACACAAGGCTAGGTCTGCACAATAGCATAAGAAACCTATATGCTTGATTACATATAGAAATGTAATGTAATTATGGTAATGCGTAACCAGCTGTATGTATGAATAGTGTATGTCAGGTATATTTCTAATTTTCAATTTAATGCCACCATAAGACTCACTCAGAACATTGCTGCCAAGAGTTAATAAAATGTGAATTCAGTACTTATCAAACACCTGAAGCTGAACTTGAGACTTCAAAATTTGTATAAAGCAAATGTATCTCAAAGGAGGTTTACCAATGAATAGCAAAGATTGATATTTTAACTCATTTAGGCTCGGGGCAGTTGTCAGATTGTGCAAATGTGTCCACACCTGCCAGTGTTACAATGTTTGCACATGCATTTAGCCAACAAAAGGCAACCAGCAAGTCAAAACATCTGTGCTGTCATACCGTTTTTCTTGAATGCTGCTTATTCACTACTTCTGTATCTTAATCCTCACAAAGCAGATCTTGATCAAGTAATTGTTTGAAGTGCTTAACCCTTTAAGTACAAGCATAATATATAATATCTACCATAATGTATCTGAAGTAATAATTTCTTATACTGATAATATTTGAGGAAATATTTCCCCATATATGTAACACATTTATTACACAAACTCACAACTACACAAACTACTTTTACAAGCTCTAAAGTAGCTTTAATTTTCTATATATCCTAGATAAAGATATAGATGAATAGGTACATTTCTTCAGCACTAATTTCAGCAAAGAATTCTGGATTCAAGGACCCTCCAGTTAGAACAAACAAAAATGACCTGAGCTAATCATGTGAAGAAAATATACTTTCTTTTACTATACATTTTCCAGTGCCAGTGGTCTAGCATGGGCTGTTACCAATACATATACAACATCAAAGAAAAGACCAAACTGGCTTCAATTAGGGTGCCAAAAATGTGTGTTTTAGTTAAGTTCCGTGTGGTTTATGCAGATAGTGTACTTGGAGGGTATTAATATGGCGCTCATACATGAGCCAAGGGAAGCCGAGGGGAGGGTGGTGATGTCGAAACCCTGGACCCATGCAGCGCACCCATACCCCCACAGACGTGTTTTTATATGGATCTGTAAAAACATCCGAGCTCTACCTCTGCGAGGGAGCCAGCGGCCACGGGCCGCCGTGTTTAATTTGAGTCTGTGCGATAAAAACGCAAAGACAAACATGTGGGGGGGGCGGGTTGTGCGAGGACAGCGGAGCTGTCAGTGGTGCGCCAGCTGCAATTTCAGATGCAGGTAGTCGGGGCGCTCCGCGTAGCAGGACAGAGCGGTCTTTACCTCTGCGTTGCACCCACATAACAACCGTGTGCTGACTCTCAGTGAGTTTGATAGGGAGGAAGCAAGGGGTCAGTCCTGTCACTTTCAGTGGTAACTCGTGCCTGTTACTATCAAAGGTTACTTTTCAATAGCTATCCACCTTGCAGATCCTAGTCATAATGTGGTTTAGCGATCTTTATGCTACATCTTAGGTTGTCCCATTCCTGCCAACCAGATTTATAACTATCCTATTAAATTCTTTCATAATACTTGTTTACATAAAATAAAAAAAGACATGTCACAACATAGATTACCGAAACACATTGGGGACAAGCAATGACCTTGACTTCCCAGGATGAACAAGACGGATCAGTCTCAACTCTAACACTGTTACAAACCAATTTACTATTCAGTCCTTTACAATGATCTTTATGGTATCTCACTACAAATTCTTGTGCATAATTTCGTGCAAAAATACATTTTCAAGCTCAGGCCAGTTATTTCCACATAACCGCGCACCACAATAAAAGTTCAAATAACCTGAAATTCAGCATTTTGCATTGCTGAAACGACAGCTCACATTGCCCCTGTGCTGTCTCCGTCATTGAAAACAAAGAAGGGCAAGTTTTTTTTTTCTGTGTGACGGACCCATAACGTTGAGAAGTTTTTTTTTTGTCATCTTAATGTACATGGACAGTTGCTCACCCACATTGCCAATGCATTCTCCTGTTCCAAGCATGTCCTGCTCCATGCTCCCATACAGTGACTGCAAACATCTGCAATTGTCCAGATTTACTGTTAGATGTAGGCTGTGGAATACGGTTTTGTCGAATACGGCTGCCCACGCTAAATTGCTGAGATTAATCACTTTGTGGAGTGGGCGTGTCTGTAGCACGGTGAACAGGTCAAACTGGTTGACATGTCCAGGAAGAAAATCATGCAACCGCGATGCGTCGCGTACATAACTGCACCAACTGCCATCTGAAAAGAGGCCAATAGCAGGCTCTGGAAAAACAAGCTGGAAGCGCTGCACATCCAAAACCCAATATTATGCAAAGTAACTACCACACATTTTGGTGAGAAATGATAAATTCTTACAATATTTTTGAAACATATCTGGGGATTTCTGGGACAGATTCATCTGCAGGGAAATGAATTATACTTTCAACCACACTGTCACTGCATTGGGTGTTTTCACGCATATCAGAATAAAATGTGACAAAGATCAAAAACGTGAATCTTAATACTGAAAATATTTCAAATTATGGAAGTAAGCATACCTCTCGAACAGTTCTGTGGAACAGAAAAATTCCTGCACCGTGGGGTACAGAGTACAGAGGGACTAGCAGCCAGATCCTGCAGTGTAATTTACTACAGCTAAATATCTATGCTGACACGTTACATACCGTTTTCATAAAGTCATGTGACCAATACCACATTATGATAGGAAGAATATCTTCCTTCCTACTTAAACATTGCAAACCACTTAACATTGGCAAATTCATATTTGGGTCAATTAAAACAGAACCCGGTGTTTTAATTTTTTTATGTTTGCCCCACGTAGGAAACTGTCAAAAACGGGTTAGGATAACTGTTGGGACTAATTGAGACCGCGCTTTTTTTAAACAACCACACCGCATAGAAGTTGAGCCTGAAAGCCACTCTCTGAATAGCTTGCTACTGAAATGCTGTTAGTGTTCTACTGTCAATGTAAACTGGTGATTTTTCGCAGTCATTTTTAGTACATACACTGTGTAACTGTGACTGCTACATATACTAAATACACAGACATTTGCTTGCAACAGCAGCTGTTGGTTTGTTTGTGGAGTTAATGAGTTGCACCTGGACTCGGTGTATATTAATCTTCCTCACTTGACCTATGGGTGTCCTCCATTTTTTGTGGTTTTTCTTCTGGAATTAAAACATATTTTTGCCTATAACTATCCCTATTGACTCCATAACACAGCACTACATAGGTTTTGTTATCCCATATTTTTTTCCTTATTTGGTATTCCAAATAAATTATGGCAAAATTATTCTAAACTATTTCTCTGTTTGTTTCTCCACTTAGTTGCTGGCTGTGACCAAGTGGTTGTAACAAGGTCTTACACCTTGTCTTCGCAAGCTACACACGAAGCCTCCGCAGTGTCTGTACAAGTTTAACTGGTGAACGTCAGAGTGAAAAGAAACAGTGGGTGGTGTGACGTGTTTTGGAAGAGATATTTGAAGAAAGCCTGCCCTCTCCCTAATTGACAGAGGAACTTGAAGCAAAACAGACAAACACATTCTAAAGTGGGAGAAAAAAGGGGAAACATATTTTTCATCCAATTTCACAACAACAACTACGCGCTTTGACAAAGTATAAATTCTCTAATGCTCATTGACTTGCATTCAGCAAATGCTGCTTTATTCACAGAGCACCAACATCTGATGAGAAGAATTTCTGGCATGTTTACATGTTATAATTAACTGCAGTGGCAAATTCTGAGTAGGCAGCGAAAATAACACCACCACCTGTACAATGGAATGGAGATGCAGACTAATTACAGGTCTGTCTCGAACTTCGTAATATAGTGCAGACACAACTGCAGGCCCGGCACCTACAGAAATAGTGACTGGTAGCATTCACAAATGCAGGAGCTTGCTGCAAGAACGAACTGTCTGCTGGCAAGACAGTGGCAACTGGCTAACGAAAGACAATGTGCAATGGGTGACAAATGAATTTGTAACCCAATGCACGGCTCGCATTAGGGAAAACAGACTACGGTTCATTTGCAAGTAGGGAGCCTTTATAGTGGTTTTGCATTAGACAGATACATCCAAATTAATATGTGGTTACAAATTACTGGCATGCTGTGGTCTACAGTGTGGTCGGCTGACGGGGGCATGGAGCGTTTACTCTCATGGGCTCACTGAGGTGGAGGCACAACGGAAGTTCTGCAGGCACAATTCCAACTTGGAAAGACGGGAAAATGGGATAAGGGAATTGTTACATGGAAAAAGTAATATCTGATAAAATACACAGCAGCTAGGCTCCTACCATCCCACTATTTAACTTCTCATTCTAACATCATCATGCTACTCTCAGTTAGCCAGGCCAGTCAACAGGAAGTTAGGGAGGCCCACCAATCTGTTTTAAAAAACGGTTAAGATACCAAACCTCTGAAGAAAACTCCTTTGTGTAAGTGCACACAGGAGAAGGCATGGAAAACATGATAAAATGTATTTCATATAGCTGTGTCTATTAGGTGGTCATTCAGCACAATCAGACCTGTTCAGCATTCTAATTGCTTGGTGATGGAGTAACATGCTCATCTCTGTCTGAATCTCTCTCCATATTTTCCCACAGAATGAAAGCTCACCTATTTAGAACTGTGGACCTGCCTCCTGACCAACCATTCCCCTCTCCCTCTATCCTAATTGTTGAATATTTTATTAATTAATATTATTAAAAAAACATGCATGTACAACAGCTGTTACTCACCGCTACACAAGTAGAACTGCTTGTTACAGTCCTACATGTGGGGTTCTGCAATTCATGAATTTGATGCTACCGCACTTGTTGATGAATTTACACACTTCCTGTACGTTGTTTTGAATTACAAGCATCTGCTAAATGACTAACATGCATGCACACACAGAGCCCAGAAAACTTTATTGCTCGGTTTTGTGACGCTGTGTGAGCTATGAACCTGTGTGCTGTTGCTGAGCTGAAGTACTCATCTCAGCTTTAACCCTGAAAGCAGCGAAATGAAACCATCATCTCGAGTGAAACCCCACTTCCTCCCCACACATGACAGGATGGGTGCCTCAGATGGCAAGCACGGCCTCCTTCCTCCCCGTCTTCCTTTACGCAGCCACCTTCTCGGTTATCTGCTTTAAAAATGTCCAACCTGTGAACGTATAGAGTGACGTTCGGTCTACTCACTTGAAGCATAGGAATTAATCATTCCACTTCTCCGAAATGGCCAGAAGAGGAAAGAGCCGCTGCACAGTGTCACGGTGTCATGTGCAGAAGGTGAAAGGGCAACTCTACTACTCTTCTCAAGATACTGATGAGAAAGATAGAGCATGTTCTAGTGAGAAGGAGCAAATTCATGGTCCTAATTCAAGACATTTTAAATGGGTATATTTTTGATTGTGGGTGCACGTGCTTGCCCCTTGGGTCATTTCAGCCTCCCTTCTAGCCCAGCTTTGGAACACCAGGCTATTTCTGGTGCTACTGATCGTTGCAACACCCCTCTGTCAAACTGCATACAGCACACAAAACAGCACACTCTCCTACAACGAGAGTCAGCCGCGGCTGCTTCTTATTCTCATTCTATCGTCGACCACTCAGCCTTGCTGAGACCTTGAGCCGAAGCAGGATACGTGATGTGCTGGAGAACTGTGGGCACCTGTTTGTCCAGAAGGGGTCAATTCTCGGTAGAGCACGAACACACCGCTAACTGGAGGCCAGTGTGTGCTGCCCTGCCAGGCTGCAAGCCGCAGTCAGCACCGTCGTGATTCAGCACCAGATCATGGGGCTCAGCCACGCACTGGAGCACTGCCTTACACAGTATGAGTCACCCAGTAGTCATCCTTGGTACTTTTATCTGGAAAGTTAGCAACTTTCAAAAAATCAGGCAATTTGAAACTTACATTTGGAGCATTCCAAAATTGTTATTATTTTCTGCTGGTACTTCCCCCCCCCCCATCCAAACTCGGCCCACTGCCCCACACATCAGCCCTCTGCCACCGACTCAGGAGGAGGCAGCCATGGTCACGTGACTACCCTGATTCACATGACGATGAGGCCTCACTTCTCTCCACACCGCAGGCGCACTGCCAAGTTCACTGAAGGATGGCGACGTCAGCATATACTCTTGTCAACGAACGCACCCAGCCAAACAAGCCAGCGACGGCATCGTTGGGACGTGAGGAACTAGCTGCAGGGCTCGCATCTGCTTACCAAACGAACGTCTTAATGACTGAGCCACCCAGATGCGGAGACCCTCCCTGGATTTTTATTGACACATATCCTTCATAAATCGCCCTCATGATGTAAAAATGTAAATTTCTATGCAAAATACAGTTAACTTCCTCTGACCTTTTTTGAGCATATCTCTCCAGAACATTCCCCTGCTGTAATGGACCACTGATGTTAAATTCATGTCTGCATTCTGTACTCATTTAATACATAGAGAATGTCATGTTAGTTTTCTGTGTATTTAGCCTTTAAGTGTTTCTGGGTCATGACAAATTCTGTGATCTTTGCAATTTGGAAAAAAAATACCCCTCAATGACCCAATGGTGCCTTCAAAAAGAAGGGTATTTTATCAAAGATAAGGGATTTTTTTTTTTTTAACTTTCACAAGTCATAAGAATGTATTGAAATCTATGTCATATACACTTGAATAGTTAATTTTTTTAGTTAATTTTTTGAAAAATTGAATGATTCCTGTGTTTTTTGTTCATCCACTTTTAGGGGACAGACATTAAGATACAAGACAAAATACTCACATAAAAACATAACCAACACTTCAAAGCATGTCTGTCATATTTACTGAAAGAATTCTGAATTAACAGAATGCACATTTTCAAAATATAATTATTACCAGCAAAATGAAAATATATTGCTGAATACAAAGTATAAGTGACATAAAAGCTTGTTTTATACAAAATCAGACTAAAGCTGACACACTTTATCCCTGGTTCTCTTTGCAACTTTCTTGTCATTGATCTTATTTTAACACATGCCAGGTTTGCCTTAATGCTATTTTATCTTTTACATTCATTACCAAACAAGTTGTTTCGTTTCAGAGGCCAGGTGTCAACACTATCACCAGTTAGGACTGCGCTGAGTCATCTGTCAGTCTACAAATTAAGAAAATGTGGCCAGTTTAGAAAGGGACTTTCAGAAGGTTTTGCTTTATAGTGAAATCAGAGATGGAACGCATTAGTTAATCCAACTACATGAAAGCACTGAGTTGTGAAATATGAGACGATGGCTGACAGGCAAATTATCCAGCACGATATTAAACATGTGTAATCAAGAACTATAAACAGCTTGTTACAGCTTTGGGGGCTGGAATGAAAACCAGCTTATACAGTGGTCCCCAGGACCAATTTTAAGAACCACTGGCTTAGCCTACAGGGCACCTTGGTGTGTATTACCCCAAAGATGTGCAAAGACAAAGCAAATGAATGTGTGTTCAGTGCCCCCAGGACACTAGGGCAAAAATGCAGTGGTGTACAGTATTTGGACTTTTGCCAGTGAGGTTAATAGGTTTAACGTACTAACTTTACTGTGTGATAGTAGCACAAGCCTAATTTTGGGGGTTTTATTTATTATTACTTAAAGGACTCTGGCAACTTATATAAGTTGCATAAGATAAAAGACAGACGTTCTGTTAACATTTGGGAGTGTAGGAATACTCTCAAGTTGGTTTTTATGGTGTTTAACTGTGCCAATATTCACCTGTTGTAGGCCTAAATGAGAAAAAACTTAACTTGCAAAACATTCTAAAACATTGGCTGTGCGGAGTGCCTCCAAGGCAGTGAGGTTACATTGACCAAACAATGAGAGGAGCTACCATACAGTATCAGTGTCTCATTGGTTTGGACCAATGACCACATTGGCTGTGAACATTTTTATTTGGTTCAAATAAGTCAATAATGGACAACTCTACCTTACTGAGGTCCATGAGACCTCCTTTCAACCATCACTACTGAGGTACACAGTGCCCACCAGAATTATTGGCACCCTTAATAAAGTTGAGACAAAAATACTACAAAATGAAAAACATATGTAATTAAGTATATTCTGTGTTCAGGACAATAAAAAAGGTTTAGAACAATAGTGCCAAAAGAACCAGAGGGAAGCAAACTCTTAAGTGGCAAAAAGAGGATTCCCAAAATTCCAATTTCATTTAATGTGTCTGCTTCAAGTGTTCCCACCCATCAAGATCATGAGATTCATGATACATTTCTTTCAGATACTTTATCAAGCTGTCACAGCACCCTTTTGAATTGGAATGGTTTTGATTAAATTAAATAAACATTTGAAAAAAGTTTCTATTGGGCTCCCTTAGAGAACATTCGAATCTTCAGCAACTTACCTGGTGATGTGCGAAAGCGAAGTTGGGAGCTGCTGAGCTCTTCTGAATGTCCTGCATTACCTGGCTTTCACACACTCCGCTCTCTTCTGTCTTTTTAGATGAATGAAAAGGAAGGTATGGACTTTCCCCCATCAAGTTGACACAGTTTTTTTTTTTTTAAATCAAACTGGGTTCACCAGACTCTGCTAACTGGATAATGATCCCTCATAACATCCACTGGCTGGGACTAAACTGGTAACAGATATGCCCAAGACTTCATGCCCAGACCTTTGAGTTAAAACATCAAAGGCACAAATAAAGTGTCCCGGAGAGCATAAATATCAGACTAAAATACTGGGGGTGACGCGTAGCATACAGAGCTATTCCGTACATTATTCATACAGCACTCTAGGTAGGTTTCAACGTTAGCATGGCCGCTTTGTGCAGTTGTGTACAACTTTAAACAGGCAGTACAGTCATACAGAGGCTACCGTGCTGGCAGCACTGATTTTAGAATCTACCTACATCATATGAGTATGAAAAGATCTTGGAAAGTGGACTGAATCATTTCATTTAATTTAGACCGCATGCCTACGTAAAGCTCTCAGCTTTCACTGTTTGATTCATTTTACACTTCGGTGGAGAGGCAAAATGTTTTTGTGAAACCTTATGCAAAGTTTTTTTTTCATAAATAAAAATTTTCATGGATATGCAGTGCAGCATATTTTAACTTCATACTCATTTTCTAATCGCATCGGAGTCTGAATGAACTCAAACCAACGCGGTGATCAAGCAGTTCTATTCATGGAGAACTGACTTTTTTCATTGCCATGACAACGTGCAAACAACCTTCAACCACCGACGCGTTGCTCCCACCGGTTGACACAACGATCCCTCCCATTCATCTCAATGAAACAGCACCTCTCATTCTCCTCCATCAGAAACACCTCCAATAACCCGAGTGTGCTTCACCGACGCATCAGGAGGCTAAACAGGCGAGCACTCCTCCACACGCCCCAATATGTATAAATTAGTCAGCGGAATAGTCCAGTTGCTTAGACGCTAGCCAGCATAAACTGCGTTGTCACTCACAAACCATAAACATCGCAAGCTGCTTTCGGCTTCTCCTTGCCTGAAAACAGTAACTGACAACATTAGACACAATTGTGAATTTCCCTATCATGCAGCAGTTTTTTTTTTCTTTACAACGATATATTTGATTTTTTTGTAACTGTTTTGCATGGTACTAACGTTCTGAACAGCCAGGGAAATTGTAACTTGACGTTTGACAAGTTTAACGTCTTAAATGTGTTATCTGCTCCTTGTGAATCCTTTCCTCAGCCAAACTATGGTTGAGGGAGATAATGTTTGACGTAGATTGTGAGAAGTGCGAAACCGTCAATGTCTTGAGACCACAAGCACATTGTTTACAAAAATCAGTTTAATCCCTCTAGGGTTAGATATTTTGTTTTACACATCCTGTGTCCTCAGAGATGGGGTGGGGATGCAGTGGTTGAGTGAGGATGAGGGGAGCGAGGGTTGATAAGCTCTTGTGGGAGACTTAGAGTACTTTCCATTGTATAATTACTTGTTCTGTTAAAGTCCTAATGGATGAACAAATGAAATACATTTGGACAAACTGTGCAAATATTTCTTATGTGCAATGCTATGAATTCAACCGTTGAGTCTGTTTGCTGACAGATATTAATTTGAAAATAGTTAACTTTTTAGAATGTACATTTTTATTTTTTTTATTTCTTATTTATTATATTTTGCTTTTTTACTGATGCTTTTATTATTGCACAATCCCCTTTGCTGCTGTAACACTGCAAATTTCCCTGTTGTGGGATTAATAAAGGATTATTTTATCTTATCTTTCAATTTATTTGGCTGGTGGAACTTCCTGTGAGTGGACTTCAACATGACTTTGAAGTCCAAGCAGCCAAGATTCACCCATGGTATTTTTTCTCTGTATTATTATTATTATTATTACTGCTCAAAACAGCAAAGCTGCCGAAATAGGTTAGGTTATATGCGTATATCTAAGCTCATAAAACTAACTGAAACATCAGATTAAGTGGCATCATGAAAATCACATAACAGGAACATTTCCATAACATCAAACCCACGGATGCATGTTTTCCTCTGCCAGTTTGCCCTATATATAATATTCATAAACTCCTGACTAATCCGCAAAGGAAAAGTTTCTGCTTTCAAAAGCATGGCTGCCAGAGACCAATCAGCATCAAGAAATGAATGTAAAATATAATAAGCATAAAGCTGAGAGCACAACATCAAACGGCTGTCCTTCAGGACAATGTTATGCCGTAGATATACAAGTCAGTGCTTCACACCTCTCACATCTATGTCACTTACCCATAATTCTGAAAAAGCATTCCAGTTTCCGTGACCAATTAAAAATTTTCTAGGTTTCGTGTAACATAGATATCCTCTGTGAGAACTGAAAGGGGTTGGTGTGTGAGCTTAATGAGCATTTCATTAACTCACCCCAGGTGTTAGCGGCTAGCGCTCAGCATCTGGGTCCAGGGCAGCGCTCCTATGGAACTGCAGCTCTGGATGCCCCTGCTTCACGCAAAGAGTGGATGTGAGCTTCAGCTTGCGCCCTAAAAACCGCTGAGTCAGCATGAAGGCAGTAGAACAAGTACCGTCTTAGCAAGTCGGTACAGGGCGGACCGTCTTGCAAACTCGTGGCTTAAAAAAACTAGGGGTGGACAGACGAGAAACAGATGTACCTTAGGAGGCCAGAGTAATAAGGGGGTAGCCATCTTTGAGCTGCTATGCATTATGGGAATGACAAACCCATTACCTGATGCATCTCTTTGCCAACATCAATTTGTTAGCCTAGCTTCCAAAGACATTCAGATGTAGGCCAACAATTGAAACCCCCTCTTTCCACTGAAATAAAAAAACAACAAGAAGTGTATCTTAAGGACAACAAGGTGTAGTGCGCATCCATCAAAAGAAAATTTTTTGCCGATCGTGTGTTTTTCTATTTGATAACCAAAACAAGCCAATGTATATCCATTGCAAATATATTGCAGACAGAAAATGTCAAAAACATTTCTTGGATTGCATTTGCCAGAATATGCCTATCCCATATTATTGTGTCTATCAGAATAAAACCCCATTCCAGACAGAAACAAATTGTAGTGCAACCTTAAGTAAATGTAGTGCAATTCTTACACTTGCACTGCATGTACCGCTGGAACCATTAACAGAAAGAGTACAGACAAAAACAATGAATGACCCAGACACAGTCAATTTACAAAAACACAACCGGTCTAAAAACACAACAATACCGTAACAACCAACATTGCAAAATGTAAACTGACATTTCTCAACAATTAATGACAACAGTGTATAATTTGGGATTGCATCTACTGTGAAATAGTGGTATATGCTTTTGTGGCATTATGAATGGTCTGACCACTATGTATCAACATGCAACACTGTGAAAAAGAAAACATAACATTTTTGTAACTTTTCCCGCCTAAATTGAAGAAATTCTCGATGCTAGGACAACATTTACGATGCTTGTTGTCAAATAACATTTTTAACTCAGAAGATCTTTCAGGGGGAGTGACAACAATCAGGCTACAATGGTTGCGAGATGCTGATTGCTTAAAGTTTCCCTGAGGTTTCCTTAAGGTTGCAGTTTTTGATTCCTCCATTATGCCTTTTTCCTGTGCAATTTTGCTCAGGGTATGCACTCAAGTCATTTATATAACAGACCAAAGCAAGCAATCAGAATGATTGGAATACGATAAAGAAAATTACAGTTCTAATGTATAATACATGTTTGTATTGAAGCAGTAAAGATAAGATGCAAGATGCAATTAAAAGTAAAAATGAGTAGATATCTGGTTTATTAAAGAATCAATAAAAAACCTATGGCGTGAACAGCATATTACAAATAAAGTGAACCCAGGGTCCAGGATCCAGCTGGAATTGTCACTGGACAATGGAGGAAACTTCACTCCTCAGCTGGCATCAAACAGCGACTGCAACGTCATTTAACTCTGTTCACGATTCGCTCGAATTCATCTAATCTGTATGGATTGTTCTCGATGTTCCTCAAGCAGAACTGTCAGGTTAGGTGTGAGCAGTGGCAGTGTCATAACCAGACCTAACAGAAAGCCTTTCTTAACAAACTGCCAAAACAGTGTGGCACTCCTTGCCGCTGAAACAAAAGCCTATATAATGAGCTCGGGAGCCAAGTGGTACTTGATTGATGCCCCAGGCTTGGTGGCACAGTTACAATAAGCCAAGAGAGGGGCAGCTGGCAGATGGGCTTTCTGACTTGATGACCAAGGACACAGAAGATCAGTGCGTTTAACTGGCATATTACTTCATACCCGTGGCACCAAAAAACATCCCTGAAACGAAATTGACATAATTGACAGAAAGCACACATATTCAACCAACAATGGAGGGGGCTAATAGTCTGTTTTATAAAGAGTATTTATTCAAACATTTTCTTTTCTCCCAGTTTTGAATATTTAAAAAATATAGGTTTTTCCCATCATGGCAATGTCCTTGTCAATTTAGGAACGGACAGATAAGCACGCTCTTTCCCCCAGAGTTTGCCATCAATCTACTATTTTTATTCAAAATATCCTCTTCTGCCTTTGCCTTTGGTGCTTGAATGATTTGATTAATTTGGACACAAATGCCAAAAGCATATTCAAAACAGACAAAAATCACGTTTGCCATAAAAATCATACAGCCAAACTGCACATTCATTACTACTAATGATTCTCACTATCCTACCTTGTCGATGATGAAGGGTTCAAGGGCGTAAATGCAGAACATTCGCATCTTAGCGGTCAAAAGATGATCATTTATGAGATGTATGGCCAAGCAGGTAAGCTGCATTTAGAGACACAGGTTGTGCTAATGCTAATGCTAGCTGAAGCCAGCCGAATGTTACGGGTCTGTGACAGTAGTCAGAAGCAGTCTCTAGGGTCATAGGTCGAGGTGATGCTCTGATGTAAACATGTCGACCATGTCGTTGCCCTCGATGTCGTCTTTTACCCCGGGTCCGGCGACACGGGCAGAGAGCTTTGTGTAGGTGATAAGGCTGCAGAATTGAAAAACACATGCTCCCGGTAAATTTAGAAATTAAACAAATTCAAAGAGAAACTGAATACATTTTAACTTCATTAGTTCCTTAGTCTAAATCCGCTGGACCTGTCTGGACCAGGCATGAATTTCATGTCTTGCAAAGTAAAGGCCAAGTGGAAAAAATACATTACATTGATATGCAAGTTGATGCAAATCCCACTGCGCACAAGTAGGTAATTAGGGCAATGCCCTTCTTCGCTGTGGCAGTTCAACTCGGGTCATGAACTCAGTGAATCCCTATATTTAGACGATCAGTTCCTGCACCAGCCTGTGGGACTTAAGACTTAAGTGTGTGGGCCATTTGCCAGAATGTAGCACCTATTGGTCGTAAAACCACAAACAGTCCAATCCTGTTGACAACTGTACCCGCATTTAGGTCTAACTGCTGCATAAGAAGCAAAAACGAATGTTAACACACCCTAAATGCAGTTGTATTATGTGCCATGCACCGTTTGCAAAAAAAAATTATCATAGGGGAAGGTGAGGTGGGAGCTCATGTTTATGAATAATATTGTGGCCAAAATTCATAAGGGATGCCAATTTTACAGGGGGGATGTTTTTTTTATTAGTATTTCTAATTATTACCGTTTTCAACAAAGGAGATGGTATCCCCGTCTAATATAGATGTACCCCTGAATGCATCTATTACCCAAATCTTTATTACCTGGAATTCAGGATTCCCATTCCTCTTCTGTAATCTTGGTCTTTAAATCTATCTGCCATTGTTTTTTTACCTTTACTTCATGGATCTCCAACAGTAACTCATAACTGAAAGTATGATAAATTAAGGAACTCCAGACGTTTCTGCTAGGATTCTCAAGTAACAGCCATTCAATGGGATTTATGTCTAGACTTATAAGGGGGTTTGCTATGCCATTTAGGGAGAGAAGTCTGCAGCAGTGTATGTTTCCAATATTGAGACTGTGGTAAATAATATTTTAATATGAGGTTGATGAAATCTAGAAGGCATTCTGCGTTTTCAACAAAAATATCACCTAATGTATATTAATACCTTCTCTATTCCAAGGTTCCCAGAATATTGACTTTCCACCAACTTGAATGTTCTTATTTTGCAGCGTTGGGACTTTAGGAGATTTTGAGGATCACACGGCCCTATCTGATTTTTTTTCACAAAAGCTATCCTGGTTTTTCGACTTGGTGGGATGATCTGTCGCTGAGCGTTTGTTGTTTGGAAATGTCTACGCTCCGACAGGGCCATGGTCCGTATCAGGATTAACCGGAGACAGTTTCGGTACAGATGCCCAGTAGAACAACTTAAAATTGCGAAGGCCCAAACCCGCTTTGAAGGAGGGGGAGGTTTTTAATCCCCAATAATAGTATAACATACAAAAATGAAAACCATAAAGTGTTCATCTATTTGCTCAAAACACGGGTCTGCTGTCTGTAATGCGAGATAGGCCGAAAGATAATGTAAAACAGGTGCTGACATCATTTTTATATAGTTGACTTTACCCCGCAGTGACAACTGGATTTTTCATCAACCCGAAAAGTCATTTCTCACCACGCCACGAAATGGTTTCAAATTGATTCCCACCATGTCATTATAACTGGGTGCCCAAGTACTTTATGACCTTAGGACACCGTTTAAATTTATATTTATGAAAAAGAAGAAAATAACTTGATATGGTAATATTCAATTTTATCCCAAATTTACCCAATAGCCAGAAAATTCCTCGATATTGCTCAGACCAGCAGGAGCAGAGGTGTCCAGTTGTGACAAAAAAATAAAAGCAACGCAAGTATCAGCATACAACATTAATTCATGCTGTTAGCCCCATGTTCTAATTCCTGAACTCTATAATTGCCTCTAAGGTTTTGGGCCAGAGGCTCTTACACCAATATAAATAACCATGGTGTCAACGAGCATCCCTGGCCTGTTCCTTTCTCTATTATAAAACATGTGGGTAATAAGCTATTTCATGGTACAGAAGCAAATAGAAGGACTGTATATGGGTCTTACACATAAAATGAAACCTTTTCCATGCACACAACACTAGGAAGGGTATAAAATAAATACTCCCACTCCACACAGTCAAAAGCCTTTTCGGCATCAAGAGGCAATACGGTTGTTGGAAATGTTGCGTCCTGTGACGCCACCCACTGTGAATTTATGAATTTCCCAATAATAGCTGTAGTGCATCGATTAGGTTTGGATGTGTGTGTCCATTAACAATGCTAGAGGACATTAAAGTTGATTTAGGTAGTTAGAAACTGCTTACTGCACCACTGCCTCTCCTACATGAGTGCCACATTGATGCTCCCTTTTATGACATTTCTTAAGACCCTCCTTAAAAAAATCACAGTCAGCCTCAACGATCTTTCTAACCACCACTTCTCTTGGTTAAGATCTTCCAATTCCATATTCTATTTCTTTAAGCCATTTGAAATCAGTGTGGCCATTTTTGAAAGTACAAGCTGCCCGTATACTAATCTTGACTCCCAGAGCTCAATCAGTAATAGAACATCTAAAAAACGTGCACAGATTTTTTGGCATGGGTCGCCTACAGTCTGATTGGTGCCCTACGATTCGGGGAGAGCTTGACTGATCTGATCTAGTCGATACTCCGATAACTGTGCAGCTTAGCCGGCACACTGTAGAGTGAAAACAACTGCAAGCCAGGACATATTAGTCACTCCAAAGCTGGAGAAAATAGAACAAAAAATAGGGGATTTAAAATTGGCTTAATAAACAGCAAGCATTAAAGTACTGCAAACTGACACAATCAGCTCCCTGAAACTGTAGGAAAGAGAGGATGTATTGTGCTACTGGCTTCAGCAAATAGCCCGAAAAATCTGATAATGACAAAATTGAAACTTCTAACCGGATTAGAGATTTTGGATCCAGCCGTCAATCAAAAAGTACAGGATAAACCCAAACGGAGAGAAAGCATCCTAAATATAGCATTGGTTATAGCTTTTGGCATGGGTCTCGTTGTAATGGTTTCACTCGAGACCACACGGACAAGAATCCCATATTTAAAAAGTATGGCGGAAATGCCACAGCATGCTAAGTGAAATACTGATACGTTTTCAAACTCAGTAAGCAAAACGGCCACAAGAACACATTTAAGCCACTAATGGCTACTGACAAATCTTGTGTTATTGGTGAATGATATCTTTCAGTGGATGGGTTGGAAATTCTAGCCCCTGCTTGTGCTCGGGCCTGTATTTTATGATTTTCAGTGGGGTATCATCGTTTTGATTAAAGCTAGACCATAATCTATTTTCAGCCCTCCCCAAACAAAACTCTTACTTGCCGGGGCACGAAGGGATTAAGCCAGCCTGAGTCTGTTTGGCCGAGAGAGAGCGGAGTTCAGTGGGAACGCAGGGCGTGTCTCAAGCTTACGCTCGAGGTGGGCTCTGGAGACCCCTCAATTTCAGTTTCCATGGAGGGACCTCCAATCCCCCGCACCCCGCCCCCCCCCCCCGCCTCGTCCCTCGCAGCTCCTCGCCTTAAATTGGAACTGTGCCTTTGCTTCACCCTGTAGCAGTTCTCTGGTCCCTTTGCACAGAGCGCAAATGTCCTCAGCTCGAATCGCACAGTCCCTGCTTTCCTTCCCACCAGAGGAATTATTCGCTGAACTCAAATTACACTAAAGCACTTGAAGCTCCTCTACCTGCCGAGGAGGCAACTTCGCAATGACAAAGCGCTGCTATCGACACGCAATCCCAGACAAGAATATACGACTGAGCCGTTTATTTTCAACCAAATGCTAACACGACTTCACTTTAAAGACTTTCGCGATCCCACAGGCGGTACATTTAGGCTGCAGACATCTTCATACATCAGATGTGAGAAAGTACAACAACTATCTCATAATTAGGTGACATAACAGTTACTTATGAATGTATCCCAGGTGTGCTTTGAGGTTCCTCATTTTGTATCCCACGGACGGCACACTATGGAGCAAGACACACTAAAATCTCTGTGATACAAACATATCATGAATGGGAGACCTTGGGAACTGTGAAGTATTTATGATTCTGAAAGTGACACAACCAATTTCAACCTTGTGAATCCGTTATTGATGGATTGGCAGTTCCAAACAATAGATTGGAAAATCTGAACAACAGAAAAAAATGGCACAAAAATAGGTGATCAAATAACAAATATGTTTAAAAAATCTACACTTACTCTGATTACTGTCAAATACTGATGGGCATGGCACGAACAAAAACAGAAAAGGAGAAACAACACTGCAACTAACAGTTTGCATAGAACAGTGCCGTACTTAGCAGCCTGACAACAATATGCAATAAAACTTAAGAGACACAGAATTTAAGAGTTGCTCAAATATGGCATAAATCTTTAATTTGCATTTTAATTTTTTACATTTCAAACATTGCAAGTATAAAATCAAATTGCTAACATACATTCCACTGATTAAAAACAAAACCATAGAACACCTTTAAAGTTAGGCAAGGGGCCATGTCTTAGGATTACTGATTCAGAACTTACTGCTTCAGTTAAATTATTTAGCAGGCAAACAAATGTGACTGGTTAACCTAAAGATCCAACTTATTGCGCAAATGTATTATATATATTAACAAAAAAAAACTTAAAGTTACACTACAGTAACTAGTAGACTGTAAGAATCAACGTTATGCTCTAAGCAGGGAGTTTTAACAGGGACAACAGAACGGAATAAACCAGGACCAATATGCTCTATGTACTTCTAATTATACAGCTACAGTGCACTATAACGGTTGTGGAACTGATCTTCCAGCTCTAAGAGGGTCGGTTCGATTCCCAGGTGGAGTGCTGCTTTTGTACCGTTGAGCAAGCAACTTATTCCGCATTGCTTCAGTAAAACATCCAGCAGCATAAATGGATAGTGAGTGGAAATTTAAACTATGTAAGTCGCTCTGGATAAGACCGTCTGCTAAATGCCTAAATGTAAATTACCCACTGACCATCACTGATCCAGATAATCCCTAACAGACACACAATCTGACTCAGAGCAACCGGCTTGACCCCAAGCGGCCCAGGTATTTTCGTGCTGCACCTATTCGCACTGTACTTTGGAGCGTCGCTCTAGATTGGCGCACCCGCCAAAAGACTGAATGTGCATTAATAAATAAAACCAGGTCTTACCTCATAAAAATAGGTCCGACCGTATCTTTGTTTTTTTCCAGCAAAAGATGGCCGTAACTTCTGCTGCTATAACCAAAATGTCTCCCGTGTTCTGAGAGCAATGGCAGTTAATATAGCTGCTTTTTCATCATTGTGGTGTACATTTGGACCTTTATTCTTCTCAGTCTGTAAAAACTCTCTATGTGCATGGAAGCATTTTCAAATTGTGCAAAAGTCTGGAAATACATATGCCAATTGTGCTGGGTAGGGAAAATTATTATGCAAATGTACCAATGAATAATTATGCAGTCTGACCAATAAAATTCATTAATCCTGGACAGACGTAAGCTGACAGGTTTGATTTAAGTCAGTTACATGCTGTGGTAAAGGAATGTTACAGCCTGAAACCACCCCCACCCATGGCTACCTGCCTGCTATATCTTTCTATCCTGTACTTATCATAGCTAATACACACATACATGTTATTTTATTTCCGCCATTTCAGCTTACAGCCTGTAAAATGTGATTTTTTTGGGAGCCAATGATGTTTCAAATCAAGATAAGGGTTCAAATTACTTGAGACTTTGAGAGTTAAGAACATTTTAAAGTTCCAAAAGATATCCATTCCAAGTGAACGCATTCCTCTGAGGTTTTACTGATTTAAATTATCTGCATCACACCAAAATATTTTTAACAGTGTGCCACTGTAAATGTCCCAAATACTTCAAAACACACCGATTTGTAAATTGACTCTTAGTAGTGAGGGGTTGTTATCCTCAAATCTGAAGTTGTACAGACAGGTACATTATAAATACTGTGTGAACTAGCAACAGCTGGGAAAAAAAGGCAAACTGGACTGCTACAACTGAAGGTAATAAAATCTTTGAGATTGCTGAAATTTTAAAGGTTTTGGTGTACTTTTTGGAAAGGGAGTATAAAAAGTCAAATCACAAAAAGAAGAAAAAAGATCCAAGGCACTCTTCCATACTGAAATATAGCTATACCAAAATGGCATTCCCAAAGGCAAAACAAATTAATGGACCATACAAGGCTCACTGGAGCATTGGTCTGAGCTGAAGCAGTAGTGCTCCCTGAAAAATATGGTGGGTACATCTGCAACAGAAAACCCGGAGGAGACCTGAGGCTAAATGCCAGACTCATACCGTTGCCTGTTTCCCCTCTGGCTGCTCATTCCGTATGTCACGAGAAATGACTGAGTGTAAGCACCGACACTTCGCAACGTTCCGTCGATTTGCTTTACGGCTTTGACATTTGCAGCCAAAACTGTGATTCCACTGAATGAGGATCACTCTGTACGAATACTCAACGCAACAGCTGTATATCAGCATTCAATCTCAAAGCCATGCTAAAAAGATTTTCTGTCTTCTGACATGCCTCAAGTTATGCGTGCATGTGAAGGTAGTTAATTTAACTGGGAGCAAAGGTAGTTAATTTAGGGCAAATACAGCCATTACCTTGTCAAAACTCACAAAAAAGGCCAGGATTATATCAGTCATATTTATTATGGATTATATCAGAGTCATACTTACGGCAATATTTATCAAAGCCTTTCGCTCACTTCAAAATTTTTGTACATGCGATTTCAGCGACATGATTTGTGATTTGAGAAAATGAACTGCTTCAACCAATCACGTGCACTCTTAGTCTTTCTGCACCAGCGAAACAGTTTTAAACATAATAAATGTCGTAAATCAAGCCCTTAATCTTGATGCAAGGACAGGCAATTCAGTCCAAACTCTAGCTTCTGTAGTTAATTATAATGCAGCATAACGAACATACAGGACATCAAAAAACCACAAACTTAATACTGTAATAAATTATAGCCAGTGTAAACGCATAGCCATCGAGTGACTGACCACAAGGACAGCACTTCATTTATTGGACCGATAGCACCAGGACTGTAGGACCATAGCATAAATCCTACCTTTTCCTTTATGAACTAAGTCTGGATTGTTTGCGTTGCAATTTTTGCTCACTGAGTTAAAGCATTTGAAGAATACCACAGCATAGGAGAATATATTGTTACTCCTTCAAAATGCCAGTCTATCTTAGTAAGGATAGTAAGTTAATACTGTTGCCAATACACTGTCAATATGACCTCTTGTAACAGGCATTTTCAAATTCATAGTCTAATATCTGAGTTTCTAAAGCAACCTGAAAGACTTAGCAGCGGTCAAATCATTGGTAACTAATTTGCGGGTATGTCAGTCACAGAAACAGCAAAATTATTTAATGTGTCATGGGGAACAGTGTTAAAATCATAACGGCATACATCAAACAAAGAAATACTTGAGAAAAAGGAACAATAGCCACAAGGTCGAAGCTCACTGACAGGAATGCATAGCCACTTAACACGATAGTCACAAAGCAACAGCCTCAAAAATGACCACAGAACTGAATCTAAACATCCGTGAGCCAGTCTTCACACAAGCTATGGCATAAGTTTCAGAAAGCTGATGTTTAAGGTAGTGCTACCATTAAGACACCTCTGAGACCTGATTTAATGGGTGCAAAACCTGGACATATGGACTTCTGTTTTGATATTCCACAGTTCATAAAAAATAGACAAGTGCATGACACTTCTTTACACATGCACACTCATGGGTGAATTCTCAAAAGAAAATCAAGTAAATGTGATGTAAAGGCTATACAGAATCGACAACTGCGGTCATAGCTTCTGATACTATTTTAGCTGACTCATATACTGTTTGGAACTATTATAATTCCACTGTGTAGTCACAACAAATGGAAAAAACATAACTTCTCTTCAATATTATTCATTATAACAACCCCATTCACCCTGGACAGAAAACAGTAACTATCGCTATCCATGTGTCTAAAACACTGCTTTAAGACCAACCACCCTAAAACATCCACAACAGAACCCCCCCCCCCCCCCCCCCCAAAAACCATTCCTCATAAAATCCAGTGACACTGGGTCAACTTTTTTCATTTGTCACTCCCAGGTTTCTTAAAATTATGTATTCTGGAAATATATGAATGTGGAACTATTCAACACACCTACATTCTTTCTATCAGCTCTTAAAAAGATCAATACAGACTAATACCTCCCTTGCATTCTTTTTCATGGATTGAAAGTTCTGTGTTACTTCATTTTGCAATGAAGAGGGAGAGAATTACTTTATGGGTCTTTTCGTTGTAGATTAACCCACGCAATACCAAATGTAAAAGAAAGTCATCACACAGCATCTTTTATATAGTGCTTAGGAAAGACTGGCATTATACCCACATTATAACTGCAGTAATAAAAGCCTGTTTGTATTCTCGCCTCTTATTGCATCATTTTAGACATTTTTTCATGCGAGGAGGCGTTCTGGATGATATTCTATTAAGATGGAAGGGCAGATCTGGTTGCCTTACTTTCATCTGAATTAATCATGTCTGGGCTTTGAGGAATTATAAATTTATCCCGCTGTCAATGCGGATTTGTACGTGCAGAAAGAACTGCACCTCCATATTCTCTGTTTGGCAATATTTTGTGACTGAATGTGAATTTTTTAGTATGCAAATATGTATTTTTGAGTTTTTTAGACTTGAAGAAGGTTAGGATTTCTCCAGTAAACCACCGCCTTTGATTTTGCAACAATGGTTTAGCTAAGGGATGTAGAAAGATAGCTGAAACATTTTTGTGGTTCACCCTTCTAAAATGTCGAGGATTATCCAGTTAATCTTTAGCAACAAAAATGTAGTCCGGAGCTTCAAATGCAAATCACTAAAAACAGAATTCCCAACATCATTTCATTGTTTATACATCCTTGCTATGACTTGGAACTGAGTATACTGTAGCATTCTGGGTTCACAACAACGCCTGAACTAAGGGAAGGAGAATCACTCAGATGTGTAGCCCTATATAACGAACACATTTTACACTCCTGAAAGACTATTAGGGAACCAACCGTTTAAAAAATAATAAAAAAAAAAAAAAACACGCTCAGAGAATCACTCATGGGTACTATCAATTCCTATGAGCGTATGTATTGTCTCTTTGCTCTCTTTGTCACTGTCTTATGAGTACTTGCCACCTGAACAAGCAATATTGCTTGAAAACAAATTCGCTCAAATGACTAACACAAAGAGAGTCGCAAATTAGATCAGACCAGACTTCATAAAGGGGCCACAGCAGAACTCAAAATTTGTCATATGTTGAAATGGGCAGCTTGGGGGATATTTGGCCATATTATATGGAAGCAGTGGTGGGGATGGGGTGGGTTTTGGCACAACAAGCAATATGAGAGAAGCAGTATTACATTTACTCCACTTGGAACATTGTGGAATTAAGTGTAGAAGTGAACTCACCATGTACCTCTTAATATTGCTGTCTTGATGAGTTGCTAATTGTTGTAGTACTGCCAAATAGAAAGGGTTCTCTTTATGTACTTAAAACGAATGAGCTCACAATCCGGACAAAACTAATGGACATAAAAATAATTAATTTAAATTGTACCTAGCAGGATCCAGCCTAAATATGAGTTAACTCGATTTTTCCAGTTCAAGGCATTTTTCCATTTGAGAAGCAAAACCTGTGACAAAGAAAGCTTGAGGCTGCTCAAATATTTCCACGGTTGTCATAAATATCTTATTCTTGCAGAAATGACTCTATTTCACGGGTGTAGGGGGGGCCGCCCTATGCCTTGACACACGTACCTGCTCGCACATGCCAGGGGTCCACCGCTCCTGGCGCGGTAGCATGCTAATGTGATGTCAGCTATGGGAAAAACAGCTGTACAACAGGCAAGGCTAATCTGCTGTCAGTGACGACAAAAACAACACCACCGCCACAAACATTCCCTCATTTTTTGCAGCTGCAATTCAGTCAACTCTTATTCTCTTCACGAATAACATCAAACCGCTGTTGACAAGCACAATGTTCCTGGTTAATTATTTTTCATAATTGCATTACTACCCCTCTCATGTCATGACTTAAAACAGCGCTATTAATCTCTAGACCTACTGCTCAACAACTATCCTTCTGTTTTGTTTCAATGCAAGCTACATGAGATGTTGTATATGCAAAGCATACACTCTATACACATCTGTGAAATAACAAATCTCAGGGTAACTCGAGTGCTTAATTGGAAGCACAGGAGATATAAAGCTGACCCTCATTTTCACCTTTGAGGAAAATGGAAACTAAAGAGCACACTGGTACACTGTTTAAATACTCCCAAGTGACGATGAGCTAGTAATGGGGTATCTCCTTCGTCAGTGGGTTGTTTAGGATACACTGCCCATGAATGTTTCTGCTGCAGTTTCAGAGATAAGAGCATTACAACCAGACCTCTTGCAAACACAAATGTACACATATAGCATGCACACTTCATACATCAATAAGTCTGAGTTACGTGGGACATCCAAGTACTCAGATACTCACAACAACAGCACTCATTTGGCAATTCGCCACCTTGGGAGGGGAAGACGTATTAGTCCATGCTGTGGTGAAATAACATTGATTTACCACCCAATCGTTACACAACCAGACACAGTAGGCGCTTTTCAAAACTTGCCAGGAGGTCTACAATGGTCACTTGCTCAGTCTTTCCATCGCTTTTGTCAGTTAGGAACAGTTTGAAACCCTGAGTGTCCGGGGACTTGTAAAGGAACGAGCCACCTGATGTTTGTATGACTCACCCGTTTGAAAAAGCGGTGTTACAGCCCTGTCTTTACTGATTTCATCCCCGGACAGCTTGATAGGCACGCGAGTAAATCACGGCATGGACTTGGACCAACAGAACAGGTAGGCGCTGCTCAGCTATGAGAGCTCGTCTCTCTCTGAGAGCTCCCTCCCTTATCCGCCAATAACAAATACGGGAAGGCTCTGCCACTCAGTGGAGCACAAGGGGTAGGAGAGAGAGCGCAGGGAGTTCACACATGGGCAGATGTACCCACGCCCACCTACGGAGCCGGCACTGATCATGTGACCAGGCTCGCCGTGCTAAAAAGTGAACTGTCCTCTCAGTGCTGCTTCATCTGAGCACACCCTTAACTGTCAGAGGAAACCTTCAGGAAACGGCATTAAACTGCCCTTTAAGAAACTCAGTCCGGAAACATTCCAACGATGAGAACGTGAGGGGTATTCCCCCGGTCTAATCGTACAAAAAGACTGAATTGGCAAAGCAGCGCGCTCTCTGAAGTTGAATTAAGCAGCCTGATGTCCAGATAAGCCTCACTGTAGCTTTGTATTATTGAGCAGTATTACAACTGAAGATGTGAATGGCATTCCATAAACAGAAATATTGGACGCTGACACCAGCTAATTAAAAGACACTATAAATATTTACAATTTACAACAAGGTATTCTAAGATTAAAAATAAAAATTTGATGGGAGAAACAGAATTTGATCAAGAAAAAGCAGAGCAGCACAGTTTTATTGCAAAATCAATCATATACTTTGAAAATAGGCAAAAGTGCAAAGCAAAAGATACTTAATTTTTTTAAGTAATATCATCTCAAAGACATATAAAACATCAAAATATAAAGGACATCTATATCCAGGTATTGTTGGACAAAATACTTCTACTACTGCTAGTTAAGTGTGAAGAAAAACATGACCAATTGTTAAGGGATTTCACAGATGAAACCAGTGAAACCCTTGGTGTTCACATCCCATAAAAAACAATTCATTAACAAAATTCCAAAACAGTTTCAGTGCTGCACATAAAAAAATAATTAGACTGGATACACAGTGGAGAAATCCACAGCAACAGCCCGCTGAAGTCCTGGGAGTATAATGATGATATTCTGACGTTACTGCAACCACCATGGATTCAGACAGTGAGTAAAGCTGAAAAGATAACCAATGAAAACTGTCAGAGGCCCTAGGCAGGCGCAGGAGGGCGGAGCCTCCCTCTCTGCCTGCTTTAAGTTGAAAGCCCCAGGCTTACCTTCGTCAAAGAGTGGGCAGAGGGCTTCTTCTTCAGCTCCACGCACTTCCTCAACTTACAGATCTGGTGCCCGGTCCGGCGGTTCAGGCAGCAGCTGCATGTTCCACAGCTGACTTTGCGCAGGCAGGGCTCGCAGGCCCCGCACCGGCTCCTCTTCTTCCTCTCCCCCGCTGCGAGCGGGACGGGGGACGGGGCCGCTGAGTCCGGCAGCGGCTCAGGCCAGCCCAGCGAGGACACCGTGAGGAAGGAGGACGAGTTGCTTTCAGAGGTGTAGTACAACTTGCTCTCTGAGCCAGGGGTAGTCTTTGGCATTGAGTCCGAGCCAGATGCTGGGCTGGGAGCGTCTGAGCCGGGGCAGAGAAGCGATGGCGTCCCAGCTTCTGTGTAGGGTCCCACTGATAGCTCAGTACATTTGGGAAGTTCTTCTTTGGTCTCTCTGAAGCTTTGCAGCCATGAAACCTCGGTGTGGGTTTCAGTCTCAGCGGCCGGCGGTGATGTTACAGAGCACTCTGATGTTGAACAGATCCGTGGTGGCTCTTCCAAGGACGCCGTCAAGGAATTTGTCTGTTCTGGGCTTGTGGGTGTAACTGGGACAGCCTGGTCTTTGACAGGAAGCAGATCAGAATGCATCTCCTCACAAATTCCATCCCCTTGGCTCGTGTCATCCTCTTGTTCCGAAATCTCTGTGACAGGTGGTTCCTGAAGAGATGGCTCTTCTGGGCCTGTAGGATCTACATCAGTACCCTCCCCCACTTCTGCGGTCAGCACTGACTGTTCTGACATGGCCTCCTCTGAGCTGGACTGATCTGTTTTTTCAGGGTCGGCAACCCTAGGTTCAGCTTTTACAGAAATGCTGATCATGCCCAACGACTCATCCTCCTCCTCGGTGGGAGAAGGCCTCGCCTCCTCAGCGGTCACCTCAGGAGCTGGCTCAAGTGGCAGGCTGGGAGGACCAGACGACGCTGTCTCCTGTTCCCCGAGCCTAGCGGCGTCACTGTGTTGAGCGGGCTCCTGCCCTTTCAGCGCTCTACCCAGCCTGCCATGCCTGTTCGCCGCCCGTGTCTTCCTGCTGCGCTGTAACGTCTGGTGAAGACCACGGGAGAGACCATGGGAGAGCGGTGCACCTCTAGGAGACTTCCTCCGTCCAAGAGGGTCTTCAGATGACCCATACTGAGCCAACGAATTCCGTAAGTGCCTAAGCCCCACCGACACTAATGCCCTGGAAGGTGTCTTAGAGCCGCTCTGGGTTCCCCGTGAAACCTCGCTAGCGGGCCTGCTAAGACGAGTGCTCCGTGTCCCCTTAGATGGCTGGCTCCTTGCCCCAGACCTACTAGCCTCTTTGGCCTTCCTCTGCACTGTCTTCCCCTGGGGTTTATTGGAATTGCAGGTCTGCCTCTTACCGACAGGGTGGCTTGTCTTCTGCCTGCCGGCTCTCACTCGCGGCAGAGTTTTTTTGGGAGGCTTGGGAAGAGGCATAGCTTGGCTGGACAAGTGCGTAGGGGTGGTAAGATGAGGGCGCAATCGTGGACATCAGGTGGCGATTCTTGACAAGCGCTATCGGTTTTTCCTTTTTCTGTTGTATTCTTCTATGAGTTGTGTTTACTGTAATGTACTATGACTTCATTTTCGTACTTTTATGAACTGTGGAAAGCACCAGAAATAAAATTAAAGTGATAATGTGATATTTAAGTAAACACACATAGGCCCTGGTCTCATACTGTACTATACCCTCTAGAATCTGTGCTCTAACATATTTTAAAAAGTAAATGAGCAGTCATTACAGTATACAATACTGTCTTAATCCAGATACTTTTTGTCCATTCAGACATCAAGACAGTCTAGCTCGCATACCAACCTTGACTGTCAGACTTGACTCAAGTGAAGACATTGAACACAGTGCATTCATAATTTCTATAATTTGCCCTGTTCAAAATCCAACATAAAAATGGGAGACAGACAACCTGTCCAAGGATATATTTTTAAAATTCAAAAGAAACAGTCATCTACCAGGATCGCTAACAGGTAAGAGGCACCGATGCAGGTGCAAACGCTTTAAATATGCGTTCTGACAAAGGCTACAATCCACGAACGTTAAGACCTTTTATTCGTGGTGTGTCTTTAAGAAATGGAATGGCGATCGGCCGTGTAATTTGGGTAGTCACCCTCCGAACGGTCACAACACTAAACTCCCTGTCAAAGCTTGAGCCCGAGAGGAAAAGACACAGTACATTCATTCCAAACATAACACATCGCATAAGACACGGCTCCACCGGTTCAGCTTGCAAGCGAGGGTATTCTTCAACACGCATATATATGATTTATAAGCAAGCTATTAATACAGTGATGTTATTTCTACTCATAAACGACCGTACGAACATCGACTTCACTTGGCTAAGGTTAGCGAGCTCGCTACTGTACTAGCTTGTTCGCTAGCGAGCAACTTATACCAAATGTTGGATACCTAGATAAAATGGCATTAATACGCTAGATAACGAACGTGTCAGGTATTATTTAGGTCGTGTATAGGTAACCAGCTGGACAGCAGCTTTCTCCGCTTAATGCAGCAGCTTACTCGTTGCTAACACTAGTTCATAAGTTTTAAGGCTGGTTTAATCAACTCCAGCTAGCCTGCTAGCCTGCTCAATTACCACGTCTGCTGCAATAGAAACAGATAGATTCGCTCATTCCGACCAATTTGTGCACACGCGAAGTTCATTGTGCTCGGCTAAAACTAATGACACTCGTATTTTAGTTGTTCTTTGTGTTAGTTTATTTACACTTTCACTTTAAAAGACAGCCCAAATACTTTACATACCAGAAGGACAGTTGCACTGCCTGAATTGCTAATAATACTCCACTCCTGCAAGACCCTGGTGTTCCTTGTATTTTTCCTTTGTGAATATAGTTAACAGCACCACTTTAATACGGTAATATGTTTAAGGCAAACCATCTATCATATGGAAATGAAATGTTCCTTGCGATAGTAACACATGCATATAGCTACAGAGTTAGAGCACCAATTAAAACGTAAATTCTCCCTAGCTAATGTTAGGTATGTCAGTCCATTCCAGGCAGCCCCTCTCCTAGACTCGACCTACAGTCTCGAGTCAACTCGGCTCTTTAATGGAGGCTTGCTGGAGAGAATAAAAACCTGGAACGGAATACCATCAGTATGGCATCATGTCAAGGCTGCCCTCCCTCAGCTCGCAACAGAGCGTAATATTAGACATAACTTGTCGAAAGAAAGCGCTTCTTGTACTTTGCATCGCTCGGCAATGATTTGCTTAGCTTGCAACTGCCAATGAAGTTAATGCAGGTGCATATAAATCGAGGGAATTGTTTTGAAACGTAAACAATTTCAATATATAAAATATTACACATGTGTGGTGATATGATGCGCATATTGTTGTCGTGTAGCACATTATTGCATAGATCTAAAGCATGTCCTGCAATGAACAGATGAAGAGATGATGAGAAGATGGACAATTATTTTGCTGTTGGGAGGCCAGTCGTATCCTCTCCCCTATATCCTGTGTTTAGCATACGATTTGTGGTGGAATTGAGATGATTTGGAAGATATTACTTCGCATTACGTCACAAGAGTTGCTGTTGGAAATATTTTGTCAAAAGGCAACACATCTGGCATCAGACCAAAAATGGAACAATGACTGCACGGAATAACCCTCCGATGCGTGTCTCTGTTAGGATGTGATATGAAGGCATCCATGAGGTCAGAGGGTACAGAAATGAATGTTTTCAGAGGTTGAGAGTCTCTCGTTGTGATCATTTCTGAAAAAAAAAAAAGAAAAAACCCTGAAGAGTGACAAACTCCGGGCCTCTGGTTTCTCTTTTAAAACCTTTTTTTATTTTCATTTTTTTAAATACTTAAAATAGTAATCTTGGTCTGATCAGATGTAGATGTATTGTGGCAAAGGTCTTTTGTTACAGTACTCTAGACTGTTTACATTTTTTAGTAACCCACCAAATGACTTGCAAATTAATGGGCATATTTATTGAATATACATATACTACAGAATTCCCTTGCTTGTTTGTTTTTTTTTTTTCAAATTGTATAGACTCTTGTGTGGGTTGGCCATACAGTCTGGTATTGATCCAGACTACAAGGCTGACGGTAGCCTGCAGCCATACTGGGCAGTACATAGCTGGCTGTGGTTTTGCTTCGGAAAAAAAAAAGCTCAGTCAGTAGGACAACTGTATCCCATCATGCACCAGTGATACCAACCAATCAATTGGCTGTTTACAGTCTTCCTGTATAAACTGTGACTGCCTCCTCTGAAATACTGCTTGAGCAAGTTTAACTGGTGAACTGAAGAAATGGTGGACACTGTGCATACCTAAAAAGAAATCCTTCAAAACTTGCAACTTGGGCTGCCAGGAGTTTATAGTAAAAATTGGTATTACTCTTTTAACCACCGCAGTGGTCATCTGTGTGCCCTATATGTTGAAAGCAACAGACATGGCTATGGACATCAAATCTGGCAGATAACAAAATAATAAAGCAACAGAAAATAGCTAAATAAGCTTCATTCCATGTCTAGCAATGCCTGGAGCAATGGAACATTCTTTCAATAAGCTGAGAAAGGTGGAATTCAGACATGTTTCATTTCTAGTAAATTCAGGTCCAGGAGAGACTGATGACAGGTCAGATGGCTCATCAACTTTCAGAACCACAGTTTTTTTTTTTTTTTTTAAAAAAGTAAAACATTTTCTTTTCTGTTGTGAAACTGAACACCCTTTTGGGACTAGGGGCCATCAAGCACTGAATAAAGCAACACTTAATATCCGTCATCTTGAACAACACAAGTATTCAAGAGGATGACTGACTGTTTTACAATTCATTTTACATTTACAGTTTGTGGCAACAAGCTACTGTATAGGTCTGTATATTTTAAGCTATCATATAGGTGTATATATTTTTGTCTGTCTTGCTCTACTGATCCTGAGTCACATTGTAGTTTCACACAAGTAATGCTGGTAATGATCCGACCTAAGAATAGATCATTCATGCAAATGTTTTTTTTTTTTTTTGCTATGAACAGTTATTCAATCAGAATGTCTTTGACATTATATCTGACTACTATTTCTGTCTGCCACAGAATAAACAACAGAATACAGTGGTTGTTTCTAGTTTTGATATCAATATACAGTTAACGGTGTGAAATTCTGTGATTCTTTGTTCAGGAAATGAAGCTCATGCTGTAGGTTTAAAACTACCCCTAGTTCTAGTGTTCTAGACCAGTGGTTCTCAAACTTGCTCCCATTGAGTATACATAGTTCCATTCCAACTGTAATAACAACCTCGGGGTTGTAACAAGCTGTTAATTGTCCTTTATTAGATACTTTTAAAGTCCATTGAAGGAGGAATTGCCATCTGAAAACCATATTACATTATAAATAAAAAATAAATGCCCCCTTGTCACATCCCAGCACTTCCAATTTATACATTCAACAAATGATTTTATTTTCTGTGCTATATGGAAAAGTAGTCAATGGGAAGGTTTCCTGTCTTAATTGAACCAATTACAGACACATAGATGAAATCAAATGGGTCACATTTTTCGAGAGTGTGGAAAACTCAATCTAAACAATTTGTGTGTGTAATTACAATTCGCGACTTACAACACAAAGTGCATTTTTTTTCAGGACGAGAGCAGAACTGACAGCAGACATGACTGGGAAGTACAGGCACACAGAGGAGGCGGCACCAGGCGTGCTGAAGACGCAGACCGGAGCGAACGGGAATGCATGTAGGGTCTGACTATCTTTTGAAGATAAGACGGGGCCGTCCCCTTGACAGCCTGGAAGGCATACACCGATGTTTTGAATCCGAAATAACAAATGTGAACAAGGCAATCCTGCGTTACATAAAATGGTGGAACAAAATTATGGTAAATCATAAACACATCACCTTCACTGATCTAAAGATGTATCTAACAAAAACCAGCATACACAGTGGGTCACCAAGACAGAGTCTGAGAAGTACTGTCATGGAAAATAACTTTAAAATTCTCGTGTATTATTATTTTGTCCACACGAGGGTGCCAGAGTCCATTTTTTCATTGACTCATTTTCTTAATTATAAACAGTCATTCAATTTCCTAATATTTCATCATGTCAGTGAAAGCAGTTAAGGATCTATTTGACCTTTCTGAGCAACAGTGTCATAAACAGCCAAAAGCTAATATTTCACAATCAGAAATTTGCCTCTAAATACTTTTCAAACATGTTCCTGACTTCTTAAAAGTGTCAAAACTGTTTAGATAATGGGAAGCACCCCAAAGTTTAGCATACATTAGTTGGGCAGTTAAGAGAGTATGTGAGGAAACTGAAAGTAAAGACAATGGAAGGTAAAGACATTAAAAATTCATGAGACTGGATAACTTAAATGTGTTACTGTAAACGGGAAAGACTCTGTCAACCACATTAAAACATATAACTGTTATGCAGACCTACTGATTTTCAGAATAATTTCTTGCCAGATTTAAAGCGATTCTTATCCTTAAAAGTCCATCCTTATCATTAAAAGTGTAATCACACATCAAAAATATATTCCCCCATTAAAGCAATAACATGTCTTGCAAAGTAAAACCAGCATAATTTGCAATGATGTTGGACCTGTGAAAGAGCAGCACCGGCCCAGACTTTTTTTTAAAACGGCTGACCACTGATACGCACTCTGATGCTTTACCATCTTCCGCTGTGTTTCAATAATCAGTGGGTTTGCCCAAAATGACCGTAGTCAAGTTTGTCAGGCTGAGAAAACTGAGAAAAAAGGCAGAAGCGTAATAATTCAATGTGACGGTCAATTCAAGATGGCGGCGACCATTGCAGAACCAGGTTTTGCCAAACCGCATCCATTGCCAACCGTCATCATATCTTGCTCATTAATCACCAACCACTTTGATGCGACATTAGAATTCATATGCAGTGTAAAAACATTATGCTTTAAATACAAGGCGCATTATGAATGCTTTGGACAACATGGCACACTAATGAATATATAATCATATTGATCTCAATCAGTGGTGCCCGGGGCCATATGCCAGTACGTTCTGTGCATACCATTAAAACGCTAATTATCCATGTCTGAAACTGAGCTGCATTTTACTGTTTTTAACATTCAGAAATGTTAAATGATCTCTGGCAATTGTTGAGCAAGTTTGTGTTCTGACACCTGCTTGGTTGGTACTGAATCCAAGTACAAGCACAGGAAAACAAAAATTCAGCACAAGTCCACCATTTATCACAATTTCCTCACAAAGAATTCCACTAATGTCATTAGCATTAGCATTTTGTTCATACCATGACATAAAATCTTCAAGGTACTCCTGATCTCAATAATATATTCATCACAGCCTTAAAAAACAATATGTCTCGCCATCTTGGGTACATCTTATCTCACACACAAATCAACTCATAGTCACCAGGACTCCAAACATGCTTAAATAATGTAACCTTTATGCATATTTTTATTATTCTGAAATTCTGTATAATAAAGCACCCTGTATACTACAGTATACTACAGTATGTACTCATGAACACATCATGAATTATTCATAATGACATAATCACATCTATATCAAATTTGTGTAGCATTACCTGGTATACCTACATGTGCAGGTCAGTCTTTTTATGATGAGAAAATAGAGTCACAATAAAAGTCACAATCATAAACTGCACTATAAACCTCCTATCAAGACAGGATGCTACCTCCGCCAAATCCAGCCTGCAAGAAACTGAACCATAACCAGGCTCAATAACTAGCAGGTCATATCAACTAATTCTAATATTGTTCTGACAGCAGACAGCATCACAACGCGTACATTTGCTATCAGCTTATTTATCAGTCGTTTTATATAAATGAAGAAGAATTTCAGGGCATAAGGAAAAAGGATCTTCGAATGCTGCCCATCATTGCCTACAATACAAAGCGAGTGCACAACGGCACTTGCTTACCCAAAAAGTATCCACTGCTTTATTGTCAGCACTAATGACAAAACCAAAAAGTTCCCATACGCTTGATTGAACTCTGGATGTATTTTCAGTGACCTGGCATTCAACTTTCATCAATTTCGGTCTCAGACTCTCAGAACTCTGATTTCGTTTCATGTATGCATTTTAGCGAGGGAATTTAACGTAAAAGTAATTGCACTATTAGTGTTATTACTAATCGTGTAGTAGCAATATTTGTGTCAGCTGAACTTAACACAGGGTTTCCTAAAGGACCAGTTATCTATCAGCTCATTTTCAGTTTGTTTATGAATTCTGAGCTTGCATATGAATGGTGATGAGAAGTCATGATAAAACAGGGGAGACATCTGATTCATAAATTATTCAAAACGAATGGAAGTCTCTGTCAAGCCACCAATCCCTTGAAATTCAGGTAGTGGTCAAAACCTCCAATCAACTTTCCCCAATTTTGCAACCCCAAATTATTTAGTCGGCTGCTGGTACCTGCCCCTACTCAGTAGAAGGATGTTTGTGACGACCAGCCCACGCCTCTTTCTACACTGCAGATGCACCAAGTTGCTGCATGTGTCGTCAGGGGAAGAACAAGGACAGAAACATCCTTGGTTCATGCATTGACATCATGCATTTTGTCAGTAAATTGTTTCTATAATCTCATCACTAATCTTGTGTATTTCTATATGACCAATGTATCTTTGTCTATATAAGTTAAGAGGTAAAATGTACATTTTTGCTATGCACATTTTATTGCTGAGAGTCAAAAAAACATCTGGAATAATGGAAAAATAACTGAATGAGAGTTTGTTTGGCCTTGCCCAAACCCATACTATTACCCATTACTACACAGCAAAATGTCTGGTGTTAATTTAACACTAACAGTGTACACATGAGAGCAACTGGAGTCATATTTACACTGTTAGTGTTGAATGAACACTGGACATTCTGCAGTGTAGTGCGATGGTGCAGAAAATGTATATACCATTGAATTAGTAATGGTTAATATTATGGTTTTGGGCAAGGTCAAACAAACCCTCCTTCCTGTTCCTGTTCAGATACCGCAATGCCTACAGCCACGCTAAAAACCATGTGTCGCAGTGTGGGAAAATGCAACAGTGAGAAAAACAGAATAATGGGCCCATCTCTGCATTGTGAACAGTATTTAAAAAAAAAACCCTGACTCACGTTCTGTTTGCATGTCATTGTTCCAGAACAGCCGCATGCAGTGTCCTCAGACAAAGGTTTTTCCATCCATAATTGGTGCAATGAACAGTGTGGACCGTTTGGAGCTGGGATGAAAATATGAGTACTGCTGAAGACCTTAAAATACCAGCTGTGATACCTCATGTAGTGAAAGAGGAGGTAGGAAAACATACAGTAAAAACAACATGAAATCTTTATCTTGCTGTAGCTTTAGATAGAACCATAGTTCTACTGCGCTGCATAAAAAATGTGCTGAGTCGATTTGCATACAGCTACCGCGTATAACTATCATATATGTGGCATTTAAAACATGTGGCAAGCAACAATGTTTCAGGTCGTGGACATTATGCTCATGGTAAATATATAGGTTTTTTTCCTGAAATGGTTAAACATTTTTATATAGGTCATTGCAACAGGCAAATGGATCAGACTGGAGAAAACTACTTTTGTGGACCCTTCTGGAAATACAAGGTAATGAAAACAATTTCGTTTTTGGTTTCTCCTTATTTTGAGTGAAGGTTACGGTGCCCTTCAGCATTACTGATCTAGTAAGAGAGCTTCACGCATGGCTTTTTATAATGCTATGAAATTATATGGTTGAATTTAGCAGAAAACAGATAATGTAACAGGTTTGGCAAACCGTTTGTATGGTTGTTTGTGCATCTAGGACTTGGGAAACGTTGAAGAGGACCACCAGACGAAGCCACACAGCAGCAGATGGTGCGTGGAGTTTGACATGAAAGATGTAGTGAAGGACTAAGGGAGAAGTGAAGGGTTAAATAAATAATAGGGGTTTTTTTGTTCACAGGTGTGCAAGTATTCGCCCTTCTGAAAAGAGCTCTGCATGAAGACTGTGTCATCTTGGTGAAGCAATTTCGACCCCCGATGGCCTGTTACACTCTTGAACTCCCAGCAGGTCCTGCATTTCTGGGCCAACGACTGGGCAGTAGATAAAACCTCAGAGATGCATGGCTAAGAGTTAAAGCTCATCGTTTTCAGCTTTTTTTGTTTTTTTTTTTTTAGATTTTTTCTGTAAAATTATTCTTTATTTTCCCTATCTATTAAAAAGGGTGACATGGTTTAAATAGATTTTTCACCTTAATTGTATGGTATTCTATTTTTCTTTAAATTTTCATCCAATTTCTTGTTTCACTGATTTTAAAAAATACCTGAAAATGAGTAGCTTTGGTTATAGCCTGTCACAGCTCCACAGACTATCGCCCCTCCCCCTGCCCCGCCCCATCTGCCATACACACACCCCCTGAAAAGTGGCCTACAAACATATAAATAAATCTATTTATTCTTTGCATCTTTCCTCTGTGCATCACTCACGCCAGTTATGCTTTTATTATCAGTATTATGATCATTTTGCCTTTAACAGTAATGGAAACTTTTAAGAAGTCAGTGACCCTAAGAGCAAACGGCCAAACAATTAATTTATCATGATTGATTTTTTTTTTTACCAGTTTTTACATATATTGTTTATACCTCCAGGCTACCAGCTGTTGTCCTTGGTTGTAAATAGGCGATATATAATGATGGATCGCTGTTATATAGAAGCCTCAGCTGGAAGTAAAGTCTTAGAGTGTTTCCACGTTTCAGAGTTAAGGTAGATAAGGCTTTGGGTGAATGGAGCTTTAATTTCCTGTTTCACACTTTAGGGTTGATTGATGGCAGCGAGAGTGCAGAGGAAGCCGCTCTGCGAGAGCTGAAGGAGGAGACGGGGTACAAAGGGGAAGTAGCTGGAGTCACCCCAGGTAGGGCACTTCCTGTTTTCATGTGAGTCTCTTAACAAGCGTGATAAGTTGTACTGCATGCGACTGAATGATACAAGCCCCAACGCATGCAATGCATGTGACTGGATGACATGAGTATCCTGTACTTAACATGATGACATGTATTTGCATGTGACCCGATGATGTAAGTATTCTGCATTGTGCAGGTTATGTATGTGAGAGAGGAATGGTGGACAGCTTGCATGGGTAGCACATTGCTATTGAGTTACGATTAAAAGTAGCTACTGTCAAACAGCCCCCAAGCTGATATTGCTGTCCTTTTATGAACATATGATTGCAGGTGACCCTCCCACATTCCGTGGGTTTGGTAATTGTCCCTTGAAACTGACAAACCATTTGAGCTCTAGACAGCGCAGAACTCCAGTCTGGTTTAAAATGCTCACAGCGCCTCACAGGTGCTCGCTTCGCTTTGCTACGTTGTCATGCTCGTTTTGCTTGCAAATTTTATGCTGAGCCCCTAATCCCCATGATGTGGGAGGGTCACCTGTATCTAGCTACCCCATATCTCCTCCACAAACCACTCTTACGATCTAGCTCAGCTGATTGGAGCAGGAGCATGGCCTTCCTACCCTTAACTGTGGACACATGGCCCAGCCTGGCATCATCAAAGTCTCATGGGAAGAGGCTAAGCTTCAGTCGAATGTGCTTGCGGTGCACCCCAACAATATTTACTTTGAACCTCCTCTGTTCCAGTCCGCCACAGCCATTTGTTACATCCCTATGAAATGAGTGGAGGAGAGAACCTGGAGCGTTGAAGAGGTTGAACTGGAACTGCCTTCTTCAGTGACATCACAGCTTATGTTAACTATTGATGAAGTGACCATATCCCAACTTTGACTACTGCTGAGCACCCAAAACACCTGATAGCCAATCACAGTTCTCACATATTGCCAGATCATTTTATGCCTCAAAATATTAACGTCATTTCCTCCTATATTTTATCTGCTTATTCCATTGTTACTCGTTTGAGCAAGGCATTTTGTACAGGTAAAGATATACATCTCCTGAAACAATAACAAATCTGTCACAGTAACTAATACCGATTTAGTAAATTTAAATCTTTAGATGTTATTTAAATGAGCATGAGTACTGTGTCAGATTTATCGGTTGGTTCTTCAATCAGTCTATGCATGTCCAGGAATGGAAACTTATGTTTCCCGTTTGCTCGTGGCTCATTCCGTTTGCTCAAGTTTCTCATCTAGGGCAAGCATGAGAACTAGTATTTCTACTGTGTCAGCTGAGTGACGTTTTCTGACTCTGATTGTCAGACAGCCATGCAAGGCATGCGTCTGATTGACATTACCCAGAGTGCATTGCCATGTCTCTGAGACCCTCGGCAGCTGAGCATATGGTGCTGCGGAGTACTGGTGGACGAAGTCACAAATGCACAGAGCAGAGAACAGAGAACCACTGGAAGAACAGCAGGGAGCAAGCTAGGAGGAGAATTTGGAAAAATGTGTTTCTACAAGTTATACTGCATTTTAGGTTCTGTTCATATCCGTGTATTGATTTCAAGCTTCTCCAAATTAGTCCTGCTGCTGCAGCAAGAGATCTGTCATCTTGATTTTTGGCCTGGCAAGTTGTGTCAGAAAATGTTTTGTCTTTCCTAAGTGGCTTTACCTGACATGAAATGATTGCTCTGCTCATTTCGTTTTGGAATCAGATACGTAGGTTTAACAATATATTAATAACATGTATTGAACGAGCGCGCCCCGGTAGCTCATCCGGTAGAGCGCGCCAGGCCCTACCACAGCCGGCCTAGGCCCTTTGCTGCATGTCCTCCCCTCTCTCTCTCTCCTGCATTTCCTGTCTGCCTCTGTACTGTAACTGTCTATAAAAGTGGAAAAATCCCAAAAAAATCTTTAAAAAAAAAAACATGTATTGAACGATAAGAACAGGAGAGTAAATTATGAGGTCACTGATTACCTGATAAATATGTAGTACCCATTACTCAAATTCAGAAAAGACATCGCTCCTGCCAAAAAGAATAAATGTACAGCACAAACTAACTTTTCATATGTTGGCAGTGCTCAAATATTAACCAAATATATTTGGACCTAGCGCAATAAAATCTCTGTGGACAAACCAAGGCAGATGCCAGCAACTGTGACATTCCATGTCAGTAAGTGCGTCAAAGCTGTTGGCCAATTTTCTTTAACAAAGATGAAACTAAACTGATTCAACTGTAAGCCCCATTTGGAATTACCCTTAGCCCACCTTATACTTCATTTTCTTGTTGTATTTTGGCAAATATATTTTATTTATCAAAATAATGGTCTCAATCTTTCCTAAACTCATTCATTCAAAGGTTCTTCATAGTAATAAGTTCATCTTCAGTTATAACCTTTGACCTCTTTCACCATATCTCTTCATTATTTGTTAAAAACACAGGATTGACATATGGTACTGGATTAATCTGTAAGTTTAGTTTGGTTTAATTGAATAGAATGTGCCTATATGGAGAATGTATTTTACTGAGATTATTAAGTGTATCTGACTGAATCTTGGCAATAGTCACTGACAAGAAACTAGTGGTTTGATTTAATTTTTCTGTGGTAAACTCAATATTTGAAAATCTTTTGAGATTTGCTAATTATACATAATTACTGAAGGAAATCTGTGATGGAAATATAAAAATTTTACAATATCAAATGTGGTATTCATTATTTATAACGATTCTCAGTTATGGTGGTTGATGGGCGATAACTTGTATGTTTCTTCAATAACCTAAATTGTATTTTTGTTTCCATAGTGACATGTCTTGATCCTGGCCTGTCTAACTCCTCCACCCATATCGTCATGGTAACAATCAATGGAGATGATCCTGACAACATCAACCCCATACAGCAGCTGGGTAAGAAGGATTAACGTATCCATGGGTACAATTTTGCTGAGGAGTCTTTTGATTTGTTGGAACAAGTCTTGTCAAAGCACATGTACCTCCCCCCATTTTGATTCTTGAAGCCCCAGTTTCCTGTCATTAATCTCTATATTGCTTGATATACTCAAACAAATTAGTTAATTAGAAAAGATATACGCAAGCCAAGGGCACCATAATTCGCTCTAAATAATGACTGAATACATGCTATCTATTTTAAACCATTGCTAGATAGTTGTCTTGGTTTCAGTCACATTTCTCATCCTCCTCTCTCTTTTGTGTTTTTCAGATGATGGAGGTATGGATTTTCACTTGTGCATTTTCATCTATCATTTCAATGATTCAGCTTTAGATGTAAATCCACATATCCACAGCTTATATGTATTTTACTTCATCATATCTTAAGCTTTTGTAAGTTTGTAAGAACGTTACTGTGTGTTACGTTGTACCTCTTTTTCCAATTACAGAGTTTATCGATGTCGTTCTTTTGCCCCTCTGCAAATTTCAAAATGAAATTGATGGTAAGTTCATTTCGGTATTTTTTACACCGAGGTCTCAACCGGTGGATTTTATTGCCAGGTCATGTACTATCTGCAGTGACCTTTGGGTCTTCAAGTCCAGTCTTGAAGTCCACAATAACGGTGATGGATATTCTCCATATTTTACATAAATGACAGGCCTATATAGGCTGAATGGTTTATTTTCATTGAAATTATGTGCATTTATGTTCTTATGATTTATTGGTAATTAATTACATTACATTACATTGCATTACATACATTAACTAATTATGGTTACTTGTAATCAATGACAATGACCCCAAAACAGGGGTAAAGGCACTTTTTGGGATTTTTACTTTACAGTTTAAGATATTTTTGTGACTTGTATAGAGCTGGTTGAAGTTAACTTCAACAAAATTGTATTGCTGCACTGTAATATAATAGAGGAATAAGAATTGTACAGTTGAATATCAAGAGGTAGATCAACCAAAGCCTTACGTACAATTTCAGCGACATGATTTATGACGGTAGATAGCAAACTACTTTGATTAACCTCATGCCCTCTCTTTCACCAGCAAAACAGTTTTGCATACATTAAATATTTACGTAAATCAGGCCCAACCTTTTTAATAAGACTACTATGTTGACCATAAGAACAAAACTGCTTGGACATAGACAGAATTACAAACACCGGTGGGGAGCTGGCTAATTGTTGGTTAACGAAGAACTACACTCTTTGTAATCAAATGCTTTACATTTCCTTTAAAGTAGATTAAGCACGCATCACCCACCATCAATGAAGTAAAGATAAATATTTCAGAAATGTTGATAACAGCTGTCCTAGAGCATGCATTCTCATGTAATCAGTGCCATTTTGATATTTCTGTGGAATAAAATGAGACATGACACAGGATAGTTTGGCAAAACGGAAGTCTAAAGAGGCCATTTTGAATAAGGATGCCACCTCATTACTCATAGTGTTATGACTGTGTATGTATTTCCCCTTTGAGTTAAGCGTTTCCAAAGCAGACATCTACGTTATCGTCGTCAATGAAATCTCACAAGACAAACTGGACAAATTGGACAGGATTGCAATGAAGCTGCATCCCACTACGTTTAGTTGTGAGACGTAGGAGAGGTTTATGAAACAGATGGCAGCTTAATATTATAATTCAAAAGACGTGTTGGCCCGTCAGTCATTAATCCTGTGATTATGGGAAAACAGCTTCGGGGCGAAAATTCTCGGTATCTCGTCTATACCATATATTATCATAATGAGCTGAGACAGGCAGCCAGCTAAGAGTAGAATCTTAAGTACAGCTAAAAAGTACAACTTACTATAATTTATGGTTATGATACATTCTTGGAATTTTTACCATTCCTCTATCATAAATCTATCAGATTTTCGTTGTGTTTTGGGCAGTGGTAAAAAAATGCAAGTACCGATATTTTACTGAAATAATACTGAAACACCACTTTGGTACAAAAAATATCTGACATTATTTGGACATAATTTTTTCATATTATGAAAAATAAGATAATGTCATCAAACAAAATAGAATTCCTTTTATTACTAGTTATGGTTACGCTTGGACCTCATTTTGAAATATTCATTGCCCTGGTACACTTTCCTGTGAAGTGCACTATATTAAGATATAAGTGACTGAAAACCTTGAAAAAGAACTTTCAGCCCCCTGCACGGTGTACTCCAACTTGTTGAGTTTGGTAGTAGTGTAATATAATGGTTAGGGGGCAGGGCTTCTAACTGTGAGGTCAAAGGTTATCTTCCCAGGAAGGGCCACTGCTGTTTTACATATGAGCAGGATTTTTCACTTGAAATTCTTCAGTACATTTCCATCCGTATGAATGGATAAACTGTGCACGTCTGTCCGGAAAAGAGCAGCTGTCAAACGCCATAAATGTAACGAAAAACCACGTCTAGTCAAGGTTCCTGCCATCTGTTGAACATGACATTTGTGGATGTTCCATACAAACCCAAACAAAATAATCATGGCTTCATTAATAATTTATTACAGGCTTCTCTGTAGTCATTACCATGATATTACGACAAAAGCTATTCGCTGTGATGCGAATGTAAGGTTTTTATTTAGTAAGCATGTATGGCTTAACACAAAAAAGTCCAGAGGGTCAAAGAGCTCTATTTTACTGGTTCAAACTTAAGGCATGATAGTCAAAATAGGCTGTATTACTGTGATGTCAAAACTGTGCAGGGTACAATTTCAAACAAATAGACTGTGACAGTTATGAGGCTGCAATTATTTATACTCAAAACTGCTATAAAATTAGCTTTGCCCTGGGTTTTCAGATAAATTATGTACTCATTTTTGTGGTATTATATGATCTTTGTTATCATTACACTATTATTTGAGACTGTCAAAATGAGGCCCAGAAACAAATAAAATTGTCCAACCGGAAGAAACAGAATAGAATAGAATATAATTTAAATAGAAAAAACATTACAAAATAATTGGTCACAGTCTAGAGCTCAGCCAGTTTCATTTTTTAAAAAACTACCTTTAGTTACTCTCTAACTGTTGTAAAACCTTCTGTTGGTCTTCCGCAGGTGTAGATTTTCAAAATTCCTGGATTCCAGCCAGCCCGGTTCCCCTGTGGTAAAGTAATGGTCATATATTAGAATAATATATTCCAGCAATTTTGAACATTTACTCCTGCTGAAAATAGACCAGCTCACAGCTCAAAGCCCTGTGAACATTTGGGAACATTTCCAAGAAGGGAACGCTCCATTAAAAAAAAAGGGGAAAGATAAAATGTGATGAAATAGTTCATGTTCTAAGTCAATAGTGGTTGCAACAGCCGGCAACTGCTGACTTAAAATCGTTGCGTTTTGATTGTTGTTTGCCTCAGTTGGCAATAGGCTGTGCTACTGGACCACAAGTTATATACTTCAAACAAAATTCAAACAGAATTCAGAGGTGGGAGGAGACATTTTTATATTCCATTCCATACAGCGTAATGTACAGTTTTTTTTTACAACTGTATATTATATTATTTTACAACATTGTTATTTAGCAAAGGAAAAAATGTACAATATCCTGAAAAGCAGGGGTGTCGCCAGACCGTATTTACTGGGGCACGTGCCCCAGTTGTTGGCCTGTGCCCCAGTAGCGCTAAAAGTCTAGCAACGTCCCTGCTGAACAGGCTTGGGGTTAAAAGCTGTCCAAAGTTTATCAACATCCAGGATGCAGTCATATCCTGTAACAGTTAAAAAAAAAAAAAAAAAAGCCGGACCACATTTAGACTATTGTGTCCAGTTTTGGGTAGCACAATGTACAATCCATATGGATTCTTTTGGAAAAAATACAAACGGCAACAGGTATGGAAGGTAAATGTCTCCAGGAAAGAGGCACTCTCGTGAGGTATTTAAAGTTGGGCTTTGAATTGATCAAAGAGATTAAGAGAGTGAACCGCAAAATATTTTTCAGGTTGAGGTCTGTCAGCAGAACAAGTTGTCACAGCTACGATTTGTTAAAGATAAATTTTTTAAAGCTGAGTTGTCAAGGAGAAATAGTTCTCTAGATAGTGTTATTAATCAAAGATCCCTGAACACTTTTAAAGCAAGGATACCCATCAGTTAAAATGTTACCATGAAAAACAAGCACAGTCATATATAAAAATTAAAATAGAAGTTCAAATGAAACCACTTTATTTGCTTGCTTCATTTGAGTTTTTGTTTCAATATGAAAGTGTTGCTGATTTAACTTCATGCAAGTGGAATCTTCTGTCCATCTGATGGTGCTTTGAAGGAAACAATTGTCTGTTTTGAACTTGCACAGATGTTGTGTATCCACTTTTCCCCAGAATTATTAGACATACTTTGGTTTATTCCATTTGACTGTGCTCTGGCTTGCCATCTATCATTGGACCAAAACTCCCATGATGCATTTCCTGTGTCTGGCCATGAAGGAAATGATTCAGAGCTGAGCTATTTGATGAGCGGGGGCATAACATTGTTTAGGGAATCTTCCTCAATACTTGACTGAGTCCAGGAAGTGGAGGTACACGTTAACTACACTTATTGCATAACATTGAAATCTGATGTGCCAGTAGGCCACAAAAAAAACATTTTTGTTAATGTGCCCTGAAGCAATGTATTGTGGGTGCTGAATGATGAATGAAAGGGAAAAGCAAGGTTCACTGTGTTCTTTCAATAAAATGACAGGGAACATCAATGCAACATATATTGATGATATAGAAGGGATTAGTGTGTTTTTAGGAGTTGCGCTGTAATCGAGACACCTAAAAAGGCTTTTGTAGATATTTTTTAAAAAAGTATGTTTTCTTTACCATTCATTTTTCTGTCTCTGAGCTCCTAGCATTTCAACTCAAGATATCACCATAAGGGTTCCTGAGATTTTGGAAGCTTTTTTCAAATGATAGCATGTTTTGGTAAAAACCAAATGACCCACTTGTTGCCTGCCCACTAGCCTAGAAAGTCACCTGAGCCTGCTATTTCCGTGACCTCATTCTTTACAAAATCTGCACAACAGCCAGGCTCATACTTGAGTGACTTGATCTTTGTACTATTCACAGATAATGAGTAAATCCATCATTTTATTCTATTTTATTCACTTGATTGATCTATGTTGTGGATATACATACGTACAATTTTGTACTTGTATTTATGTATGAACTTTTCTTGGGCTTGTGACCCTTGAAAAAAGATGACAGTCTAAATGACTTTACTATATATTTGTGTGTTACATAGATAGCAATCTTTGTCTTCCATTTCCTTTTCTGGATAAACTTTACAGAGTTTCTGAGAGGGGAGAATATCGTGGTGGATGCTAAACTCTATGCGTTTGCCATGGGAATGACACAGACTTACCAGCAAGCTGATCCCGACACATCAAAGACTTATTCCAATATTTTCTGATTCACTCCTTCACTTTCTGCAAGATCTTCTGGAATTCTACCATGACCATGGAGAGGAACATCATGGAGAATGTTCCCAGTGCCAGCTAGAAAACAGTAATTTTGCTCTTAAGGTCATAGAGAAATTGTCTGATCATACTGTCAATGATTTAACTGGAATTAAAACGGTTTTCACTGAACTAAATGACTGCTTTACCATTAATTTTTTAAACGTTGAGCATTCGTGTCTTACGAACACGAGTGTTTGTAACTGTGACTGAGCGCTACAGGCTATGACTGGAGGTTTGCATTGACTCAGCCACACTGGGGGATGGGGGTTAAGCCAATAAAAAGTCATCAATGTTTTTGCGCTCTAGCAGCATCTCCTGGCTGGACAGGCACCTACAAGCAAGTGAACAGAATATATGCTGACTTTGTGTTTCTCCAACAATGTAGGCAGTATATAACTGGTGATGCATCTGCATTGTGGAAAGTGGTAAGGACTAGCTGACACATGCATTGTGACATGTTCATTGCTTCTCCTCTTCAGTCAGTTAAGGTGTGAAAATGAGTCAGTGATCTTAAAGTGTACAAACATCAAAAACACATAATGTGTACACACCAGAAATGCACACACACCTGGTTTGCACCCAGAGATGCACATTTTAAGCAGAAAAGCACTGCACACAGAAGCACTACATATTAAAACCTCTTCTCACTATATCAGTCGCTGTAGTAGTTTCGAGATAAGAAAATTGCTCTATATTTATTGTTACAACCAGCACCGACTGGAGTCCCCTGAAGGTGACCTGCTCTTGTACCCTTCAAAGAAGCCTTAGGAACGTAACAATTTAAAGTAGGTACACATCAGTTCCCATTTGAAAAATGTTCCCATACCAAATGTTTTGATGGACGGTTTGTCATATGGAATTAAAGTTGTGAAGGAGCGCCTTTTTGACATTGAACTCATGTTTGACATTGACATCTGGCAAGCTTCTGTTTGCATTGCTTGGAAAAGTAAATGTTAATACACTTAATTTCCATGGTAAATGTGACTCCTCCATTTTTCAGATATTAGCTACTTTATTAACCAACACTACTTCTGTACCCCTCTCATTTTACAGAAATAACCAATCCCAGCTCTTAGCAATGGCAGAGTTAAGCGCAGATAACTGCAGAAGCTTCAATTATAGTGTATCTAGCATTCTTGTAACCAGCTAGCACATCAATTGTAACATATTTGCAAACACCAATTTGACTGACGAGCTTAATCTTGAGTGACTTCTTCCTAACTGCGTGGGGCTGCCAACTATGATGTCATTGATAGTAAATCGCAAAGTACACTGGTAAAAGGTCAAACTGGTAGAACTTTGGACACTATATAGTATGTAATGCCATCCCTGGTGCTCAAGTGTACTGGCTCAATGTGAAATTGTGTCTGCACAGTGCTTTCCTTTGAAAATAATGGCTTCCAAAGTAGGTGGGAAACTGCGAGTATATGAAAGGTGTTCATAGTGGCAACAATGGGCTGATTTGGCTGCTGAAATGGCAGTGTAATAACATTTTCCAAAAACCTGTGGGCCTTGTAATTGTCTTAGTAAGATTTTAAAATGAAATTAAAGCAAATGAACCAAAATGTTAAAATGTTTCCACCATAAGCTAATAAAATTGCATGTGGGCATGCAACATGGCACTGTACCCTTAACAGTATTACATACATTTATTAAACTTGGTACGTGTGCTGACGACATTTTTAAACATAAATCCTACAGCAGTGTCCAAAACCGAAAAATTGGTGGTGCTATTGAGTTCAAAATATAAAATAATGAAAAAGTCACAAAAATCAGTGCCTTCTCATTTCGTCACACACAATTTCACATTAAGAACATGAACTTGAAAACAACTATTAACTTTTTTTTAAGTGTTATTAACTTTCTTTTTTCTTTACATTTTGTCAATCGGTTTAATTCCTTGAGTGCTTCCTTTCAGTAGCAGCTGTATTTGAACTTGAAGTTCATGGGAGTTATTTTCTTATTATATTTGACAGCAGCGCTGTGGTTATGAAACAACGGGCTTGGAATTCCATGCATTTTAGCACCTACTCTTCCACTTGTCTTATGATAACAGCTCATCATTCTTCTTCTCTGCTGGTTTCTGTTGGTTTAGATTTGGCCGCACGTTGGGAATAAAAATATGCCTGGGTTTGGTCAGGTCCAGCGCTTTGCCCTCAGCATGCGCAGTGCAGATCTTTCTCCAGTCTCTTCCTGGGCTTTACCTCCTTCCAGCTCCCACCCTCCTCCAGCTGACTTCTACTCTTGTGCACTTTCGCGTTATTCAAGTGGCGAACAGGACTAAAAAACTGGTTCTGCCAGGTTTTCAGGGGCTTTGCAGTTTCCCTGGGTGGAGTTCCTCAATGGACAAAAAATGCTAAAGACTGTGATCAGAATAGTGCTTAAAGACAACAAGGAATTAAACATATGGAGAGGATTTAAGTAACCCCGCACAAACACCTCACGGTAAGAGCTGAACTGGTTTTGTGCTTTCTTGTTTGCGCGTTGGAAGATCGGGGGAGGTAACTAGCCAGCTAGCTCTGCAAAGTCCAGACAGAAGAAAATGTAACCGATATTCTAAACTTTGTTGGATGTTTTTTTTCCTATGCTAGGTTTTGCTACCGATCTGATTTTGCTGTTTAGGTAGCGACGTGATTTAATTTGCTAGCTGTTCATGCTCAATGCATAACTAGGTCTGTCAAGTTTGGAAATGGGTTTTCACAGTTAGCCTCCATAGCCAGGCAGCCGAGGAGGGCTGCAGTACTAGCGAAACTCCTGGAGCTGTCAAGAATTAGTATTTTTGTCAGACGTAAGTTTGCATTTTGACCATTAACAAATTCGATGACTTTGGAACTAAGATTTTAAAAACGTCATTTCATTCCATGTGGAAGGCTAAAGAATGAGCAATATCAGCCAGTTGAGTTGTTTTGTTGGCAGTACCAAAGTTAACATAGCAAAAATTGTTTCTTTAACACACATTTGTAATGTAAATTTTGTATGCGACAATGTAAATGTTTAATGTTAATTTTGCATTTCATGCCAATATAAATCTATCCACCTCAGGTGGCGAGATGATAACTACCTGCACCCAGCCTGCGTCGCTGGTGCAAAATGGAATGCGTGAAAAGTGTAGAAAACTACTGTTTGTTCATGTATGTACATTTAAGTTAAACTCACTGGAGGTCACAAGTCAATGTAAGTTAAAAGGAAGAGGGACATTAACATAGACAAATTCTGACAAATTATCAAGGTGGTACAACAATGAGATACAAGGCTAAAGGCCCGATAGCATGATCCTACCCAGAGAACTGTGGAACAAAAGTTAAACTAACCTTGCGAGTTAGTTGGCTGTTGCCTATATAATAAATAAAAGCCGCAGATACCTGTTGATTTGAAATATGATTGTATAAAACTACTAATAACCCGTATAAATGGTGGGGTTTGGCTGGACATGATCAAAGCATGACCACCTCACAGGACACGCACCGGTTCCGTTCGTTTCCGGTTTTACTTGCAGTCTTCCCTTCCAGTGGACAGTATTTATTATATAGTTCAACGTCGTTACGTTTCCAGTCAGAGATGGAAATTTTGGTAACGCAAGTTGTTAAATGCTTGCATCATGTAAACTTTTCCAAAGAAAGCCATTTGTCTTACAGCTAGTGTTATTAGTTGTTAATTGTAAAAGAAAACGGATTTCTTCAAAAAAAATCGTTTTTGTTTACAAAGCCATTTCAAATCCTCGTCGAATAAGGGAATAGATCATCTGAAGTGTCATGGACAGTAAGGGATAATCAATAACTGATAAAGACAGTCGGTATATGTGACCACATTTAATTTTTTGAGGTGATAAAGATGCTGTAGGCTTATCATAAATGTAATCAAAGTTTGTAGCGGCACACTGAACAACTCTTGTTCAATTGGAAATCAGCAAAATTTCCCCCAAAAACAGTTGTAATGCCAAGAATGCAAAATATAAAATATAATCTTTAATAGGATGTAAGGTAAAGAGGATAAATCTCCAAGAGCAACGTCTGCACAAAGAAATAGGTTTCAGGTTTGCATTGTGAAGAAGGTTTCACTCATACACTGTGCACACTGCATATATTTGCAGACATTTATTCATAAATAGAATACATACCAAAGTACGTACTTATGCAGATACATACTCATGTTTATGGAGATATTCACATGCACCTGTACATGCCTTTTTGATATTATCAGTATTGACACTTGTTCTTTTGATCTCCACCAAACTGACTACATTGTAGCTTGTGACCACTTCCTGTTTTTACATATGGATGTGTCTAGTTCTAGCATTAAAAGCCCACCGTACTCATCGTAGTGTTTTTCAGCTACATAGCTGTATTTCATCTATATCACAACCTGTAGGTTGAAGATGGTATTGCGCAATGATCCATCTAAATCTAAAAATTGACATGTCAGTGAGAACGAGTATTTTGGCAGTAAAACACAATTTTCTGATTACCCCCTTGGAAAAAGTCCTATGTGCTCTGCGGTATCGTCTTACGCACATATATCAGATCTGACACCGCTATCCAGTTAGTGGAGTTCCTGAGAAAATGACTGGGCCACATGATCCCTTTAGGGGATCTTGATTTTCAGTGGTATGCACGTTTTTTTTTTTTTGTTTTTCGATAATGGGGAATGTTTTTGGAGGGAAAAGTGTGTACTTGATCGCACTGTGGTTACATACGCCATAAAAGCAGTATTGTCTCTACTCTTGGAACTGTGAATGAATCATGAGGTCGTATTTATCTAACTCAAATCCCCGTCTTCACTTCTCCATCTTACTATAACCCTCGGCTGGCCGATAAGACCAGCCTGTGATCATTACCAACCCCCCTCCCCTCCCGCACCTCCCAAAAAAAAAGTGGTCACACCCCATAGTCACACTTAAATTCTCTACTTTTTCGCTCTGGCATTGAACCCAGGTGGAGAGCATGCAGATGCATTCTTTGATAATGATTCAGACGTTACTGTTGCCATTTAATAATGATGGATAGGCCGCTGATGGTATGGAAGCGAGAAATATGTTGTTAGGACAGGCTTGTAGACACATAGGCCTCATTCCAATTGGGCAGTAGAAACCTGCACGTTGGCCTTATCGAGACAAAAAAAAATCTCTACTATGTTCAGTGAGATTACGATCTGTAGTGGCCTAATTAAGCAAATGGTAAGAGACCTGAAGGGGCATTCTCATAGTGGCCATGATACGGTACAAACATTTTTTTTTCTCCCAAAAACACTGCTTGACGGGTGATACGGTGGATGAGATGCTAAATATTTATGCATTTCTTGGGAAATGTCACCATGAATCATGATGAAAGCGTTCATTTACAAGTGCAAGTACAGTACCAGTACCTATAGGTGTCTATCCCCCTCTAGCTCAGAGCAGAATTAATTCATCAAGTGGCATTTGTAATTCGGTCACAGTTGCACTCCACATTGTTAACTAGCCTGTTTGCAAGTAAAATCCATTGACTGTAAGAAAAAAATCTCGGCAATGTACAGTGCGTACTATCGTTCTAAGCATGATTCTGACAGTTGGTGCTTGTTTACATTCCTGAAAGTACTTTGGGGTGACAGCAGACATGTCACTGCCTCGATTGTTGCGATAGGTGTTGGTTATCCTAACCTGTTGAGGGCAGCGATTCAGCAGACTGAGTGCCTGGTTTCCCGTGAAATGAAGAAAAGAAGAACATGGCTACTTTGCAGTGAATTCAAAACAGATTGGCTCTCAGCAAACTTGGGTGTTTCCTGGACGACAGGTACCTGAACTGGGAGTAGGCCCTAGGACTGACCCCTGAGGATTGTAATTCAACTCTGTGCTTTGTTGATAAGGAAGTTTCAGATGATTTTGTTGTCTACTATGACACGGGTAGATCAAAAACCAACTTTGATATAAATCAAAGGTGGTTTTTACAAAGGTGATTTTATACAATACCTTTGTCAGATCCCATTTTTAGCATTGTGTACAATTTTGGGTACCACATTATAGGAAAGATACAGACCTAGAGGCTCTTTAAAAAGTACAAAGAAAGGTAACTGAAATAGGTCCAAAATATAAAAGTTAAGATGAAAGACTTTATGGGACACTTTATTCTGGCTTCACAAAAGATGGAGTAAAGGAGACTGACACTTTTTTGAGGTTTTTGCATTCATTCGAGGGATTTAAAAATGTGAACTACAAAACATTTTCAGAGTTCTGTCTACAGCTAGTGAAATTCCACACCGATGTCAGGAAGCAGTTTTTTTTTTAACGCACAGTTGGAATTCATGGAACAGTTTTGTACGTCATGTACAACAGACAGAGACCTTCAGGGTTTTCAAGTGTGGACTTGATGACAACGTTAGATATTTTCTAGATTGGAGGTGAATTATCTTAGATGAGCTGAGTGGCCTGTTCTTAATGTTCGTTATGTATGATGATTATGTAAGGAATAAACCATAACTGGGTGTGGAGTTGTACGGAAAAAAACACAGGGCAGTGTGATGCGGTCTCGAAAGTGAAGACCATTGTGGTTTATTGTGCATGTACTATGACTGCTTGGAAAAGAAACAGGGCCGAATTCAAATCAACACTCAAATACAACACTCAAATACAAAAAAGTTGTGATTGTTCAGTGTTGTTTACAGCCTGGCCAATTTTATTGGCTCTGAATCTAATCTATGCTGTCTAGGTGTACCAGTTGGAAGTATGAGGGGACTGATTAAAATAAAAAAAAAAGGAGAAAAATGCTAGTCATCACTGAAAACATTTCAATTTGACAAGGTTTTTCACACAAAAGATAGAACTCAAATAATTGGTTTAATTTATTTCAATCATGACCTTGAATATACACTATGAACAATCTGTTTCCAAAACAAATTCAAACGGAAATTATTTTCTATTTTCAAAAAGACATACATTATATTTAAATATACCCAGAATAAAACAATAACAAACACTATTAGTACTATTATTGAAAGAGGAAAAACATGTTTTATGAATGGGCATTTGCAGGAATTTGTTTTGTAGGAATTGTGGGAATTGTAATATAGACTCTTCTTTACCTGGTCTGATATCTGATACACAACACAATGACCAACCAGCTGTCCCCCTCCCCTTGTATTGTCATCTCACTAACATCCAATAGACTACAGGCTTTACTCGAAAGAGGGCATTTTACAATTGCCCTATTTCAAAAGTGAATTGTTTTTCAGATCCTGTTGATAACAGAAAAGTGCTCTACCAGGAGAAATGAAGAACTAAGAGAGGGTTTGACTAATACCGATTAAGATAACAATCCCCTTAAAGTTACAATTATTACAGTTTTTTTTAGACATAAGGGTAGAATGAACCTTGTCCGCTTTCTCAACTCAAAAATCCCCTCCCCCACTCACATTATCACTAATAACAAACTGATTGACGTCGTCTTCACCATAAAAGGTAAAGCATCATTTTTTTTAAAAATGTGTTAATCTTAAATAAATATTATAATAAAATGGAACATGTAAAAAAAAAAAACAAACAAACGAGGGCTTGTGTTGTAAAAATAAACTTGCATATATCACTTACATATATTACAAAACACTCATAAAAATACATTGAAAACCCACATATGTCACCGAGTTATGTAATTCTGCATGGAAGATAACTGGGTAGAAATTTCTCTTTGGCGTTACGAGAGACTGACTGAGCTAAGAATGGTGATTGATAATGGGTTGGCTTGCTGACTCAGGAAACCGTAAACACTTGGCATGAACACATTTCACATTAAGTCACCCACACCCTACTAGGCCCAGAAATGAAAATTAAATGTAAGAAGGCCAAACACAATGTCATCAATCCAGCAGTATCAGAAATCACTGTGCAGAGTTACTTACTATATTTACATTTTTTAAAAATCTGTAACAAACATGTCCCATTGCCATGAATATAGGGTAGTATTCTCATTTATGTATTTTTCATTGGAATTCTTTTCAACATTCATGTACATTTGATATTGAAATATGAATGCATCGTATTGACTGTAGTGTTTCTTCCTGTTAATTATTGATTAAAATGGCCCGAGCAGACTGCCACAGTGCAGTAGATAATCGCTTAATCTTGAAATTTGGAATTGACAAATTGAGAGAACAAAGAGAGTGACTTCTGTGGTCACACCCCAGACATTCCCTTAAAAGGCTTTGCAGCCTCTGGTGGGTGTGTCCGTTGAGCTGCCTGAATACTGACAGATTTGGTCTACTGAAATCCCACTGGAAATGGTACCCTGGCAAGCTTTTAGGCTCATAAACTAAACACTGACCTGGTACATTTATGGATTTCAGTGCTTTAATAGTTCTGCCTTTGGGGCTAATATTTTCCATGTAGAAAGACTTTTTGAAGATGAGACATTTCCTAAGCTCTTTGAAAGTCTCTGTACTAATTGTCTTGGCATACAGAACGAAAATGTGTCTTACCAGAAACTGACGGGTGGGTGATTTCAGATTGAGACGTTCAAATGGACCTGCTGTCATGGAAGCAAAAGCTTGTGCATTATTCGAAAATGATTTCAACCTGTCCAGACTGCCCTCTTTTGGACAATGTAACGTTAGTGATCTCAGATTTGCAGTCTGCAGATGAGAGGAAAATGATATACATGTCGTATATAGTCTATTCACTGGCATGGTGTGGTTTAATGTATCTTTTATTATATGGTTATATTTATGATGTATGCGTATTTAAAAAATGCTGAGTAGCTGTTTTAGTAGGTACTACTGTATGTGTATGTTAATTACAAACATAAAGCTGTTGAAGCTAAAAGCAGCAGTCAGCAGTGTGTTAAGAGCAGTGACTTCTGGTGCATGTAGAATACATGTTTTATTATAGCCTGCATGAGTACATACAATAGGTCACATTGCTTTTATTTAGTCTTCAGTGGAAACCTACACATTCACCGTTCGTTCTGAAATGTTATTATTTGGGTTTCTGCTAAGCTATGTGAGGTATTAGCAAGCATGCAAGCTATCTAACTCTCAACTGCTTTGTGTCAAGACAGATGTGGTTAGAGATCAATCTTATGACAATATTTCAAACTACAAGCAGGAACCAGTGATGGTAATAAAAATGCAAGGAAGCCTTATCTGTACTGGTTTGACCCACTGAATGGGTCTGGTGGGGGTCGGGTTATTGTGACTAATGGTTGATTCTTTGTGAGGTGGATTCCGTGGAGATAAATACTTACAAAACTGTTAGTGATTTATTCTCTGAAGATTCTAAGAATTAGGTCATCACAGTGTTGGTATGACAATTAGATGACAGCTGTTTAAAGGGTATTGTGACATCACCCTGATCATTAAACCCACCCAGATTGGTTTTTCCATGAGTAGTAAAGTGCTTTGTTACCTTGGCAATAGAACTGTTTGGTTAACTTCCAGTTCTGGAATTCCGAAGCAACTCTAGCATTATTTGTCCTCTACTTTGTTTCGGGGGCAGTTCTCTCGAGGGAAATAACAAATGAAATTTGGTTTGCTCAAAAGTCAGTGGGAGGGGCTAGAAAGATTTCCGCAGGTAATCAGGAAGCAAATGCTGGGGGGGCTAACCGAAAATGTTCATAGCAAACAGGTGGCTTGAACAACAAATTGTGGCTAGAGCAAAATTGAGAACAAACAGTTCCATACAACTCAGTAGCATGTTCCACCAATGTTAAATAATAAATGGCCATTTGTAAAGCTTTGTACAAAGAGTTTAAACAGTAATAAATAGTTCAGTAGAATTTTTAGACAACATTGAATGCACTTACAAGGAATTAATGAGATCTGGCAAGTTGTATAACGGTACAGACATTTGAAGTTGGGCTTGGTGTCCAGGGGGGCAGTTATTATTTAAATGGTGCTCTTAGGAAAGATGAGTTTTTAATGAAAAATTTCACTTGATTTCTTCCACGGGAATTTAGTACCTCAAACATGAAACGATTTCAATGCAACTTAAAAGCTAAGTTGTATTTTGACACTAACTCTCTTGCCACCCTATCTAAAATGCTGGCCAGCAAATGAGATGGCATGTAATCTGAGAGAGCCGTACAGTCAAACAAGATGATCATAAGAATGAAAATGGACACAGATGGCCTCTGGGTGGCTGATGGTATAAACATGCTTGTTCACTAAGCAAAAGGCTATAGCCAGACGTATGTGTTGGCAAGGCAACAATGGGCCAAACCTTGCCAGGGAATGATGGGGGTAAGCCCATTAAGTTCTGTTGGCCTCCTCCTATGACCTATGACCTATGACATGGGCAGCATGTGATTGGTGGTGTGCCAGCAGTTTGCAAAGAAGCAAGGGCCAGTCGTCATATGAATCAAAGGAGTCACATGCTTATGGCTTCCTCTTCCTGAAATTTAGCAGATGGCTAAACTTCAGTTGAGTTCAGGTTGAAAACGGTGGAAATAATCATCGAAAACAAAAATGTGAAGGATATGGACACACATAATGAACTATGATTAAAGTAAATTTTTATTCTGTCACTGATCATTTTTTCAATACACTACCTCTGAGCTGTCATTATTAATTGCTCGAAAAGACTTTTTATGATTAATGCTTAATGAGATAATTGGTTATGCACCTCTTCTGTTTATGTAACAATTTCATAGATGCCCACATTTTGAGTATAACTGCTTCAGGTTGTCTCTTAAGTCTTAAGGTTATCACTTAAGGATATTGTGAGTTATTATATAACTGGCCCTACTAATTATTTTAATATAATTATTATGATTGTTTTTAGACCGTTCCTTTTTGTCTCCATCAGACCCAGCCCCTGTCCTATTCCTTGAGGCCCTGTGGAGCGCCCCCATATCTATCCTCCATGGCCCACCGCTCACAAAGCTCCTCTCAGGGCGACAATCCCCTGGACCCTCACTACCTCCCTCCCCATTACCGCGAGGACTACCGCCTGGCCATTGACGCCCTGGTGGAGGATGACCTCGAGGGCTACTATGCGTTCCTCCAGGGCACGGGCGTGGTGGACTTCCTGTGCCAGCCGGAGGTGGAGCACATCAAGCGCACGCTGCAGGTCCCGTGCGAGAGCAGCCTGCCCGAGCTGCCGTACGTGGAGACGGACGCAGATGGGTCCTCCGACACCTATTGGCCGGTCCACTCTGACCTGGAGGCCCCCGCTCTGGACCTGGGCTGGCCGCAGAACAACTTAATGGGGCCCACTGAAGTCACGACGTTGGTCAACCCCTCGGACCGCAACATGCCTAGCATCAAGGAGCACGCCCGGAGGCTCATTAAAAACGCCCAGCAGGTGGGCCTCAGGCTTCCATGCTATGTGTAAACATGACTCAGTCCTTTACGCACTTACTTAGGCATTTAGCAGACGCTCGTATCCAGAGAGACGCACAGTTTACATATTACTGCAAGTCTTACAGCACTGTGAGAAAGACTTACAGTTGACGTATTGCACATTTGGATATCCACTGGATATTTACTGAAGCAGTTCAGATGGAGTACCTTGCTTAAGGGTACAATGGCAATACTTCCGTAGTGAATCAAACCTGACTCATGTCTTAGTTACAAGCTCAGCTCCCTAACCAGCATGCTAAACTGTCATGGGATGTTGACCATTCTCAGTGACTTACTTTCTTTGTCGGTGGTCTGTCTGGTGCCTGTGGTCCCTAGTCCTAAGGGTAGAGTTGGCTGGTCATATACTGATCTGTGCCCTCTCAATTTGAGAAGATGCTGCAGAGAACCCATAGGATTAAAACTATGAATTCCCAATCCAAGTAGGCATCCAGTCCATAACAACCAAACAATATGCAGTATTGAGTTTGACTTTAAGGTTACATGATTAACCTGGCAGTATTAAGAGCCAGTTGGTAACAGCAGTGTGGTAACAGAAAGGTTCTTCCCTGTCTTCCTGGCAGGTAATTGCTGTAGTGATGGACATGTTCACGGACATTGACCTCTTCTCTGACCTCCTGGACGCCACCATGCGTAATGTCGCCGTTTACATCCTGCTGGACGAGCAGAACTCACACAACTTTACCACGATGGTCAGCAACTGCAAGGTCAACCTGGAGAGGGTCCATGTGAGTCTTTTTTTATTTTATTACATATATCATAATTAATTTAACCCCAGGAACTGATGATAAACAGTCAAAGTTGTAGTAGTGAGTGTGATATATTGTCTTCAGGGTTGCTGTCTAAGTGTGGATCCCCAGCACACCTTAAGTAGATCTCTGCTAAAAATTCAAAAGAATTTATGTAATTGTGGGTAATTTTGCTGCAGGTAATTCACACTTGTATGCTTGCTTGCAGTCAATGTCCTTGTTTGTGCTACAGTGAATGCATTTGTGTGTTGAGACTAGTGCAATTAAAATGCAAGTCTTTTTAATTCTGTTTAGGCATGTTTATGCAGTGGTTAATATGCATCTGTGCAGCAGGTAAACCATGTGTTTGTGCCATTTCAGCTGCAGTTAATCTGGTTGTGCAGCACGTAATGTATGTTTGTGCTTTGGGTGACATGAATTTCTGTTGCATGCACTTAATGCATGTAATAATTAATTGCTCGAAAAGACTTTTTATTGCACTCCAGTAGGTGTGTTCGTGCCAAAGCTGTTTGTATTTGTGGCAGTCGATCACAATGTGCATTTGTGTTAATGTATGTGCACTAGGGTTAATGTGTGTGCGTGTGCATGTGTGTGTGTTTGCGTTGTAGCTAATGCGCGTGAGGACCGTGCCGGGGACCACTTATTTCTGCCGCACGGGGAAGTCCTTCAAGGGTCAGATGATGGATCGCTTCATGCTGGTCGACTGCAGGGTTGTGCTCACTGGAAACTACAGGTAAAAAAAACAAAAACATCCCACATTATATACACAGATGGATGTTTAAAAAAAGTATAACGATGAATATAATATTGCATTTAATCTCACTTTACATGAACTAGCATACATCTGTACACAAGAGCTGCAACATATGCTATTTTTTTAATTATTCAAATTGGATAGGTTCGTCTTGGACATAAATGACGAGCAGGTCTTGGTAGTCATTTTTTCACAACATTGGCTCAAAACAGTGTATATCAAAGTATATAATATTATTATACAATAATATACAAAGTAAAATATTTAGAATGTGTTAACATTAAAGAAACTGTTGAAATGTTATAAGTCTAAAAGAGTTAACACACTGTCAATTAGCATTAAAGACTGTACAACAAGCATCCATGCATACCTACTTTATAGAACTATGTAATGCATTCAAAAATGAAAGCAACACGATTTATGCATATCTCTTGGAGAAGCTGAAAGCTGATATAAATCAAACCAGTATACAACTAACAAGGGATGGTTCTTACATTGTGTTATTTAACACATCATTTTTTTTAAATGACTGGGAATGCAACAGGAAAAAAAAAGACTTAAACATCTCCCTCAAATAGTGACAGGCTTGCATGTCTTTGCATGTGAGTTGTGTGATTATGGATGGAATTTGCTAGGCGTGCAGCAGTGCTGTTTTGGCCGCTTTCTGCAGCGCTGACTCATGGGCTGCAGGCGGATGATGCACTTGCAGGTGTGTCTGATTTGTCTTGGCCAAATAAACAGGGCGCTTGACATGATAATGATTTTGTCATCCGTATCGAGCATTTATGAGGTGTGGTTGCATTTGGTCCTTTCAGGGTGATCAGAATGACACCTTCATTGTTCTAAGTCTTGGGGTGGCATGGGCATGTTGTCACTTATGCAAGGTGTTTTTTTTTTTTGTTTTATGACTTCGATGACCTCAAGTCCAATTATAGAAAAGTTTACACCGTTGATGGGATGCTCAATATGTTGGTTTCATCAGTTTATGTCAAAACTCATGGAAATAAGAGTTGTTTTTTTACTTTCCATACCCAAAACAATTCCAGACCAAATTTTGGAAATTCTAATGTTCCCTTACAAAATTCTGGATAATAAAGAACTACAATAATTCCACAGCAGGTTAGAATTAGACAGGGGTTATATATTTAATATCAACTGTCAATGACAAGGTTAACCTCAACTGCACTCAGGGCAAAGTCATTTCTTAAGAAACTCTGCTTGCTTGGGGCAAATTGTCAAATTGATTTTGGGGCACGTTGTCACTTGTGATGCATCTTTATAATGTAGGCATAATTACGAGTATAATTTTGAAGCAGGCACGCCATACTTTACGCAGCTCTATGGAAGTACTTGCCATGGCTTTGGGAATTTGAGGTGGGGCTGCACAAAGGTCAATCTCTTTGTTCTCTGGGTTGCTATCTCCTCCACTGTGCCAGTGTGCTGGGACACGTGAATCAGGGCATCAAACAAAAAACCAAAACACTTTGAGGTAACTCAGTACAATGCATTCTCACTTTAATGTGAGTATTATATTCCTATCTTTGAAAAACATGAAAATGATTCCGGTGTGAGTGGGGAAAAAACGGCCATTTTGGTTTTTAGAATTATTTAAGTATTTACCACAATCAGAGAAACCCATCTGTACTGTTTTAAGTTATTTTTTTTTTAAATCCAAGGAATAATTCATTGGAACACAGCTAGCAGTTATGGAAACAAATTTAACCAAGTGGGCTGCTTCAGGGAACAGAAAGTAGCTCCAATCAACAGCTGGGAGTTAGAGGTCTTACGTGCTTGAGTTCAAAATAGTCAAGAAAGGTTTATCACGGAAAATGACCATTTGTGTAGAACTGTAGTATGTACCAAGTGTTAGTAAACAGTAAAATTCTCAAAATGAGTAGAACAACCATGTTATTCATGAAAAGACGGATCCCATGTTCGCAGTTGAAGACAGATACTTTACTTACACAGCCGGGGATGGAGCATGGAGCAAAATGTTCAAAGATTACAATGTGTGGTCAACATTTATACAGTTTTACGGCAAATACATTAGCATGTGATGGCTCAGATATGGTAATGGGGAACCCTAAGTTCCGCAGACGGCAGATACCAGGTCATTAACAGGAAGCGCCATTTGGCCCTGGTCGGATGCGGCAACATCCCTTTGTTATTCTAATACACATTCTCAAACACTTTGCCACTCTCCAAAACTGTTTCCCAACACAAGCTAGCTACATACAAGATTGTCCTTGCTTGGTAGCCTGTGAACTTGGTACTCATGCAGTCATGTCAAAATTTGGGAGCAATGAAAATAGAAACCAAAAAAAGAAGCACCATTAAAATGTGTCAGATTTTTGAAGGCTTGTATTAAGTAGCGTATTTGCAATGAAAGAAAACAAATGAGAATATGTGTGAAACTATTTCTGTATGATTGAATGAAGAAATCTCTTTTGGTGCATTTTAGAGCAAACATTGGAGCTTGCTGGAGCTTGCAATTGGATAATCTGTTTTGTGGTTTGAGATGAGTCACAAAACATTTTGGAGAATCAAAATATGGTTTTGTTGTTAATGATTGTTTATCAGTTTGCACAACTTTGTGTTGGAGTCCTGTAAAAATCTGACGACCGCTTTTCCTCTCTGTGTCTCCAGCTTCATGTGGTCTTTCGAGAAGATCCATCGCTGCATGGCGCACCTTTTCCTCGGGGAGCTGGTGACTACCTTTGATGAGGAATTCAGAATCTTGTACGCTCAGTCCGAGCCAATGGTTGTTGAGAGTGCCCTCGTTCCGTTGCCTGGAGAAAGCTCTTATAGCAGCCATAGGACTCCATCATTCAGGAACCCCAGAGGCTGTCTGCCTTTGGAGAACACTCTCTATGGTGGACACTTTGGGCATCCATTTGGTGACAAAATGAATATGCACCCTTTCAGAAGGGTTGACCACTTCCAGTCCTCGTTGGAAACGATGCAAATGCAGATGCACAGCAGTAAGCAATCGCACAAACTGTTAAAAGTGGAGCAGGGCAGGTCGATGATGGCCTCCAGGGAAATGGAGATGTCCTACAAGAGGCACAGCTATGCAGAGGGCGGCCATGAAAGCTACGCCGCCTCTCGGCAGTTCATGAAACATCAAGTAATGAACAACCTGGAGGAGGTTGAAGCTCAGAGCTCATACCTCTTCTCAGAGCAACATCACTACCAAGGACATGGTCCAGGCTCAGGACGTGGTGTCACTGACAAAATGAAGAGCCAAGGATACAGTCATGGAGAGAAATACTTGGACAGCGGACAGCCGCTTGAGCTAGAACCACCGGATACCTATGGCTACGTGGCGGATTATTTGTCTTCCAGTTCCTCCAAGGACGTCTTTCATGACACGAAAGAAATGGCCCCAGGGGAGGGCGTCTATGGTGGGGGTAGTCTGAAGAGGGGGAATATGGGCCAGTCATATGTCTGTCAAACTTCCCCTACCCAGCTACATCCCCCTGACCAGAGGACCCCGTTCAGAGAGTCCAGCTGTGATCGACAGCCGCAGGAGCCCGGTATGAAGCAAGGTCTACGGAAGTGGAGGATAAACTCATATCTCAGTGCTTATGAAGACGCAGCAGAGGATCCCATGCCACCACCACTGGGGCCCGATCCTTTTGATGAGCCACCCAGGTCTTCAGAGGCAAAGCTGTATAACCCAGACCCGTCAGTTCCCAGGTTTAGCACCGAAGACATCACAAAGAATACCAAATCCAAACAGGATTTCTTTCCACGCTACAGCAGGCCGAACCTGCTTCAGACGCAAAAGCATCCATCTGAGCTACAGACCTCCTTAACTGTAGGTTCCATACTGACACCAACAGCTTCTGAGACCTCTGCTACAGTAGAAGGTGACAAAGCAGAGGAGGTAGAAGGAAGAGAGCCTAGAGAGACAAGTATTACTAGACAAGAGTCATTCCGCAGCAGAATCAACCCCATGCTTCAAAGGAGCTCAAGGTTAAGGTCCTCCTTGATCTTCCGCTCTAGCAAGTTGGAAGAGAGTAGCTCACAGGCATTGAAATCTGTCTCTGGGTCCGACCATAAAGAAAATCCCAAAGAGGATGAGGGGAATGACCTCTTAAAGTCTTCTGTCGTTGCTCAGATTTTGGAGAAAAGACGATCGGTGAGAGAACCGTTTGACTGGAGCAGTCACAAACGGACAGCTCTAGATGAAACCAAAGACCCACAATCAAAGGAAACAAGTGAAGAATCACTAAGTGAAAAAACACTGAGTGATTCTGCGCACAAGGAACAACCTAAACCTGTAGAAAGGGAACAACTTGATATTGCACCAAAGGAGAAACCCACTAACTCAACTTCTGTTGAATCTTTAACTAGCACAACATCCTTTTTAAACATGAACGATCCAGAGGTTAGACTCCAGTATTTTAAAGAATTAGCTGCCAAACGAAAGGCTGCCAAAATTTCTATGGAATCTGTTAGCGCAGCCCCAGATGTCTCAGAGAATGTAACAGACCGAAATGTGAAAACACCAGGAATTTCTGCAAATCTACCAGACACTACTCTGACCAAGAAGCCATCCATATCCATCACACCAGCAGATCCAGTTTTAAAGAAGCAAGAGGTTTCAGCGGCAACAGACTCCATAAATCAGAGCCATACGAGCATCAGGAAGACATCACAGTCTGATCTCAAACAGCAGGACTCCAAACTATCTTCTGATATGTCAAAAAGTCCTTCACCTGTGTCATTAAAGGAGGACATTTTACATCAGTCCAAAGGTTCTCATAACTATAACATTTCTCGTGACAAGGGGCTTTACAGTGATGCCACTGACACACAGAAGCATGAGTTAAAGAAGGCCAGCAGTCAAACTGCTTCCATCATGACCATAAATGAGCCTGGGAAGTCATTGCAGATTGACACCAAATCCAGTTTATCTCTCAATCAAACAGACAGTAGCGTAGATGGCAAGGCTAGGGAGGTAATGAAGGACCCCACTCAGAAACTCGTGAGTCCCTTTGGGACAAAAGATAAGACTGTAGCAGCAAGGGAAGCAGAGGAACACGCGTTCACCCAGACCGTGAAGTCCGTTTCAGACATCTCCGCGAAGGCAGGATCACAAAGCAACACTGAGGCCGGCCAAGCATTAAAAGCGGGGACAAGCCACAGCAAAGAAGAGAAAGATGACCAGAGGTCATCCACCTCCAAAGTCGGCCAATCTCGCTACCAGGCATCCACCTCCAGCTTGATTTATAGCAGTAACCTTAGAGACGACACTAAGGTCATCTTGGAACAGATTTCAGCCAGTAACCAAAGCAGGATGGAACAGGCTAAGAAAGCTGTGAGCAGCACCGATGAAGACAAAATGGGGGAGAGTGACAAGAATGTGGACACACGTCCTAACCCTTACCTGACAAAGAGCAGGTTCCAGCGTACTCCAGTGCCTAACCCCCAAGACCGGGACGTTCTGCTGAAGAAGATGGAGAACATGCGCAAAGAAAAGAAAGTCTACAGCCGTTTTGAGGTATTTAAAAACTTAAGAATGAGCAAATTCTCAATACCTACAATCTGAGGAGGATGAGTAAACAGCAGGGAGTGTAAACCTGAAATAGATCAATTTTCAAAAATAGATGAGAATATAAGATTTAATAAGCAGTAAATGTATATTATTTAGTTGTTAGATTCTAATATACTAGCAGAACGGTTGAAAGCTAATTTATAATGTAGGTTTATATGTAGAGATCTGTTGAAAAGGAAAAATGCGGTGTACATTCTGATAACAGATCTTCCGGTGCATGTACAGCAAACATTTTAAAAAAACAATATGTTCAAACAGTTACTAGCTATAGTTCACCTAAAACCAGAATGCCAGTGTCCTAGGACAAAATTAGCTTGTTGTTGTCAAAAAGGATAGTTGTGTTGTATGTACCTGTACAGTTCTGAATGGTCTTTTCATTGACCACACAAGAACAACAGAACAGGTGGATCTTTCATCCCTTCCATTTTCAATACCATCAAACACAGCTAGCCATAACACAGATATAGGTGTACGCAATATACATCAATGTTTTTGGCACTGAGATAACTGATGTTTTAGTTTATTAATGAATGATAAAAGGTTGACTGGAGAATTTTCTCTCTTGTGCCTACAAGGGGAATCAGAATTCGCACACAGTTAAAAAAAAAATTCTGCATGTCCCATCCCTTGAATGGGACAACTGCCTTGCCCACAGGGAAAGGTAGACGCCCAGAAATGTTTCAAACATTTTTGACTAACAAATAAAGGCAGAAGGGCAGAGTCTGGGCAGGTAAATACGCTGACGCAGACTGTCAGTGCATCATCGGTAAAAACTGATGGTGATTATTTTGAGTAGTTTTTTTTTTTTTTGGGAAATAACTCCAGAATGGTCAACGTTTTGGCCTTGCAAAGTGGTATCGAAATTCCATTCTGTCCAAATCTGGCTGCAAAATTGTAGCTTTGAATGATAACATGCATGAGCAGCTGTTTTGACAGCTTAGAGCCTTTTGTGGTTCTATTTTAAGGAGAGAATACAATAGTCCATGTTACAGAATGTTACAGCAAAACCAATGAATGAAAATTAAGCTCAGAATTTAAGGAGCCACACCATAGATGTTACATAATTATATACCTTGCAGCTCAGCAATGCTTAGCTTGTCTTTACCTGTCTTACTTCTGTTTAACAGATGGGGTCATAACCCAGGATGACAAAGAGGGGAGGAGACACCCTAATGGAGAAAAAAGGCGACACACCCATCTCTTAAATACTCATTGATGTTTCTATGGCAGAAGACCAAGCCTGACACGCTGAGTCAGTGACAGCACTGTGGCTTCAGAGAGAGCAATTTCCAGGGAAAGTTCATTTTTGTAGGATGTGTGCCAAGCCGAATCTATACATGGTATTCCATAAATAAGAGTAATAATACTCTTTTCCTTTAGTATCTTAGTTTTGTTGACTGTAGATATTGTGGCATTCCAGCTTCATGGCACACTGTTTAAGAACGTGGTTCTTTCAAGGTTTACTGTTTTCTGTCACACTCCTGGTCATGTTGGCCCAGCTGCCTGTATTTGAGGCCTGACATTTGTATAATGATTTACTTTATCATTTAGAAAAAATATTATAGATATGTAGGTTAAATTAAGTTTTTTTTGCATATAAACTGTTTTTACATTTTCCAAAAGAAAATTTGATTTAAAAACATAAATATTTTATGTTACCAAGACTGTTTGCTTTGATTCCATGATACAGACTCCCAACTGATAAATGTTTAATGTACTACTGGCACCAATAGGCTCTGAGGTTAAACATGAAACTGGCAACCGCTGCCGCGCGTTAGCTTTCTGTTTGCTTTCGTATCAATTTTGGTAATTAAACATGGTAAACACACAGCACAAAGTGCAAGGAAGTGGGACAAGCCCCTGGTTTGAATTGAAGGTGTGGCATCGCACTGACCAATCAAGATGCTTTCTGCCAGCCTTTATGTTCAAACAGTTGCATCACTGATACCTTATTTTCCATTGGTGCAGCACATGCTCACTGCTCTCACTCTCAAGTTTGATTGGCCGTTACAATATACTCTTTTAACAGTATTAACTTTGCCTGCTGAAGAATCACTAATTACAGATTTGGTGATGTTTATTTGCATTAAATGTGTGATGAATATAGTTGCTGCTGTTATACTAGGAGACCCTTGTACATGATGTCAGTATAACTAGAAATATTTAATCATCATGGGCCGAATCAGCTGAACAATCTACCTGTCCAAACATCTAAGGAATGATGGGATTTCAAGAATTTACTCAATGACAGAAGTGCACCAATGAACTTTGATGATTTGCCATCTTGGGGTGCAGGTCTGCACCTGTACAACGTATTGTACACACACGTATTGTACATACAACGACTTTCCTTTTCCTACCAATCATATTTTCTGTCCCAACCATTGCTGCTTTTCATTCTGAGCATATGTTACACTGTATATATTTAGAAACAGGATTTGCTTCTAACTTAAGTTGTCAGTTTTGTGTTTTTACTTTATAAAATCACAGATTGAAGCATTTACAATGATAGATTTTTACAATTGCAAATATATTGTATAAGTCATGATACTGTAAATTCTAAAACTCCAAACTTCCCCCCACTACATTTAGCTCATTTTTACAAGCTTCATACCTGCTGGCATGCTAATTCACTGATTTTTATTGCTACCGTTTTATGTTGAGTCATTTGATGGCGATATCATGAAAAACCTTATCACTAACCTTCCCCAAGGTCTCGAGCCAAGTACCCTACACTTTAACAAATGTGTCTGGCCTTAGCTCATGTCAGCTTGTTTCATTTTGCTTGCAGTTACATTCATGTTGCTGACCTTGCTCATGTTTTGAGAACCAGTCACATACTCACGAACCCAAATCACTCATAAATCGACAGCATGAAAGAATATACGAATACATTCATTCCCGCCAATTAAGAATTACATGCAACTTAAATAATGGAAATAACTAACAGCTGCTTGTTCTCATGCTAGGAACTCACTGTACCATAGACCAGTTTGCGGGGTCTTCAGTTGGCTTACTTTCCTTACCATATTCCTTGTCCACACACGTCCATCCAGAGATGAAGGCATCTATGCGTTTTTACTTAGCTTCCACCCAGCTAAGTGCTTTAATTGTTCCTGAGAAGCCAAATGTAGGTAAAATATCAGAATTTGACGTACCGATGGCAGTTTTTATAATGGAAGATTTTATGATTTTCTCTAACTGGAAAGAGAGATTTGCACTACAGTGAGATGCAGAAGTTCTAATCAGTCTGACCTATTTCCATCACACAGAGACAGATAAGAGAAGGTGATGAGGCAAATAATTAGCACCGACATCTGCCAGCGGTCAATCGCCAAGACAGGTGCAGCTTCTCTATTAGGTATTATAGTACACGCCAATTCATTTCCTGCCAGCACATACTCCACAAAAGAGCAAAGGGTTCGCGAACATAACAGAGTTTGTTTGGTTTCCTGTCATGCTATTTAGAAAATGTCATTTGACTCAAGGCCTGGTAGCCTTTGTACAATGTTATGGTTCAGTTATTAGCTTGTCACCCTTCCTGTTCTATATATAGGCTAAACTACCACTGTATCCTTAGTTGAGGACATTGTTACAGTTGAAGGATTGAGCAGTGACATTAAATTGCAGATACTATGCATGAAAGCTCCGTTCAGAGTTGTCATTTATTTTACAGCATAAAAATACTGTTGTAGGACGAATGTTTAAGGATTATTTTGCCACAATGGATGGTATCAGCACGATCTGTTATGTTATTATTATAAACATGGTATTGTTGCAGTCACAGTTTGTGTATGCGGGTGTTTCTGGAACATATTTGGCAAATATGTTTTGTCAGTGTCACCTCTACCAAGGACTCAGAATTGCAGTGGCAGAAGTACATTAGCGCTGCCAGCGATTTCCTGCCAGGACATATTTGAAACCCCTTGTGCTGTGCTTTTTTACATCCCAGAATACTTCAGTCCCCCACACCAGCCTCTGAGCCTTAATTGTGTGTTTATATTTTCAGGTTGTTTCAACTATTAATATTCATTTAGTATTTGTGGCGATGTTGATTATTGCTCCCATTTGCTAATTGCACACAAGTAGGCACATAGTAAAATGTAAAAACCAAAGAGGCTCTGCAATGTAGAATGTGTATAATTGTGGTACATTTGTGGTCATAGATTTTTTTTTTTTTTAACTCCTCTCCCTCTAATATCTCATCAACACTTTTAACCTCTTCGTTAGCTTCAGTTGGCTACATCCTTTCGCATCTTTGTAGCTTCCTTTACGTTTAGGCCTGGTAAAATCTTGCTCTGTGTCAGGTAAAATCTGCATCGGTAGAGGCACCAAATTGTCTGCTTATTTCATGATTTTTTCTTTCTTTGACTGAAGTTAGCAACCTAAAATTCAGTGGATTTCCTTCCAAAGTTTTTTCTATTTAGTAAATGTTGGTTTTTAGCATTTGGCAGGTGTAATATTAAAATAACAGTTGGGGTGGGTTGATGAAAATTATACTGGTGTAAACATGTACATGATATGCTATTGATAAAGTCGAGTGTGTGCGCATGTATTTGTGTGTTAAGATGTGTGTAAAGCTGTAGGGAAGGGGATGTGTTAGCTGTGCAGACTAGCATACACATCTGTGTGACATTGAATGCATTTTTGTGCTTAAGAGTGTGGGCTTGTGTGCAGGTAGGCTAGCATTTTCATTTAAGCAAGTGTGCTCATGCTAGCACAAGGGCGTGCATGTATGCATACGAGTTGGCTTGCACGCTGCTGTGTATGTTTGTACATGCATGATATAAAAGGACTGTTTCTGCCAATAGTCAAAAGTGAGGACCAGATCAGGGGCTTGGTGCTAACAATGCCAGCTTCGTATCTGTGCTACAAAGTGCCTTTTGCTATTCTCATGTACCCCTATAGACCTAAATGTATGTATGATTGTATATATTCCACACATTGTTCTACTAAGTGCCTTCTTTTAATCCCACCTGCTACTGTACACTCTGTATGTGTGTGATTTTATACTTAACACACATTTTTAAAGCAAAACGAATTTACACTTGAAAATCCCTCTGGCTGTAAGTATCATAGAACGTTTTCCTCGTCTTTGTATTTCAGGTGGGGAAAATAGTAGTAATGTATGTGCATTGTGTTGGGAAAAAATATTTTAATAAATAGTGGCCAGTCAGTAATAGCTTTTTTTTTGGGTGTGTAATAACCGTAAAAGTTGTGTTTTGGAGTTCAGAAGGTTCAAGAGACTACTGTCATCCATTATATCAGTCTCCCAGTTTTTGTTGTATGTACATGTTATTGTTAAACTTAACTGTCAGTTTATATGCAAACTGTAATGTAATACCAAGAACATTCCTATAACATATGCAAATAAAAGATTTTGAATTACAATGGCAAAATATTTATGCCATCTAACATTTTTCCATAATTAAAAGAAAAGACAAAATATGCTATTGTCTCTGCAAATGTGTCTTGTATTTTGTCAATCTCGTCAAACCTAAAAAACACCATCTCCATTGTTGTGTTTTGACTTCATGTTAATCATGTTTCTTAAAAATACCTAAAAAAGTCAAATATGTTAATATAGTTTTTCTTATTTCCTGAAAAGTTGTTTTTTTGGAGATGACAAGATGTTTGTATGGTGTCAAAATTGTGTAGTCATCAGAAAAAGCAACACTGTGTTTGGTTTGTAGTAAAAGATAAAATGAAACCAAAAATGTGACAACTTTTTGTTTTTTCTAATATAACAGAAATTAATTCAAAAACGTATTTCGGAATTTAAATGTTAAAGGTCAGTAGCTAATGTTTGATTTAGCAACTGATAAGACACCAGCTGAAAAAAGTCCTGCAGTTTCATGGCCCAGCAAACATTCCATGCTGGGGCCTTCTTATATTTACTAAAACTCAACATTTTGTCTGTCATGAGTCTTTCACCACCAGGTGGTGTGAGTGAGTATGATTAGCAGATGATACTGCCCATCACAGACAGCCTATCACAGCCATCAATTGGAAGCAATTTTTATGTCCACTTGATAATAGTTTTGAAGTGTTATCAATATAAATGCAGTTTTTTCTTTCACCCACTACATGGCATCACCCCAAATATTTTTTTTCCTGTTACATCTGTATATCCAGCATTACCACATGTTTTTGCTTTCTTTTTTGGTTTGTGTGGTTCTTTTTGTTTGTTGGGTCGGATCAGTTTGTTCGGCAGGTCCATCATTGTTGGATCTGCCAGCACGTATTTTAACTACTGAAGTAATGAAAGTTATACAAATGCCTTACTAAATGCACTAAAACTTTTATTGATTCCAAAAAAGTAACTTTCCCTGTCATTAAAACAAACCTCTTTCATCCCAATAAGTACCGTTTTGGTCAGACACATTTTAAACAGTACAGTATTTAATGATACTGTATCGCCATCTTGTGTGGCAAAATGGAAGTACAGTTAAACTCGTCAGCACTTAAGTGTTCGGTGCACTGAAATGACGTCTGTGTAAAACATCTTATAGTGCACTACTTTGGATCAGTAATTACCCCATATATGTTTTTTCATTTAATTGTATCAGTAAATATTTCTTGATATAGCCTACACAGGCTTTGTCAGGCTGCAGGAGTTGGTCTTATGTTGCGTTTTAGTCATCCTTGCGTTCTTGTTGTGCTATTGACAAGCAACAAGGGCGGACCTCCTCCTCTGGTGAAAAGCTAGCCGGAAGAAACACTGAACAGAACTCAGCTGAGAGGCTACTGCTTCTGGCCTGCACCATACAGCTGATAAGTGTAGAAACAAGAGTATAAGTAGTGCTGGTGCTCCCTGGTCAGTGAATGACAGACAAGGAGGTCAGGCATTTGGGACGGACCAGGACCGGAGCCGTAGAAGTAGGAGAGCTGAACAGCAAGCTAAGTTGGGATGCTTTGACGACAACTGTGGGTGGGAGCCTGGAACAGAAAGGGAGAGAAAAAAAAGACTTGTGGGGAACAGTGGCAGCAGGCTGAAGAGAGAGCAGTAGGGAAGGAAGATGAGAAAATGATAGAATGAGGTTTGTGTGCGCAGTAAGGAAAGCCCTGGTGGAATAAGGTTTTGGCAGCATAAGGGCGGTAAGTGAGGAGCCAGCACAGTCAGGAGGGTACCCCTGGGGCAGCGGCCACCAGACCATGGCAGGATCAGTTTAGGACAGAGACACCCAGCCATGATGCGGTGACAGCGCTGACAGCTCCGTCGGACAGAGACTCTGAGCCATACCGAACCTAAGCCATATCCCTCAGATAAAGAAACTGCTAAAGAAGTCTTTTTGCCCAGGCTTAAAGGCAGAAATCTTGTTCCTGCACAACAGTGTATAAACTGGTATATTGTGCACAAAATTTGGGAAGAAATTGAATGGAGTAATTGCACCTGAGCAGTGGATCATGGGATTTCTGTAGAAATTGGCATTGAGGCTTTTGTGTTACATTGTTTACTTTACATTGATTTTATTGGCAAAATAGTTATACAACAGTTTGGAGTCTACTAAGGCTAGCATGCAAATTACAAACAGAATCCAAAAGCGGGTGGAATCATGGCAGATGACAAAGCCTATTCAAGCATCACAAACGTACATTAAGGGGGTTTTGAATTCAGTTTTTTTCAATTCATGAAAGGGACTAAGAAGGTGAAGTACAAAAGATTTTTCAAACTGAGTTCTGTCAGCAGGGAACGGATGGAAATCAGTTAAATTCAGTTTGGAATAACGTCCCAGGTCATATAGCAACAGCTTTAGAGTTTTCCAAATCCAGGCCTGATACAGAGCTGAACGCTTAGGCCAGTCACCCTCAATCATGTTATTACTCAGCACTTAATTGATAGCTATAACATTTAATTACACAGCTAACTTACCTCGCCTGGCTTGCTGTGACTGAAATGAACTGAAGACTACTGCTTGAAACTGCAGACATACCTAAACCATGTGCCAACCAATGGCCCAGCTTAACTTCATGTCTAGAGGGCACATTATTTATCATCACGTGTGGTCCTCATCTAAACAGGCTATCCAAAGCCGTGACACACACACGTATTCATGCCAGAGCCAGTTTCCTGGTGTTTCGACTCCAGCTAAATCACATCATATTATATTCACAATTATCATCTAGCTAATTCATTAGCAGCCAGTGTTTTAGCTTGACTTCAGACCTCACATCATGTTTCTGTACATTCAGTGTACATCAGTCACACTGTTAGCCACCTAGCTTTTTCGCACAGTAGTTGCTGTCCACCGTTCATTTCTAGGTAGGTAGTTTTATATGCAGCAAACTGGGAGATGAAAAGCAAGAGGCTTAACATACATAACCTGCGGTTTATTGACATTACAAAAGTGACAAGGAAGGGCTTTCCGGGCCCAAATCACTTAGCTCTCAACCTCAGAGTCACATAGTGAAGGTTTTAATGACTGTACCACCAGCATTTCCATGTGACGTATATACATACAACATAACATAACTGGTCGAAATAACACAGCATTGAATCTTGGCAACCATACTGTCCATTTGGGTGACCAAAACGTGATGGCTCCCAGCCAAAGTAAGTGTTAGGCCATGGATGATGTTCTTGTTTGTGAAATACTTTAAAGTAAGAAGATGACTGTGAGACACAGATCTCGGTGACAGTCATAGTCAGAAACTCCAGAAGCTTCGGTTTTATTTCAAACATACAAACACGGATGGAATAATCTGTAGTTGTGGGGGAATTTTTAGGAGAGCGCTCCTTTCGCCCTCCAGTCCCGGGCCAGCAGCTCCAGCAGCTGCTCTTCGTCGTCCTCACTGCTCTCCTCCTCCTCCATCTCGGACGCCCCGGTCTTCTTCTCCAGCCTGTCCTTCGCCAGATCCCGCTTCTCTCTCAGATGTTCCACCCTCCGGTAGCATTCGCTACAAACAAAACGGATATAAGAACACATACTGGATACAAGCACCAACTACCAAAAAAAAAAAAATTCTTATTAAACATTACTAATGTTTTTCTTGTAAGAAAAAATGTATTGTTGGTTTTCATTAGTGACATTAACTAACCGTAATGCATTTGTCTCCTCTCAAGGCCTAACATACTGATTTCTGATTTATCATTTTTTGTTACACACTTCAGCACGTGAAACACATCATCAATAATACTGTTTAAACCTTTTTATTCCCCATTTGGGCTGTATTCTTCAAAGATAGAATATTAACTTCGATTGGCTTACTTCAGGGAAGCTGTTTATGTACAATATGTTTGTGCTTGTAATATGCAGAGTGAAAGAAACGAAAGAACCAAAAGGAATACTGCCACAAAACACAGTACTCTTATGAATTACTTACATCTGTTCATCAATCTCATCGATCTGTCGCTCTATACGGCCTTCTTCATCGTCCTCGGCAACAATGGCTTCAGAGGCCTGTAGTAAAACAAAGCCCACAAAAATCATGTGTGACACTTGAGTAGTGCATAAACAAACATTAGTGGTACACAAAACAATGGCAACACCAACCAATATATGAATATTCATCAACTAATAGATGACCATTTTCTTCCATCTTAGACTGCCATTATAAATGTTCTGAACTAATTCCAGTAGGATATTCATTCCTAAAGATGGAGCGCCATCTAAACACTGTACTAAACATCCTACAAAATGCATTAGATGATTACATTAATGTTACCATAACTTTTATTCACTACCTGTAGTTTGGTTTTGATTTACTTAGCTTACGTTGTTAACTTGGCGAATTTCCTTCTGGAACTCATCCCATTCCTTGTCCATTAAGTCCTTTGGTGCATCGACTTTGCGGACCTGTAAAGGAAAGACGGAAAAAAAATATTGCCAAAATTCATTCACAATCCTTCAGCTAGCGGTCCAAGCTCTTGATACTGGGAAAATAAGATTATTGGCCAATCACCGATCATAGAGTGAATCATCCACAATTACTGATCTAAAAGTTTGCTTTGTAGCTGTATGTGTGTATGGACCACAGGTGCTGCCAGTTCTGCAATCTGCAATCCTCCATTTCATTCTGCACGGTTATGGTGATGGAGGACATCGTGATTGACACTGCAGCTACCCATAATGCATTTTGATGTGACACTCCCAACAACCCTAGTAATGTTGTGGGCATGGGCTGACAATGGACGTGACATTGGACTGTAGGGCACTTAATAGAGAATAGCTGGTTTCTCAACCTTGGAGCCCGCAGTTTCTACATGGTACCATAAAATATAGCATAGCTAACATTGTCTAATTTGGAACAGATGGAAAACATGCAGGAAGGTATCAATAAGTGGCACATCTGCCACCTGACACAAAACAAGAACCACACATTTAACAAGTGTATTTGGTTGGCTGGTGTTTTTAAAAGTCAAAAAACAGTACTGTATTCAACACTAGCTACATTAGCTAATGTTTGCTATGATATGCAACCATTCTGTAAGCACCCAAAGAGTTAGCAACTAAATTTAGTCAAGTAAATTTATCCAGTTTTATTTCTGGACAAAGTGTACTCTCAGAAAGTACAGAAGGATTTAAAAAAATACATGGACATGGAAATAACAGTATTCTGTTGAGGTACGTAAGGGGAAATTATATGAGATGAAATAAGAGCCAGGTGAGATAAGCAGTGTTGTTTTTCTAGCATGTGCAGCTCTAAAGCTGTATGAGAAAATATGGATTTTTTAAATTGAGAAAATAAATGAATAAAAAAAAAAAAAAAAAAAAAAAAACACGTATCTTTAAAGATGAGAAAAGTCCTGGCATATTTCACATTCAGAACAGCGAGCGAACTACGAAATGATCCAAAAATCTGTGCGCCTACCTTCGCATCTGTGACCGGATCATCAAAGAACCCCTCTGGTAAAGCTTCAGCTGTGTTTTCTTTCCTGTGAGATAGTGGGAAAAGGCCAAGAAGCTTTCACACAGAGCAACACTCAGTCTTAGTTCACATGAGTCCCTGTGCTTGCATATTTGCAGACATACCATTATATCACAGGAAATGAGGACCTTCTGACTAACTTTCAGTGACATTTCCCCAACTAAGCTATTATACATTATAACAACCTTACATTGTAAAAAAACATTTCTAATATATCAATAGTGAAAATGAGTGATCAATCACTAAGGTAACCTATGCCTATATTTCACCAATTGGTAAGCATGTTTCTCCATTGTCCCTGCAATCTTGTTTTTCCACTTTTCTAGGTTAACTTTCAGTTGCTCTGAAACAGCTATTAACATATATTAGATGTGTATGATTTTGCTGTTGCCACCTACTAGTATACATGTGTGTTCACTGTGTGTCCCTGTGTTAGCTGACAGGAGCTACTGCTGCTGGTTCGATCATTGCTATAAAATGAGGGTGGCTCATTTTAAAATAAGGCAGTGATATGAATCACATCTACAGCTGAGAAGAATTTAGGCTCTACTCTACATATAATATTGTTACATACTGTGGAAAAACAATCCACTTGGAACAAAGCCCAGCATAGATGGGGGTCCCCCAAGACTGAGCTTGAAACTCCCTGACGTTATATGTTACATACTGTGAAGGACAATCCACCACTCACATTATTTATGGCAATTGTAGCGATGCTAATTTAGCTTTAATTGGTTGCTTATGAGAACTATTGGAACTGATAGGCCATGACTGTGCTACCTACAATTTTCATAGTATTATACTGTTTAAACTTCCCTTGATGATTATATAAATGTTGCATGGGGTTAGGGGAGGTTTAAAATGAGTTGATTACATGCCATGCCTGTAAATATCCGCTAGAAAGTTACTATGAGTAACTTTAATGACTTAAAAGTATTTTGACTATATTCATAAAAAAAAAAAAACCCAATATATTATCTGTGACTATTTTGACTGTGATAAAAACATAACCTTAAGCATAGGTTTATAGCATGTATTTTTTGTAATGTTTTTGTGCTTTTGGTTATGGAAAATCAAGTATTTGGGGAACGGCACCAAACCTCACCTCACCGCTGGCTTCTCAGGCTCATCTGGCTTCAGGACGGACCCAGAGTGCGAAATGGCAGGAGTGGATGGGAAACCGCTGTCAAAAAAATCTGTCAAACAAAACAGGAGACAAGAATATTTATGAGGGTGACTCAACAAGTTTGCAGGTTCATTTTGTTATAAAGTTTTTAAGTTTTAAGATTTTCCAAAATATTGGAGTATCCCATTCTAACACTGAAGATAGCAGATTTGAAAATGTAAAAAAAAAAAAAAAAATTTCCACTGTAATTTCATTTAATTTTTAAATGAAACATGGATATTTGTAGAAAGAAACTGTTCAATGACGAACAATCGTATGAATCTCAGCAAAACATCTTAATATCATGTTCATGCATTCCCCCATGTTGAGTATTCAAGTATTCTATCAAATTTCCTATTAAGTTCTCTGTCTCTGCAAATAATCATAATCTACATGCCAAATATGCACAAATGGTTTCTTGATTGGTCCAATTTTTCTTTCCACAATAAACACTGTTTGTAAAATGTGAGTGCTTGTGGCAGGGAGCTAAGTAGAGAAGGTTAGGGCACAAAGGGGTTGATTCTTCAATTTTTATACTAACTGTGCATGACAGACATAAGTTGTATCCACACATACATTCATTTGGGTACCAATTTAGCTGAAATCAAATCAGTCAAACTGATTGAATGGAACGATGCTATTTTCTTGTAACCCTCACCTGCTGGGAGTCCAGCAACTGCGGAAGAGTCTTCACTCTTTTGAGCTGCAGAGCTCCTGTCCGCTGTTCTACCACGACCTGTCAAGTCACCGTCTCGGTCCTTATCGTCACCTTCGTTGCTGTGTTCACTGTCGCCGTCATCACTGTCATCATCGTCTTTGTCGTCATAGCTTCCGAGCAGCATGTGAAGCCCGGTTTTCGAGGAGCTGGCTGTCGTCTGGCTGACGTTTCTTTCAGAACGAACCCTGCAACACAAAGAAAATACAACATTGCTTCTCACAACTGATCAGAATCTGATCTGAAAAAATAGCTGTGGGTAAACCATTCCTACCTTATATTTTTAACCTACTTAAAATATCTTGGAAGTTCCTTTAATGCAAAGTAGGCACATTTATAGACCACACCTAGCACAGGGCTTTGGCATGTTTTAAAATTGTTTATTATGTTTTAGGGATTTAGAATGTTTTTCCCACGGCAGGGGTCTGAACCCTGTTTTGCACTGGTCACACCCAAATCTACACAGAGTTGTCAATCCATGGTCATGTACCAGAGGCAAAAATGAAATATAATAGGTATAAATAATATTCTCACCAACAATACTATTACATTAGGCACGCTATTGTGAAATTTTGAACTATGAACAATATTGATTTTCCTACATTTCGAAAATGTCATAACAAGCACATATTTTCCCAAAATAAAGTGTGCTTCATTCTGATTTAATGCTCATCTTTTTGCATCACCATAACTGCATTATGGTTCCCTGGTTCAAACCCTGCGTATATTTTATATATTTAAGAATGAGTTAACTTACCCCCCAGTGTGAGAATTAGCATCTGTATCTGCTGCAAGAAAAAGAAAGACAGACTGAGAAATGAGGTGTCATTCCACATATACATTCCCCCAACAGATGAAGGTTTCAGCGTATTGTAAATGGTATCCATGGAATATAGTATAGAATGTTTTATATGTGGTTGCAGAAATATGCAGGCTGTAATATATTTTCCATGTGGTTCCAATGATATACAGGATTTAGTATAACCAACAATATCCCATATGATCTATAACAGGAGCAATTATATCAGCCTTATGGTAATTTTTCACTAAGTTGGTGTTAATTCATACACTTTAATTTGACCACAATTTTTAACCTCTATCAAGTTGTTAATGATAATACCATAAGGATTTCTTACTTCAGTTATGCTGTTACTTGATCACTCATGCCAATTAAATAAACTTTTAAAAAATTAGACATTTATTGGTGCAGTCTGTGTTTTTAAAACATGTATTCATCTGTGTGAATGCTACACTGCATCAGTTTTTGTAAATCTAAATGCTAGCCTTTCTAAATGACTTGTAGATTGCCAGCAAGAGAAAATAGCACGTTCAGAATATTAGAAGACTATTTGTAAAGACCAGAAAACGATTTCTGTCTTACCACCATTTGCTAAAGCTAAAGCACTGGGCCTCATGAAATGAAACGATTAATAGCAACCAAAACTATAATCAAAAATGAGATCCAAATTTTCCATTCTCTTACCTTTTAATCTTTTCAACTGTGCGTTTTCAGAATCTGTTGTTTTCCTTTTGAGGACTGGTCCTGGGGCAGTCTGCTGGGTTTGTTTATCTTCTTTCAGTTCCTCAATTTTCTGGAAAAAGCAGATTCAAACATTTTGAATGGCGACTGCAAAGGATCTCCAACTGTAAAGGTGAATTTTATTCAGTGAAGAAAAGCATTATATATTTCTTTATTGAAAAATATATTTTTTTGCTTGTTAAGCACTTTGTTGACCTGCTTAATAAAATATATTAATCTGCTTAATAAGGCTTAACACACCTAAGCGATCAGCTAGAGACTCAAAAATTAGCACAGTTAAAGGATACTAGGATACCTGTGAACAACAGCATTTTTATATTGAAACACAGATTTTATGCTTGTTAAGCAGTTTGTTGATCTGCTTAACAAGGGTTACCACACCTACATGATGACTTGAAGACTCAAAAAATTTGAACAGTTGAAGGATACTATGTGTACTGCCTGTGAACAAAAGCATTTTCTATTTCTTCCATGTCTCGTTAATCAGATTCCTACACTGTGTTAAGATCTAGAGTCTGGCTTAACAGGCACAAAATGTACTTTTCAATACAGAAATATGTAATTCTTTAGGTCACAGGTAATGCTCATAGTACCCTTTTACTGCGCAAATGTTTGAGTCTCTAGCTCATTGTTTATTGTTGTGTTAATCTTCGGGAAGCAGATCATTCATTTTCTGGAAAGCGGATATGACGTCAATCATATACATATACAGATGTGACATCAATAATATAATCTTGAGTTATGGAATAACTCAACATCAGCATGTTCCTGATCAGACTTGAGAAACTGCTATTAACCCTTGCAAGGTAAAGCCATTTTTTTCCCCCCCACACGTCACTGTGGGCCTCCCATGATTTGACCACCGAGCAGCTATGGCCATTAATGTGACTCCCACCATTCTGCATCACTAATGCAGAATAGTTGAGGTTATCACTGATGCAATGATAAGACATAAATTCAATGGGGGTACTCACCTCCTTGTGCTGCTTTCCAAGGACATGAGCCTGCCATAATATTTCAGATTTGACTGGCACACAGCACAGCACACAACTTAAATGACCAAGACTGTTGTATGTGGATTACTACAGTTAAGGTAAATACATTATTAAAAACAACAGTCCCAAGAGGTCAAAACCCATCAGTTCAATGATGGGTTTTGGTCACCTGAGAACCACATTACCAACTAGCTACTTCAATGAAAATGCAATTTTATGTCGAGTTCACTGCTTCAGTTTGCCTACTGTGGCATTTTGTCATCCAAGTAAAAAAAAAATCATCCAATTATGACTTTTAATGCAAACTTATTTAATCATTTCTCAGTCACACCATAACAAATAATTGCATGCAAGTAAGAATTTTTCAAATTATTAAGGTCTGACACATTAAGTTTGCATCTAAAAGTTGTAGCACTATTAACATGGGTGTTGTTAATTTTTCTATATAATATTACAGGTACATTCTACCTCTAAGTCTCCTGAAGTGACCACTCTTAATAAATTGGTTATCGTTTGAGACCTTTTGTCCAACACTAACTCCAGACTGCAACACAGTCATTACTTAAAATTACTTTTGGATAAAAGACCTATAGATATTTAGTTTAATATATACATTCAAACATTCCAACTCGTTGTAGTTGTGTTGCCCAAACATAATAATGGCACATTTTTGTTGTTTAAAACCGATATGGTAGAACTCAAGGAAAACAGTAAAAACATTTGTACGTTGATTCAGCTCCTTAAAATAAATTGTACAGACTGCAATAAAAAAGGAGGATTAGTATTCATTGGTTGATTGGAGTCTAAAATGGGCTACTTGATTTAGAGGTGCGGATATTAACAGGACGCACAAACACGTGCCTAGGGCAGACATATGATGGTGCACTAATCTTCTGATATCAATATCAGAACAGGTGTAAAGAAATAAAATTGAAAGTTAATTATTCAGGTCAGCAAGCATGCAACCTGCATTTATGCTTAATCAAAAACAGATAAGCGACAGCTCACTTGGAAAGACAATCAATATAGACAGTAGGCTCATAGGACCGACTTTGATGAATATGACTGGATAAGACAGCCCAAACAAGCTATATACAACTGACAGCTACCCACAGCACGTATCCGTCAGTGAGACGGCTATTGAAGGCTGGAATTCAGAACTGACATTGGCTGTCTATCAAGACACAGTCAGTAGTCAGGTGCTGAGTACGACGAATACCTGTGTTAGCACTATTCAGAGCAAGAAAAGGATATTTGGCAAATGGAGATTCAACACGTTTCTTCTTATTAGTTGTTTCTCCTTGTTTCTGTCTCATTAACCGTCGCAATTCTTCTTGATTAACGACTTTCTTCCCCTTTGCTTTATTGGTCTTAATGGTAGCCATTTTTGTCCTGCCCGTATATTTGTTTTCCCTGAAGCAGCGCTTAAAAGAAGTACTACCGGGTCACGGTTGTCATAATAAGAGCACTGTGCAAAAAAAAAAAGGAAAAGCTAAAGTAAGTAATTGAGACATAAAATAGCAGCGGAAAAGGCATTTCTAAGACCTTCTACGTTTAGCAATATTATAGTAAGTGATGTAAGTAACTAATGTATTTTATTTCGTCATTAATAAAAACTCAGATGACATATTGCCCCAGTAATCACGTTTTCGAACTAGATTCTCCCGAGATCGTTAAGGGCTTTTATTTTGCCATATTGAGTCGGTTTAGTACTGCTAGCTGAAGCTGAAACCAAGAATGAATTCGTGCATCACTATTGCCATTCTTCAACCCATTTCTTCAGGCCTATCATTACATTACATTACATTACATTCATTTACCTCTTCGAAAAAAAATCTTTTTCCAAGACCTTGATTATTTATAATATTTATGTTCCAAAGTTCTCATTCAGTACAGTGTCCATGAAGGTGAAGTATTATGTCAATGGTTACTGTCGTACAGTGCGTTGACCCTGGTCTAACTAATTAAAATGAAATCTGGGTTAATGTACCAAAAATTCCAACACAGGATTATCAAGGTCTAAAATTGAAATATAATTTTAATGTTCAGAAAATCTGGGAACTCCACTGGAATCTCAAACATGACTGTCCCAGGATACAGACCTTCCTGAAGACCTTTGAATTTCCATAACATGTCAACCTGTTGGTCTCTCTGCTTGATGATATAACTAATGCTCTCAATGTACATTTTGTTGACCTTATTTCCATATTGCACAGCAGGCAAACTTGCTGTGGCAGAGAAAGTCAGACTATGCACATGGTAATTAAGAGAGGACATTTTGGACATTTGATATAATGTAGAAATTGAAAAGGCTGTTGAAAGAGGGTACAGAAGTGGCAAAATCTTTGAAATCTGCTGCTTTTGTTGTAAGTGTGGCGCCCTCTTTACAGGTTACGTTGAAATCTTTTAATAGGGCAAACAGGAAACTAGTGGTTACCCAACATACGTGAGTGATGACGCCAGTAAATAGAGATATATTTAGACTTATCTGTAAAAGGAAGGCATTGAGTTAGATGTGGCTAAAATAGTTATTAACGAAGCCGTACACTCCTTTGCTGTCTGACTTTTAGAGTCATAAGTGATTTTTAGCTGCAACCAGCAGCTCTCTTCCTCGCCCTGTTGGTTGGTTAATTGATTGGTCGGTCCGCAAGAATTACCCCACCGTTTGGAGGCCACAGTTTTCGCCCTAGGAGGCTGAAATTTGGCATGGAGGTCAAGTGTGTGTGCGGAGGTGTGTGTTTCTGTTCATGCCAATTGGCTAAAAGGGGGCATGACAGTTGGAGTGGCCTGGTCGCAGCTATTGCAAATTCACTATTGTTTATTTTTCTGTTGGACACCGCACCTACGAATATAACATATCTCAATTTTATTTTGATTCCGCAGGGTCCTCACAAATGCCCACAAATGAGCTACAATCATAGGATATTATTATTGAGTATTGTTTCAGGGGCATCAACAACATACTGCTGTCATATTATGTTGAGAAAAACATGCAAGAAGGCAAATGGCAGAAACTTACCAATGCCAACACATCTGTCTTTAAGACTGACTTGCTCATCAGCATCTGGTCCATCATTTTCTGTACAAGATTAGTCAAAGGGCTGCCGTTACCCAAGACTTTATCTCTATACTTCTTATGGACTATGATAACATGGTTTGTTTTCTTTTCACTTAGTTAATATTTCTCACTTCCTGTATTGATTGAAATTCGTATGAAGTTAAGCATGGATTTTAAATCTCATAGTCATGCAAACACTTTGTTGCAACACCCTGTCAGTACGCCAGGCTCATAGCCATAATTTCGTGTTCTTCTGGACTGTCAGTGTTTCACGTGCTTGTGTTTATAGATCCCTCGTTTTCAAGTCTAGCTCTAGCTCTTCACCTTCTGTCCCTGTCTGCATACTACGCCTTAATTGCCTGACGAGCTTCATCTGCATACCTGCTCAGCTGTATTCCATTGTCGTATTATCTCCGTTTACTAATACCATGATTGTCCCTTTTTCTGATCATTGCAGTGTTTTGTCTGTTTCGTTCGCACCACTATTGCCTCTTAGGATTGTATGCCATATTAGGAGATGAAGAGGTCTTCAGTCGCTCCATGCATGACCACGAGGCTGCCTGGGAAATGCTGCTGACCCAGGTGGCGTTGATCCATGTCTGACTTTGTCATTGACTTCCGCATGCTCGCCACTATGTTTGGTCATTGATTCAGGGGTATTTATGAGGGCGGGACCTTTGCCCTGCTCAGGTGGTGTCTGGGTGCATGGCAAGGGACCATAAAAGAAGAGAGCAGGGTAAATAACCATAAAATGCAACTTTAAACCAAGTCTTTAAAATATAAACCCCCTTTTGAATCTGACGTTGCCTGTGCTGTGACATCCATTTCCTTGTATTATTTCTAGACACAGTAATTCAAGAAAAACATACTTCCTATAGGCAATAGGGCTGACATGTATAACATTAGGCTCCACCTAATGTTAAGGTAAAACAACACAGTCAAATCACATGACTTCCTCTCCCAAACTGTGTCCTCACCTGATTTACTTGTTTCTGTTTGCTGAGCTGCTGCAAAAACAAAACTGTGGTACGTTTCGTTATTTAATTACACTTGGGAATATTTTCAGACAAATGGCATATATGTAAACAATATAGCCGCACATATAGTATGTACGTAGATTGTGTTTTAGTTACCTGCAGTTTCTGCGAGTCGACTTTGGTTCCGACTAACTTACGGCGTCAGACAAACAAAAGGAATAGAACACATGTCCATATCTCATTAAGAGAAATCACATTTACACCCAGTTGGTATGTAAAATCATGTTATTTGTGAACCATTTATTAATGGTTATCGCTGGCTTGATTGGACATGTTGTGAAATATTGTCATCTTGTATTCGATTTCTACAATTAAGAGTGTTACTTTATAATGCAACAACACCTGTAACAGTTGCCTATGAATTCTGGGTGTACTGCTAATGCAGAGGTATGTCTTCTTGTCTCTTTAATCAATAGAAGCTATGTCAAAATGATAAAAAGTAATGGTCTGTGTCTTTGTCATTTGTCTTTGGACAAATTATTTTTTTATTATTTTAAATTATTTTTTATTTATACATCAGAAAAGTGATTATGCCTTCCGGGTGCTAAACCTGTTTTTCCAGTTTTTCTACCTCTCGTTAATAATCACGCAGTAGTGTAGCACCCCTCCCCTATGAGTCATTTTTGTGTTTTTCTATATTCTGTGTTTGTGGCATTTATTTATTTTTATTTATTTTCATCTTTATCTGTGGCATTTTGACCCTGCCCTTGATTGGATTGGATTGGATTGGTTGGCACTTGGCCTGTTGCTCCTGTGGCTAATATTGAGTGCTTCACAGGGTGCTGTGTTGGTTTGACCACTCTAAGTGAGCCTTCTGGTCCTCAGTTCCTTTGATTTGTGTATCCAGGCTTTGCCCCTGTCCTTTATTATGTGTACACTATGAAAACTTTGTGGGCAGTGTCATTGCTATTCCAACTGTAGAGGGTTCTTCTTGGTGCCACCCTTAAGTATTACATCTGAATGTTAGCTTGTGGATTAGTATGGTATTGCAGGGGGTCCTCGACTTACGAACGAGTTCCGTTCCTACAACGTATCGTGAGCGGATTTTCGACGTAAGTCGGAATTTTCACCTAAATTATACCTAAATTAACACCTTAAGTCACTCACACTGTACACACAACACATGAAGGACATATAAAATACAGTAATTAAATGAAACAGTAGAAAAAAAAAGAGAAAAATTCCTTACCTTTATTTCTGTGGTCGTATTTACGAACCAAACCGCTTAAGTTGAAACTAGGTTTTTTAAGTAATTTATGGGAGTGCGTTGTAACCACGAAATGACGTAACTCGAGACCATCATAACCTCGACGGTTCACAGCATTTGCATGATTCGAAAATTAGAAATTAGAAATCTCCTAATCCTTGTGTGATGCTGTTGCACAAAAAACTTTCTGGTGACAGATGACTAAATTGTAATAGGAATTACCCCTTTAATTGTTTGTTGTTTGCTAATCATATTTCCTCTGTGTCACTTTAAAGACTGATGGGATAAGCAGGTTTCTATGGCTATATTATAAATATTTTATTTACTTGTTAAATGAACAGAGACTGTATTTTTTTGTCCTGTCTTATAAACTATACAGTACAGTGAACATGCTATAACTTTAGAAGTCAGACATATTCAAGGGAAACGCTTCCAATTTTTGCTTTGTTTCACAGCATCCTTTGTTCCCTTTGTATTTTGCTCGCTAATTCAAAGGTTGTACAACATATGCTTCAGGCTGTGTTTTCCTTATTGATTTTTCATTTCACAATAGGGAAAAGATGTCCAGTACAAACCTGAGGCTTCTTACATCAATTGAACATCTTTATTACATAGTATTTTCTGCGCAAGTAACATGTTTCTCTGGGGTTCAGCCATGGCTGGGGTACGAGATTTGCTTGCCTCCACTCTGGATGAGCTGTTAAGAAAGGAGCTGAAGAGGTTCAGATGGAACCTCAACCACAATGGTCTCAAACACATCCCAAAGAGTCAGTTGGAGAACGGGGACGTACCAGACACTGTGGATCAGATGCTTCAGACCTATGGAGCAGAAGAGGCTGTGACGGTCACTCTGCAAATCCTAAGGAATATAAACCAGAACGATCTGGCTCAGAGACTGGAGAAAGACTACAGTAAGCTCTTTACATTAAATTTGGCTCTAACCTGCCTTATTTTAGAATTTAACTCTTTCTCTGAATGCCTATAATCACTTATTAATGCACAGTAAAACACACAGGTACACTATAGTCATACGCAGCCCAGCATAGCTGTCCATTATACAGTAGCCATACACATAAACACAGGCCAGTATAGATTCTCATTACACTGTAGCCATACGCACATTTTTGTAATCGTTCTGGACTTCCTGCCAGCAAAAAAATCCCTTCCCATACTTCCTATTTATTCTGAATACGGCCAGTCTATTGGCTGCTTCTAGTCATGTGTCTTTGCATGTGGCAGTGTTATTAGGAATCCCACCCACAAATTAACAAACTTACAGAAAGTTTATGCATTTTACATAATGGTTCCAATATGTAAAAAATATAATCTTACAACAATTGGGATGAATTAATACATAAGTGATGATTCATTGGTAAGTTTTGCTAGTGTTATGAAGACACATTTAACAGTGGCATTTTAATATATAATATTCTTGCTGTTTTCTTATCAGGTTTATTATGCTCTGCAATAGAAACAACTGAGGCCAGAACTCCTCGTAAGTAAAAAGCTACAACACCATGGAAACTATTCCAACACCAGGACACCAACTCCTATCCTTGTATTTTCATTCCCTTCTGTGATTTCTGAATAATTCCTCTCGTTTATGTTGAAATGACTTCCCTTTGTGTTTTCCACAGATCAAGTCATGACTGAAGTTCAGAATGCCATTAAACGTGATTTGAAGAGGCGGTTTGAAAAGGTGTCTGAAGGTCATGAAAAGCTTGGAAAGCCAGCATATCTCGACACTATTTACACAGACCTGTATATAACAGATGGGGAGAGTGAGGAGGTCCATAATGAACATGAGATGAGACAAATTGAGACAGCATCCAGGATGCAAGCAAGAAAAGACGTTGCAATCAGTTGCAATGACATCTTCAACGGACAAAACTCTTCCATCAGAACTGTTCTTACGAAGGGCATAGCTGGCATTGGGAAAACTGTCTCTGTACAGAAATTCATTCTTGACTGGGTAAACACAAAAGCCAATCAAGATGTTCATTTTCTATTTGCATTTCCCTTTAGAGTGTTAAATTTAATGAAGAAGAAAAAATGTAGTTTGATTAAACTTCTTCACCGTTACCACCCAGAATTCCAAAGGATCAGAAGTTTAGAGGGTGGTAATGTCAAAGTTGTGTTCATCTTTGATGGTCTGGATGAATGTCAGCTTCCTCTGGATTTCCTGACCTATGAAAGCTGCTATGACATTGCAGAGTCAGTGTCGGTGGATGTGCTGCTCACAAACCTCATTAAGGGGAATCTGCTTCCCTCTGCTCTCCTCTGGATCACCTCCCGACCAGCAGCAGCCAATCAGATCCCTCGTGAATGGGTCGATAAGGTGACAGAGATCAGAGGATTCAATGACTCTCAGAAGGAGGAGTACTTCAGGAAAAGAATTAGAGATGAGACCCTGGCCAGTAGAATCATCACGCATGTGAAATCAACCAGGAGTCTCTACATCATGTGTCACATACCAGTCTTCTGCTGGATTTCTGCCACTGTTCTGGAGGCAGCACTGGGAAAAGCAGAAAGTGGAGAAATCCCCAAGACTCTGACTGAAATGTACACGTGTTTCATATTTACTCTGACAAAATACATTGGCCAGAAGTATTCCAATCACAATGAACAGCACGTAACAAATCCACTGTCAAACGCAGATGGGAAATACATTCTGAAACTGGGGGAGCTGGCCTTTCAGCAGCTGGAGACTGGTAATCTCATATTCTATGAAAAGGATTTGAGACGGATCGGCATTGATGTCAATGCAGCTTCAGTTCACTCTGGGCTGTGCACTGAACTATTCAGAGAAAGTCTGATTTCAAAGATCTGCAAAGGCAGAGTGTTCAGCTTCATGCATATGACTGTTCAGGAGTATCTGGCTGCTCTCTACGTGTTTCTCTCATTCTGGAACAACAACAGAAACATGCTTGAACAAAGCTTGACTACAAGGTTATCCCTGCTGTTCAAACCATCTTTATTTCGCTTTCACAAAACGGCACTGGATCAGGCCTTAAAAAGTCAGACTGGACACCTGGACCTTTTCCTCCGTTTCCTTCTCGGCCTCTCACTTGAGTCAAATCATTCTCACTTAGAGGGCCTCCTGAAACCGAGACATAGAAGCTCTGAGAGCATGGAAAAAACAGTCAAATACATTAAGCAGAAGATTGTGCAGAGCCCACCTTCTGAGAGGATCATCAATCTGTTCCACTGCCTGAATGAACTGAACGAAACTTCCCTTGTGAAGGAAATTCAGGCTTACCTAACTGGAGGAAAAACTGGAAGAGAGAAGCTCACAGTTGCCCATTGGTCAGCTCTTGCCTTTATCTTGCTGACTTCTGAAAAAGATCTGGATGAATTTGTCTTACAGAAGTATAACACATCCGATGAAGGGCTTGTGAGGCTGGTATCAGTCGTCAAGTACTCCAGAAGAGCTGAGTAAGTGTTCTGCCACACAGAGTCATCATAACGATTTTTTAGCTTTCTTTTTCCTGATTTTTTTCCCAACCCCAATTGTACCAGTTGACTCACTGCAGCATCCATCTGGCTGCCTTTAAAATTTTTGTTTTAAGAATATTCTGTCTGTCACATTTATTCTATTCACAAATCTATTCTATTCTATTCTTGTTTAGCTTGAGTAGGTGTAATCTCACAGAGAGATGCTGTGATGTGCTGGCCTCAGTGCTCAGCTCAAGCTCCTCAAAGCTGAGAGAGCTGAACCTGGGTGGCAATGACCTGCAAGATTCAGGAGTAAAGCTGCTCTCTGTTGGACTGGGGGATCCACATTGCAAACTGGAGAAACTCAAGTAAGTGGGCCAGTGGATGCAGAATGAATCATGGGTAGATACCATGCCAGGTGCCATCTTATATAGAAAAAAGGCCTCTTTCATTTAAAGATCTTAATGTTAGCCAGCCATCCATACCATTTTCAATTATCAAATGTGATATGTTTTTTTTTTTGTGGGCATACCACTGATCTGATATCCTAAGCTTCTTCATATCATATGCTTTATTCATTTAGCTTTAGTGGATGTAAACTCACAGAGAGATGCTGTGATGCGCTGGCCTCAGTGCTCAGCTTTAACTCCTCACAGCTGAGAGAGCTGGACTTGAGCGACAATTACCTGCAGGACTCAGGAATAAAGCTGCTCTCTGCTGGACTGGAGGATCCACACTGTAAACTGGAGAAACTCAAGTAAGTATGGACTGTGTGTCTGTTTTCATTAAAACTGGACTTCCCTGAGGTCAGTACATCTTTGTGACTGTATACATTTAAACTGAAGACAATGAGGTCAGTACAGCTGTGTGTCTGTATACATTTAAACTGAAGACAATAGGGTCAGTACAGCTGTGTGTCTGTATACATTTACACTGAAGACAATGGGGTCAGTACAGCTGTGTGTCTGTATACATTTACACTGAAGACAATGGGGTCAGTACAGCTGTGTGTCTGTATACATTTAAACTGAAGACAATGGGGTCAGTAAAGCTATGTGTCTGTATACATTTACACTGAAGACAATGGGGTCAGTACAGCTGTATGTCTGTATATATCAGGGCTCAGGAAGGACTCAGTTGCGGACGTAATTCTTAAGAGGTTTATTAATAGAAACCAAAGTCCAAAATCCAGAATCGTAATCGAAATCAGGCATGACCATGGTCATGACCGAGGAGACACAGCAAAAGCACAAAAACACAATCCACAAGAATGGTCAAAAAATCAGGCAGAAGTTCGAAAACCAAAACGACACAGCGACAGTACAAGAACACCAGATGAAGAATCAAAAAACCAGAAAACAGGTGGGGTAATAACGGGCAGGCAGGAACCGGACAAAAGGCTTGTAGCGTAACAGAGAGTAGGAACAAAGTGAAACAAACTCGCACAGAACAAAGGCAGGGTACTCCACCACCGCCCGGACCTTCCGTTGATCCATCTGGACGCCCTCTGTGGAAACAACAAACCCCAAAAAAGAGACAGACTTGCGATGGAACTCACATTTCTCCGCCTTCACAAACAGCTGATTCTCAAGGAGTCTCTGCAACACCCGTCGTACGTGTTGGGAGTGCTCTGTACTGGAACGGGAGAAAATCAAGATATCGTCCAGGTACACAGACAAACTGGCCGATCATATCCCGCAGCACATCGTTGACTAGGGTCTGGAAGACCCCTGGGGCATTAGTAAGTCCAAACGGCATAACCAAAAATTAATAATGACCTGTTGGGGTTTTAAACGCCGTCTTCCACTCATCTCCCTCCTGTATTCGGACCAGATGGTAGGCGTTGCAGAGATCCAATTTGGTAAAAATGACTGCACCCTGCAGGGACTTGAAAGCAGAAGACATTAGTGGCAGAGGGTAGCGATTCTTGACTGTGATTGCATTGAGTCCCCGATAGTCGATGCAGGGGCGCAACCCGCCGTCCTTCTTGGCCACGAAGAAGAATCCAGCGCCGGCAGGAGACAAGGATGATTCCCGCAGCCAGCAATTCCTGGATGTACTTGTTCATCGCCTCAGTGAGGCGGCCACGGTGAGGCGGCAGGGAAGTGGCGCGGGTCTTACTGAACACCTCCCTCAGGTCCAGATACTCAGGTGGAACTGTAGACAGGTCAGTGGTCTCCTCCACAGTGGATCTTGTAGCGTAACAGAGAGTAGGAACAAAGTGAGACGAACTTGCACAGAACAAAGGACAAAGTAGGGTATAAATACGCAGAAGACTGATGAGCAAAATGAGACACAGGTCGAAAACAGGACAGGTGAAACAACTCCAAAATCAGGTAATGAGGAAGGCAGGGCAGACACAAGGGTATACAAAAACAAAAGCACATGGACCGGGGAAATGAATCAGACAAAAACACAAACACAGTGGAACAAAAAGCGAAAAAACATAACACAGCAAATACTGACAGTATACATTTACACTGAAGACAATGGGGTCAGTACAGCTGTGGCTGCAGGGGAAAAGGATGCCTTTTGAACTTGTGAATCATGATCAATGAAGGAGCAGCTGAGATCACATAGACAACATCACATTTATGGCATACCCCGAAAAGGGCGCTGTAGTGGAAATTGCCCAGGAATCCTGAGTGGAAGGAAAGACAAACTCTCAAGCTAGTACAAGTTCAAAATCCTTTATTCCTAAGCGGCACCAGCAATACAAGCCCCATCTTGCTGGTGAACTCTTTTCTCTGTTGTGCCACAACAGCACCATGACTGTAGAATGTTTTAATAAGGTTTAAAGTGATTTTTTTAAGAGGACTGTGGCACAGTGGCAAGTGTGGCCACTGAGCCGGGTGGTGAGTGGAAGTAAAACACAACAAAATTCCAACAATTTATCCCTTTTTGGGGGAAAAATGAACTACAAATAAGAATCGATTCAAAACCAGCGCACCCACAGGAATCCCAACACAATAACCCAACCAAAACCCAAAATTCGCCTTCAGTCTCTAAGGTTGTGCTTAAATAGCAGGCCTAATTGAAGGCAAGTGCTCACAGCTGAGTTGATAAGGAATCACTCTCAAGTGAGCCTGCCTGTCAGTGAGGCCACTGCTGTTGCAGTGAGACTGACAGCAGTACAATGGGAGGAGCTGAGGAGCTTGCTCCTCCCTCCACCTCACCCGGCACCACAGGACATAAAATGTGTTTTCCAAATAAGATCCAAAAAGATTGACATTTAGAGGCCTCCAGGAGCTGTATACAGTACAATGAAAAAATATTTGCCCCGTTCTCGATTTGCTCCTCTGATCCTGGCATTGTGTGCCTGTGGACACGTTGAGGTGACTACTTCTCTCTGATGCTAAAGTTCAATATATTGCCACCGCGTCCTGTTCCAGTGGCAGTTTGCTGAGGGGGGGGGACTGTGGTGGGGCAAGAGGAGGTGCCCCCCTCCAGCACTGCGCTGCCTACCGACGGTCATCTCAAACCGCCACTGGGAAAACACGATCAGCACACAGGACAGCGCCGGGCGTGCAGCCGAAGCAGCAGGACCCTGGAGAGCGGCGTTGGGCTGCAAACAACCACCAATGAGGCACACCTGCAGCCCTTCAGCAATCAGCCCAGCTGCCGTTACTCCAGGGTGATTGCAGGACTACTAAAGTCGCCGTGGTCCCATGCTCGGGGAGATATTCCGTCTCCGCTCTCGGGGTACTAACTGGCTGTGTTCTTTGCTCCCCTCAGACTCTGGCTAACTGAAAGAAGTACGAGGTTCGCAGATGGAGATTGCCTGCCTGCCGGCCCTTCGCCAGTGTTTGTGTTTTTCACTGCTGGTTGCTTGTTTTCGCCGCAGGCTGTATTATTTTTGTGGTTGCCTTATTAAAACAGGCTGTGAGCCTGACAAACTCACTCGCGCTAGTGCTTGTGCTTCATTGTGACGTCCCACCTTGCTGATCCTCCCCGTTCAGCGTCACAGTGGTGGAGAATGCAGGCAGCACAGTGAGCTAGACCAAAAGCAACGACTCTGCCAAACTTGGATCCGTGCCAACGATCGTTGCAGTAGAGAGCGAATTTTCGGTTTGTGTATCCCGGTCCCTACGGGGAAGAATCTGAACAGCCCCGAGAGCCCCTTACCATTCGAGCTAAACTTTTTCCCTCTCCTTCCCTAACGCTCTGTTTGTGTTTTTGCTTCAGTTACTGCGACATGGAGGAAATGCTAAGGGCGTTAGTTGAGTCCAGCGTGGCTCAACAGCGGAACGCCCAGGTCATGGCGGAGCAGATGGCCCGGTCAGCGGAGTCAGTCCACTCCCGTGGGGCTGGAGCACAGCACACTGCCCACCCCCTCCCACAAAGCCCGCGAGGTGCTGATGAAGATGGCCGAATCAGACGACATTGAGGCGTATCTCCAGACCTTTGAGCGAGTGGCCCACGTGGGCCTCAAGTGGGAGATCCTGGCCAGGGCCGGGGTGACCACCTCCACCGCCGCACAACAGGTCGCCTCCTGGGGGTATCAGCGAGGAAGACCAGCCCGAGCGCAGATCGCCGCCCTCAACCGACTGGTCTCCTGATGGCTCCAACCAGAACACCTCACCACCTTGGAGATCGTCGAAAGAGTGGCGGTGGACCGTTTCCTGCAGGGCCTCCCCTACGACCTCCAGAAGCAGTGGGACAACACGTGTTCCGGTCCCAGGAAGAACTCATGGAGGTCGTGGAACGCATCAAGGCCACCCAGGAGATACTGCGCTCCCGCCCCCCCGTCCCGACCACAGAGGGCCAGGAGGCGAACCGTTGCTGGGAGGAGGAAACCTGGAGGGGCCCGGCCAGTCCCGCTGGGGTGACCCGAGGGACTGAGCCCCAAGCCACCCACCTCAGGATGTCCCCATGCCGACGGACCCCAGTGGTGCGCCAGCTTGCTCAAACCCTGGCCGCGGCTGTTTCACGACCCATCAACTAGGTAGCCCCCAGGCAGTCCAGGCCCCTAGATGTCCGGCAACCATGGAAGACCAGACCTGGGACGCCCTGTTGGACACAGGAAGTGCCGTGAACCTGGTACAACCCAGAGTCATCCCTCCAGGCCATTCCACCCTGCCAGACCCCCTCCTGCTGACCTGTGTCCACGGGGATGCCCACGAGGTTTCGGCGGTTTGCCTGGGGGTGAAGAGCAACCGGGGCCAGTGGAACATCCGGGCTGGGGTGGTCGCGGAGCTGCCCATACCAGTTGTGTTGGGCCGAAATTTCCTGGGGTTCGAGAGGCTAATCCAGAAGAGCCCCAGGAAAAGGGGCAGCACGGAGCTGCCGGAAGCCGGGAGCAAGATCCCAGCGGGAGAACCGACAGCACCAGACCACTGGCCCCAAAGGAGCCTGGATCAGCCGCTGCCCTGGAGAAGAGGAGGAGGCTGACGTGGAAGGTGAGCATATACCACCACTAACTGAGTCTGATCTCATCTTCCAGGGGACCCACCGGAACCAATTCGGCACCGCCCAGCACCAGGATGACCAGCTACACCACGCCTGGGCCCAGGTCCGGGTAATCGAGGGGAAAGTCCAGGGACAGGCGGAGCCAGTGGTCCGCTACTTCTCCGTCCGAGGTGGGCTCCTTTATTTCAATGTGCGGCGCCGGGGAGAGATGTGAGAGCTCTTGGTGGTGCCACGGGACCGTATCTCCACCATTCTACACCTGGCCCACACTCACCTGTTGGAAGCCCACCTGGCCTTTGAGAAGACCTGGGAGAGAGTTAGGGACCGGTTCCACTGGCCAGGGATGTACAGGGCAGTGAAGGACTACTGCCGAGCCTGTGCCACCTGCCAGGTAACATCCCCCTGTCAGCCACCCCCTGCACCCTTAATCCCTCTCCCTGTTATAGAGACACCTTTTGAGCGCCTGGGCATGGACCTGGCAGGACCCCTTCCCAAATCAGTGCGTGGACACCAATACATCCTGGTCATCCTGGATTACGCCACTCGCTACCCGGAGGCGGTGCCCCTATGGACAGCCACCTCCAAGAACATCGCTCGAGAGCTGGTGCATCTGTTCAGCTGGGTGGGGATCCCCAAGGAAATCCTGATGGATCAGGGGACCCCCTTCATGTCCAAGGTAATGGCGGACCTGTGTCGCCTGCTGCTTCCCAGCACCGAACATCGGTGTACCATCCTCAAACTGACGGGCTGGTCGAATGCTTCAACCAGACACTGAAGCGGATGATCTGGAAGGTCATGGTGCCGGACGGTGCTGACTGGGATCAGGTACTCCCCTATGTGCTCTTTGCTATTCGTGAGGTCCCGCAGGCTTCCACAGGTTTCTCCCCCTTCGAGCTGCTGTATGGGCGAAGACCCCAAGGACTGCTGGACATCGCCCGAGAAACCTGAGAAGAGCAGCCCTCCCCCCACCGCAGCCTGGTGGAGCACGTGGAAGCCATGCGGGAGCGTATCGCCCACATCATGCCCCTGGTGCGAGAGCACATGGTCGAGGCCCTACGTGCCCAGCAGCGAGCCTACAACCGGCCCACGCAGCCCCGAGAGTTCCGGCCAGGTGAGCGGGTCCTAGTCCTCATCCCCACTCTCGAGAACAGGTTCCTGGCTACCTCGCAGGGGCCCTACACCACCCAGGAGCGCGTAGGGCCGGTCAACTACTGCGTCGACCAGCCAGGTCAAAGAAAACCACAGCACGTGTACCACGTCAACCTGTTAAACAGGTGGGTGCCCGGTCCCACGGAGACGGGTATATATACATACCATTTAAACTCAATGGGGCTGCTTTCAAATCTAGCTGTGTTCAATCACCTGAATCTGATTTTTGATGACACATTTGTTGATTTTTGGCCTTTTGAGTTTTTTCAAAACTAAGGGGGAATTTACTTTTTCACAAGGGCAATATAGGTGATTGGCGAGTTCCTCAACCGAATGAATGAAATAATGATGTGAAAACAATGTTTTGTGTTTGCTTTAGTTTCCCTTGTCTAATATAATTGATTATAAAATGATTCAGTGAGAGAAGTAAAATAAAAGAGTACATTAAGAAGGGGGCAAATACTTTTTCGTGGTACTGTACAGTAAAGGCACATGATCATGGTGTAGCTTTTAAGTGGGTTTTTAAGTCATAGCCACACAATTACCAACAATGTCCAGAGGTACACACTGGCTAGGCAGCAACTGGCTGAATTTTTTCAGGAAAAGACAGGGGGAAGCCAGTTGAGTGAATTAGTTTCATTATCTTTAGTAACCATCCCTGACAACATGGGCATCTGCAAGTATGTGAGTTGAGTACATGCTGACTTTGTGTTCCTCCAACGGCATCAGAGATATATAGATGATGTATCTGTAGTGTGGAAAGAGGCAAAGGTTGGTTGTCATGTGAACAAGAAGAGTCATGTGTATACAACCTCTTTGTCAGTGGGAGAAGGTTGCTATGGTTGGGATGATGGGGGGGGGATACAGTTGATAGCATGTTATTCTCTGTCACAAGCAGAATTGACATGAATAGGGACATTTTTAACCATTATTAATCTATTATAAAGTGAGGACGGATGGCTATGTTTTTAGAGCTGATGTTTGGGGTTATAGAGCCATAGCGCCCGGATATTTTAACAGATTTAAGGGGTTTGAACAATCTACCAGCAGAAACCAGGTTGATACACAATTACCAGAATACTTCATGGGGCACAAGTATGAATATCTATTGAATGCACTGCAGAAGCATCCACACTCACATAAATACATAAACAGTGTGCATAACAGTGTTTGTATGTTCTTTTGCTGCTTATTACACCTCATGATTTGATTCAGTTGAATTCATTAAATTGCTAAGGTTCATTTTATAACCTATAACAAAAAATTCTTCTTTTCAAACCCATTCTTGTTCAGTCTCCGTGGGTGTAATCTCACAGAGAGATGCTGTGATGTGCTGGCCTCAGTGCTCAGCTCAAGCTCCTCAAAGCTGAGAGAGCTGAACCTGAGTGGCAATTACCTGCAAGATTCAGGAGTAATGCTGCTCTCTGTTGGACTGGGGGATCCACATTGCAAACTGGAGAAACTGAGGTAAGTACAAACTGCTTCTCTTTGTTACAATTCAAACTGGAGACACTGGTGCTAGAAAACTGTTTCTCCTTGCTTCAACAGTCATCTTTCATCATTTTTGCCTCTTAATTTTTTATTTTATTGTATTATAAATCAAATTAAAACCATCTGCCAAATGACTACAATGTCAACGTCTTTTTTTGCAGTCTGATATTCTGTGGAATCACAAAGAGGGGCTGTGCTATTCTGGGTTCAGCTCTGCATGTATGTTCCTCACCCCTGAAAGAGCTGAAGCTCAATGACAACGATCTGAAACGCTCATCAGTGAAGCTGCTCTCAGCCTTACAGCAGGATCCACAGCATAGACTGGAGACACTGGAGTAAGCAGAAATGTGTTTTTGTTACCATTTAAACTGGAGACAATTTGGATGTGGAAGTCGGCAGGGGAGGGTTGACACTGGAGACAAACTGTGTCAGCTTTGGCAAGGAAATGTACATTAGGCCAACAACAGTTTTGCTGAGTTCAGGAAGGGATAAATGAGAAGAACAAAATATATAAAAAAGCATTGGTCTGAAGGATATGAGCTGTGGTCTCTGTAAGGATTTACACTTTTTTCACTAATAGGCCAATCGTTTAGAATGTTTTCCAGAAAAATGATGGCGAGACAGTGCTGTATTCAGGAACGGTTCAGCACACATCTGCATTTCAGTTTAGTTGAGTTGCTATTATTACGGACCGACTTTGTACTAACAACTGCACAATGGTGGTGAAAATAAAATGTTTAATAAGGTAACCATATCTAGGTACAGTTTAGGCAGAAATGAAAAGTTTGGTTTTAATAATGCTCTTAGTCCACTGACTTTGTGAAAGCAACTGAACAGAGGTGTACATTTAGAACATTTTAACAACAGCTGTCACTGTGTTACTGTGATAGTAACTGCAGACTTTTCAGGGAAATTTGTGCTTGCCTACTTGGATGTTTGTGACTATGTCACTGTTAAGAAATATGTGTGATTGTGTTAATGTTAAGTAATGATTATGTCACTGTAAATACAGAATTTTTGTTGTTCTGCCGGTATCACTGTGTGAAGACATGAGATTTTGTGGACCTCTCTTATATATGAGTTTGTTGGTCACTGAACTGCTTTCTCTTCTTACAGGTACGAGAACTTTGATGTGCTGGACATAAACTGAAATGTAAGTCAGATTAGGTCCTTGCTAAACATTTAAGTTCCTAAATTAAATTCCTGGCCTGTCTGACAGGGTAACAGAGTGAGCTCAACCTGTCAACTGTGTGTCAGTCTGTGCCACACAAGTCTGCGTATGTCAGAGGACAGGCTGTGCTCACTGCCACTACGTTAACAGCAGTGAATCAGACCGTCCCAGAATACAGCAGCCGTTTAGATAGAGATCAGAAAGGCCTAATACCTGTCTCTGGGTGGCTGACACAGTCATACGGCCAATTGGGAAGTAAACTTGAGCCCTGCGACTGGATGTTCAAGTCCCAGCTGTGCCATTACTGGCATTACTGGCCAAAAGTCTGTGCTGGTGAGGCAACAATCAGCTAAGCCCTGCCAAGGACAGATAGGGTTTAAGCCTGCTGGGTGCCTGTGAGGGCACTAACCATATATAGGCCAATGCTTACTTTGTTATCCGGAAATGACACAGACAGCAGTCAATTGTTGGTGCATCTGCAATGTGGAAAGAAGTGAAGGCCTGTTGTCAGAAGAGTCACACTGTCAACGTTCGACAGGGACTCAAGCACAGACAGGTTGAAAAATAAACCGAAGTTTATTCGCAGCCGTAACCAAAAGTACAAAATCGTAGTCAGAGGGGCAAAACTAGGAAGACATGGCAGTGGTACAAAATCACAATCCAAGACTTGAAGTAGAACAAGCTGGCAAAAATCAAAACTAGAAAAAGATTGGCAATTAGGTACAAACACAAGCAGGGAAACCGAGAAACAGGAAAAGATTGTAACAGGCAGGCAAACATGTACAGAAAGACTTGTAGCGCAACAGGGATAACAGTCAACTGAGACGAATTCGCAACAAACAAAGAAACACAAGGGATATAAATATAGCAACAAGAACAGGGAACAGGTGAGCAAACAGGCAGGTGGAACAGATTGGAAAATCAGGTAATTAACAATGAATCAATGAAACAATCATGGGGAACAAGGGGGCGGAACAATCACAAGATGAAAATGTAAACACAAGCACGGAGGAAGACACAGAAGTAAAAACACAATGTAAAGAGAACCAAAAAAACAGACTAAGACAGATTTACTGATACATATGCTCATAGCTGCCTCTTCCTGTGTTGGTAGGAGAGGGTTGCTGTGGGAGACTAAACAGTTTGGCTGACTTTGGGGTGGGAAATACACAGAAAGAAAGAGTCCAATACTCTATGGAACTTAGAACGTGCTTAATTTGGCTCAGAGTGGAATAACTGGAGGGGGTAAAGAAAAAAAGACTACTGACTATTTGCATTTCTCAAATATTCAGACCTTTGGATCCCGCTGCCTGCCCCGAGAAGCAGCCTGCAGACAGTAAAACAAGGCACACACCTCTCCAAAACTCCAGGAGGTGATGAGGATCCTACACAGAGACTCAAATGAAATCTAATATCACAGTTTTTCTTGTGGGCTCAATGCAACAAGACATTTTTAAATATTTTTCCATACAAAATGATTCTGTTTTTCTTGAAGCATTTAAATGTTGTTTAATATATCTTGAAATTATTCAGTGCTCTACGACATGTTTGTCAATCAGAAGTAGGAATGTCATACTTCTGATTTAATTCTGAATGTCATACATATAATGTATGGATGTCAGTTGTATTACTGTAAATATCTTGTTACTTTAATAATAACTACATGTTGTACTACAACAATTTGGTTCATCACATTTTGTTATAAAAATGTAGTGATGGTGCTTTAAGAGAAGTGCATGATGGGCAATGTGGGAAGTGTGTGGGATGTGTAGGAGAGGAAAGGAAGGTGCAGAGTGCGGGCGGGAAGATATGAAATGGACAGAGAAAGTTGAGCACTGTAATAAGACTGCATTTTTTTTTGTTGGGAACTGTGTTATCGTTTCCATGGAAATAAAAGCCTCAAGGCATCACGGAATCCTGCTGTTATTTGTGCGAGCTGGTTGCTAGAGGAAAACCCTGCGAAGTACCATAAATTGGCTAGCCACGGAGCGGCCGGTAACTTAGCCCAGAAGCTAAAACAAGGAGATTTCCCTGTATCTCCTGACCACGGTCGGGAGAACCAGACAGGAAAGGTAACACTGGGGGCTCGTCCGGGATTAATTCTGCTGCAACCGATGAGTGCAAACAGAATGAAGGTAGTGAAAATAAACTGGCTAACCCGTGAAAGCAGGACACAAGAATACACTCGCCACTAGCACTGTTGTTTAAAGAAGTAACTTAGCTGAAAATACACCGAACCTGTTTGGAAAAATGACCAGGCACTCTAACCCATTCACAACGTTAACTCCAACGAGCACAAACATGGTAAATGATGTTAGAATAATGGAGGAACAGAACAGTATAAATGCGAGTTTTGGCCAGGTTAATCCTTTTGCATCCACCGAGACACAGTATGCAAAGAAAAGTTGCAATTCACACAGTAAGCGGCTATTTAAAACCACAAATCCTTATGCGGTAGATGTGCAAAAATGAAGGTATTCGAGACAGTGAAATTGAGATGCAGAGTGGACATTCAAATAGCCAGGTTTACTGCTGCGAAGTGAATCCGCTAGTAACAAAACTACATAAGGGAGATGTGCTTGCTCCAGAGACGGCAGGTAATGTTGTAACTCCCCAAACTAACCCCTTTTCTTCTGCCCACTGAAAAAGTTATTACAGAAGCACACCAATTCCAGTTTATCCAGACAGCTGTCCGTGTCCAGGGCCAAGTTCTCTTTCCGTCACCCCAGGAATGGCTAGCACAACTAAGTGCTGCACACAGCCTCAGCGCGTGCATCACCGACACTCATCAGAGAGCGAGGATGAGTATGATCACCGTGAGAGGGTTCCCACTCTGCGACCGGGTCAGTATGATGGCACCACTTCTTGGAAGGAATTTTTATATTGTTTTGAGAGCTGTGCTGAAGCCAATCACTGGTCAGAAAAGATAATGGCGGTCCAGTTGAAGTTCTGTTTTCTTAGGTGCAGCAGGTGCAGTAGTCCATAAAAATCCCAGGTCTGCTCAGTGGGACTACACACGTATTGTGGCGGAAATTGAAAGAGCATATGGTCCTTCTTTGGAGCACGCTGCTGCAGTGGGAATTGAACTGAGGCAACGAACTCGTAAAACAGGCGAGGCCCTCCACGTTTTAAGGGATGACATCTATGAAAAAGTATCCATGGCGTACAGTGACAGATCAGAAAAAGAACAGGATGCAATTGGTGTTGAAGTGTTCACTAATGCTATGGGAGATGCAGACATTGTTCAGAGGCTTCTAGAGGAACGGCCTAGGACATTAGCCAAAGCCTATGATATTGCATGTCGCTATGAAACCATAAGGCAGGCGGCAGAGAATGTAATACGTCTTATGCAGTTAGGGGCACAGAATCTGGCAGACCGGAGACCCCGAGCTGCAATGGTCCGTGGACAGGCTGCTGAGGAGAGGACCAGTGACAGAGTGACAGTGGCGAGCGCTGAGCAGGGCTCCAAATCACCCCGCCCTGAATCTACACAGCAAATGCAAAGAGCCCGTGAGTACAACAACAGTGATGCAATCCGCTGCTATAATTGCTCTGGCATGGGGCATCTGAGTAGAAATTGCCCCTCCCCAAGGAAGCCAACCAAAGCCCACGCAGACATGGTGCCCCCTGCGACTGAAGACGTAAACCCCACGGTGCTATGTTTTAAGGGTCTGGGCCAAGAAATGAGTATTCACATGCTGATGCATGACTTAGAGGTTTGCGCCTTCTTGGACAGTGGAGTGCGGAAAAATGTGCTACCCTTACGGCATTACAATGCTATCCACCTAGATGTCAGACCCCCACTCCAAGAGTCAACTGTGCAGGCTCTTCAAGGCATCGGTTCTAGTAACATACCTGTACTTGGTGAGGCCCACTTACCTGTGCAGATTGGCAGCCTGATGGTGAGTGTAAGCTTTCTTGTAGCTGACATAGACGATACACAAGCTATCTTAGGTCATCCATTCTTAGAGCAGGCTCATGCACGTTTGGACTTTGGCAACCGATGGATTGTGCTGTTTGGTGCAGAAGTGCCATATTTCCACCCCAAAGACAGACCCAGAGCCCATGTTGCATGGATAGCCCGCACGGTTGTTTTACAAGGCGGTCATGATTATGTAGTCTGGGGAAATGCACATTTCCGTGGGCCTGTACGGGGAGAAGTACTGTTGAGCCTCACAAAAGGTTTTGTTAGCCACGCAGGTCCTGTTAGAAGCCCAGCCAAACCAGGCTATCCCCTGAGACTCTATAACCCCTGGAGACACTTCTGTCACGGTCCAGAGGGTAACTATTGTCGGACTCCTACAGCCTGCAGAAGCAGTACAGCCCATTCGCACCATGACCCACTCCGAGCAGTCGTTCACTAATTTCCCCACAGTGCCCGACCACCTGTACTCACTCTATGCCCAGAGTTCTACTGAGCTAAACCTAGAAGAACAGTACAAACTAGCCCAGCTACTGCAGGATTATGGAAGTGTGTTCTCAACAGGCCCCAGTGACCTTGGCCGTACTAACTTGGTGCAGCATAATATTCTAACCTCTCCAGATGTTCCAGTGAAACAGCAGCCATGATGAATGGCACATGAGAAGCAGCAGTGTACCGACAAGCAGATACAGGAGGGACTAGAGGCTGGAATCGCCTGTTGCAGTCACAGTAGCTGGGCGTCGCCCATAGTAATGTTACGTAAAAAGGATGGAGCATACCGGCTCTGCGTAGACTACAGGGCTTTGAATGACTGCACTGTAAAGGACGCATACCCCTAGCCCCGCATCCAGGATACCCTTGATACCCTGTCTACTGCCAAGTGGTTCAGCACATTGGATCTCGCTTCCGGCTACTGGCAGGTGGAGCTAACCCCCAGGGCACGCAAAGCTGCTGCCTTTTGCACCAGGAAGGGTCTCTTTGAGTGGAACGTCATGCCCTTTGGACTGTGTAATGCCCCAGCGACGTTTCAACGGTTAATGGATCGTGTCCTGGCAGACATGCAGTGGGAGACCTGTCTGGTTTATTTAGATGATATTATCGTGTTGGGCAGAGATGTGCCACAAATGTTGCAACATCTATCCCAGGTGTTCGAACGACTGCGTCAAGCTAACTTAAAGCTGAAGCCTGAAAAATGCTGCCTTTTCCAATGGCAGGTGGTCTACCTAGGACACGTTGTTTCCGAGCACGGCATAGCCACTGACCCACACAAAATCCAAAAAGTACAGCAATGGTCCACACCCACCTCCATCACGGAGGTCTGCCAGTTTATTGGTCTCGCATCATATTACCGACGGTTTGTGAAAGACTTCGCCGCTATTGCCCAGCCGCTCCATGCCCTGACGAAGAAGCATGCCCGCTTCCACTGGACCAAGGAATGTGAGGAAGCATTCAGCGAACTTAAACGCTTACTTACCACCGCACCAGTACTTGGTTATCCCCTCGACAGCGGCGACCTCATCCTCGACACCAATGCCAGTGACGTTGGAATAGGGGCCGTCCTTTCAGGGACAAAAGGGCCAGGAGCGAGTGTTAGCATATGGAAGTCGGAGATTGTCTCCAATGGAACAGAATTATTGCACTACTCGGACAGAGCTGCTGGCGGTGGTGGACTTTGCTGTGTACTTCTGCCAGTACCTGCTGGGGAGGCCGTTCACCGTGTGCACTGACCACAGCAGCCTTCGTTGGCTCGTGCACCTGAAAGAACCTGAAGGGCAGCTAGCCTGATGGTTGGAGAAGTTAGCTGAGTATGTTTTCAAGGTGATCCATTGCCCCGGTTGCCTCCACAGCAATGCTGATGGCCTTTCAAGGAGACCTTGCCGGCAGTCGTGTCCCTGCAAGCAGCCAGCTTCCTCCCAACAGCATGAACGCGTTCACCAGGGCGTGCAGTGTGAGCTGGGGGATGTCCCAGAAGAGGGAAGCAGCAACATCCAGCTGGTGGAGCTGGATCCAGTGGGGGTAGAGGAGTCACAACCCCCTTCAACTAACAATGCCAGCGGTGAGTGTTCCCCCTCAGATGGGAGGGGCCAACCAAATGATGGGATCTACTGAGCCAGCACAAGCTACCCCCCGCTGTTCCACGGCTGGACCCCTGAACAGCTCCAAGCCCAGAGGACTGACCCAGACATTGGCCCACTCAAGAAATGGGTGTAGAATGGACCGCCCTCCATGGGTGGAAGTCTCACCTTTCAGCCCCCCCATTAAGACCTACTGGAGTCAGTGGAAAAGCCTGTATATCAAAGATGGCATTCTAGTGAGACGTTTCTTTGTAGCAGAGGACAACTACTTCTGTCCACAAGTAATTCTGCCCAAGGTTTTCCAGAGAGATGTGATAGAACAAATGCATGACGGACCTGTGGGAGGTCATTTTGGCGTACAGCGCACTCTGATCCGACTGCAAGCCAGATATTATTGGTACCAGATGAGGGAGGATGTCACCCTCTGGTGCTGTACATGTACCAGCTGCGCTGCCAGAGCTCGGCCGTGAAAAATGCCCCAAGCTCCCATGGGGACTGTTTGTGTTGGGGCCCCTATGGAGCGGATTGCCATCGACCTAATGGGCCCACTTAACGAAACTGAGCGCCACAATTGCTACATCCTGGTGGTTCAAGACTATTTCACCAAGTGGGTTGAAGTTTACCCTTTACCTAATGAACAAGCCAAAACTGAAGCTGATGTACTCACTTCCGAGTGGGTTTGTCGCTTCAGGGGAACCTTACACCCTGAACAGCGATCAGGGCTCTAATTTTGAGTCTGAAGTGTTCCAGAAAATGTGTGAACTGCTTGGAATTAAAAAGTCGCATACTATACCTTTCTGGCCCCAGTCAGATGGCCAAGTTGAATGTTTCAATGCCACCTTGCAGAAAATCCTGGCCACCACAGCCGACCACTGCCACTGGGACTGGGACATCATGATTCCCTTTGCTGTAATGGCATACCAAGCCACCAAGCATAGCTCCACAGGTCTGACTCCTAACATAATGATGTTTGGACGGGAGGTGACTGAACCTATTGACCTGGTGGCTGGCCTGCCCCCTGACTACGACAGTGTCCCAAACCCCCCGCAGTATGTCACTCAGCTCCGGGAGCGGCTGGAGCTTGCACACCAAATTGCTAGAGATGCCCTTGGACAGTCAGTAGTACGTGCCAAAAAGGAATATGACAAAAACGTCTGCCGCACCCAGTACCGTGTCAGGGATACTGTCTGGCACCTCATAAAGGGCACCAAGAGAGTTAAGAACAAGGTGAGGAAATTCTTACCATCTTATGAGGGGCCATACTTCATACTGGGGCAACTGGATGACTTAGTTTACCAAATCAAAAAGGGACCAAAGACAAAAGCAAAAGTGGTCCACCATGACAAGCTGAAACCATACCATTCTCGCACTCCCCTAGACAACAGCTGGGCCATCACTCAGGCCCAAGCCTGGGTCCCTGAAGAAGTCCCACTGCCAAGCTTGTCTGGTACAGATGCTAGCAGCCCCGACTTAAGCCTACACAACCTGTTCCTGGATAATGCTCAACAGAGCGATGCTGAGTCAGAGATTGAGACCCCACCAGTGGACTCTCTTGTTGGCAGCCCTGTTCCCCTGTCTCTGTCTGTCCCACCTTCCCTAAGCACTGGGGAGGTTCAGACTAGTGGGGGTAGTGCAGTGTCACATGGACAATACAGGGCTGTTTGTCAATCCACCACAAGCCACACACCTGCTATAAGGCCTCACAGGAACCGGAGGCCTCCAAGCTGGTATGGGGACTGGTTGTCTCATTAAATAGAGATGTGCGTTCCTTTTGATAATGTTAAAAAAAAATGTTCTGAAAATGAATGTTGTGACAAAATATGTCATTGTTCTATTTTCATTTATTTTGTTATCTCTATAAAAGAGAAAAGAGCCTTGAGGAGTGGGTAAGGGAAAAAGGACATTATTTCTGTTGTGGTTTGGATTTATTAAATGTTTGTTAAAAAAAAGAATGTAATGTGATTGAAAGGAGATTTATGGGTGTTATTGTGCTGGATTGGAATTAGGTATAATTGCCACCCAGAGTGGGGGTAGTGTTATAAAAATGTAGTGATGGTGCTTTAAGAAAAGTGCATGATGGGCAATGTGGGAGGTGTGTGGGATGTGTAAGAGAGGAAAGGAAGGTGCAGAGCGTGGACGTGAAGATATGAAATGGACAGAGAAAGTTGAGCACTGTAATAAGACTGCATTTTTTTTTGTTGGGAACTGTGTTATCGTTTCCATGGAAATAAAAGCCTCAAGGCATCACGGAATCCTGCTGTTATTCGTGCGAGCCGGTTGCTAGAGGAAAACCCTGCGAAGTACCATAAGTTGGCTAGCCACAGAGCGGCTGGTAACTTAGCCCAGAAGCTAAAACAAGGAGATTTCCCTGTATCTCCTGACCACGGTCGGGAGAACCAGACAGGAAAGGTAACATTTACAAGTGAATGAAATATGTCTATAAGAGGAGGAAAATTGTTTGACACTTATATCTTTGTCTAAATTTGGATAATATGGAGGATGTTTTTGCTCTTTTGCTAGCTATTACTTCATAAGGACACTGGGTAGGACAGAAGCTTCAGTGACCTGCTTCAGAATCATATGAGAAAAATTGTCTTGGGGAGAGTTACTTCCTAGGTCCATTTCACCTCACTATAGTTAGTGGATGGTTATGCTTTGTATTTCTGTACCGTTTCTGTATTTCTGTAAAACATTTTACTTTTCCAGTTATTAAACCCTGCTGGGTGTAAAACAGCAATGTACATTGCATCTCTGTGCCCTGTAGCTGTCTTTTAAGCACCAAATGTACAACTGGACCAACAGATAGGGACTAGCAGTCAATACTTTTGAGAGGTTTCTGCTTTGAGTGAAACATGAATGATATCATTTATAAATGATACTGTTGCTCTAGAAATTGTTGTATAAATGAGCTCAGCTCTGTAACATGGAGTTTGTACGGCTGGTACTGCTTAAGTAGCGCTGTGGTTGGAATCATTGAGGGACGAATTCTGCTTCATAAGAAAACCTACGTCCCCTGGTTTGCACGTACGGCATCAATTAAGGACGTTTTTGTTTTGCAAGAAGCCCTGCTTTTTTAGTCGGACCGTTCAAAGGCTAGCGTTCACAGCTAACCGCTCTGCCAACTCCACACTGACTGACCAATTGGTGGCGGCAGAGGGGTGTTGCACAAAACAGTAAGTTTAGCTATCTACAGAGTAGAACAGGGGTGGCCAACCAGTCAGAGACTAAGAGCCACATTTTTTACTGTGTTACTGCAAAGAGCCACATCATACACTTGGGCACACATGAACTGCCCCCATCCCTTCCTCTCGCTCTCTCTCACACACACAGACCTCTGCTCAGCCAGATTTACTGTAAATGTCACACATCAACATGCTTTTCTGCCTGACTTTTCAAAGTGACCAACTTGTGCTTGCGAAGTTCAGTACCCTTTGGAAATTCCTGGTCGATGTTGGCATGGAGTGAACTGAAGTGGCGCTGAAGATTTGAAGCCTTGAAATGCACTAATGACACCTGACATATAAGGCAAAATGGCTTGCCATTACGTTCAAAAAAAAAAAACAAAAAAACTCTCCCACTCTGTTAAAAAAGTCCTGTGTTCATCTTCATATTTTCGTTTTGCTGTGAATTTTTTCCCTGCCATTTCGAGGGCGAACTTGACACAATACTCAACAATTAGGTTTTCCCTCCTGAAAATTTGCGTCAAACGCGCATGTGCGTGAGATGAAAATACCATATTGAACTCAAGCTAAGCGAATGCGCATACACATACACATAAAAGAAAACACAAAATGTGACATGAACGTAAGAGCCGCATGAAACCGGGCAAAGAGCCGCAACAGGCTTTTCAGATCAGATTTGTTGTATCTCATGTTGTATGGGTACCAACATGAGATACAACAAATCTGATCTGAAAAGCCTGATATGACAACATAATATGAAAACATACTGTTTTCATATTATGTTGAAAAAAATATGCATGAATGGAATTGGCATAAACCAACTGATGCCAACACATCTGTCTTTAAGACTGACTTGCTCGATGGGATCTGGTCAATCATTTTGCTCTGTACAAGGTTAGTCAAAGGGCTGCAGTTACTCAGAGTCACAAGACTGTGGGGGATAAAAAAGGGTTGCATTTAAAAATACTACAAAGTCCCAAAACAACAATGAATCATTCTCCCTGATTTCATCATTCTTCTCTATACTTGAACTATGAAAACATGGTTTTCTTCTTACTTAGCTTATATTTCTCATTCATTTATGCTTGCTCATGCATTGATTGAAACTTGTATAATAGTTAAACATGGATTTTAAATCTCATAGCTATGGCTGCGTTCCAATACTTTTTTTCTCGTCTCCTCCTTTCCTCCCCTCCTTTCCTACCCCGGAAATATGCCGGAAACATGTGGAGGAAAGGAGGGGAGGAAACGAGTGGAGGAAAGGAGGAGATGAATCGAAAATCGGAACACCTAATCCGATTCGCCCGTCATCAAAGTCAATGTCGGCTATTGATGAAGTAATAATTTCGACTGACTCTGAAGATACCAAAGCCAATCAAAATATTCTGTGGGATGGTCTTTTAACTTGACTGGTCGTGAGCACAATGATGTCACCCAGAAATGTGAAAAGACTTCCGCGTTAGGATACTTCGATGTATCCTCCGTTTGGAGGAAACGAAAAAGGAGGAAAGGAGGAGGCGAGATTTCGCTTTGGAACAGTGGAGGAAAGGAGGACATATAATCAGCTTCCGGGGCACGGCGGAAAGGAGGGGAGGAAAGGAGGAGACAAATTTGAGTATTGGAACGCAGCCAATGTATGCAGTTTGATGCAAGATTACAACACCCATTGTGTTGTTTTATCCGAAACAACACAATGTTGCCAGCCGCTCTGACTTCTCCAGGGGAATTCTCTGGGTCCAGCGCTTTCGAGCCCAGGCAGAAGGACCGCACTCGACTGACCCCTGCTGAACGCCAGCGTCATATCAGATCCGGTGCATGCCTCTACTGTGGGAGACTTGACCATTACATCACCACCTGCCCACTAAGACACCAACGCTCACGAGTAGCCGGGGAATTACAGGTGAGCGTTACCCCAATTCAACCTGCTAACTCTCGGTCTGTGCTGTCTGCTTCTCTCCTTATCAACGGTGATTCTCGGGTCGTCTCTGTCCTCATGTACTCGGGGGTGGACGGGAACTTCATGGATGCCCAGTTCGCTGCTCGTCTCTAGTTACCACGCACACCTCTCATGACCCCCCTGGTAGTCCGCATCATCCATGTCACTCCCCCACTGAGCCTGTGGCTGTCTGGAAATCATCGAGAAGAGGTAGTATTTTTCCTTATTGACTCTCCTCAAGCTTCTGTGGTTCTGGGACACCCCTGGCTTGCTAAGCACAATCCCTGGGTGGACTGGGCCACCAATCGCATTTTGGAATGGAGTCCCTATTGTATGTCACAATGTCTTCGAGATGCCCAGGTACCCATGTCACCAACCAGATCCACTGCGGAGGAGACCACTGACCTGTCTATAGTTCCACCTCAGTATCTGGACCTGAGGGAGGTGTTCAGTAAGATCCGCACCACTTCCCTGCCGCCTCACCATCCTTATGACTCTGCCATCAATCTTCTGCCAGGTACGTTGCCTCCCAGGGGCCGCCTGTTCTCCCTCTCACGTCCAGAAACTGAGGCGATGAACAAGTACATCCAGGAATCGCTGGCTGCGGGAATCATCAGACCCTCCTCGTCTCTTGCCGGCGCTGGATTCTTCTTCGTGGCCAAGAAGAACGGCGGGTTGCACTCCTGCATTGACTATCGGGGACTCAATGCAATCACAGTCAAGAATCGCTACCCTCTGCCACTAATGTCTTCTGCTTTCCAGTCCCTGCAGGGTGCAGTCATTTTTACCAAATTGGATCTCTGCAATGCCTACCATCTGGTCCGAATACAGGAGGGAGATGAGTAGAAAACGGCGTTTAACACCCCAACAGGCCATTATGAATATTTGGTTATGCCGTTTGGACTTACTAATGCCCCAGGGGTCTTCCAGGCCCTAGTCAATGATGTACTGCTGGATATGATTGGCCAGATCGTCTAAGTGTACCTGGACATCTTGATTTTCTCTCGTTCCAGTACAGAGTACTCCCAACACGTACGACGGGTGCTCCAGAGACTCCTTGAGAATCAGCTGTTTGTGAAGGCGGAGAAATGTGAGTTCCATCGCAAGTCTGTCTCTTTTTTGGGGTTTGTTGTTTCCACAGAGGGCGTCCAGATGGATCAACAGAAGGTCCGGGCGGTGGTGGAGTGGCCGAAACCGGACTCCAGATGAGAGTTGCAGTGGTTCCTGGGGTTCGCGAATTTTTACAGATGCTTCATCCGGAACTATGGTTCTGTAGCGGCTCTTCTCACCACGCAAACATCAGCCACCCGAAGATTCGCCTGGACATCCGTTGCGGAGCAAGCCTTCCGGGATCTCAAGGTGCGTTTCTCCTCTGCTCCTGTCCTGATCCAGCCGGATCTGTCGCGGAAGTTTGTGGTGGAGGTGGATGCCTCAGATGAGGGAGTGGGGGCGTTCCTCTCTCAAGTCTCTGCAGCCGATGGCAAGTTGCACCCCTGCGCCTTTTTCTCTCACTGCCATACCCCTACAGAGCAGAATTACAACATCAGAGACAGGGAGCTGTTGGCAGTGAAGTTAGCGCTCAAGGAATGGAGGCACTGATTGGAGGGTTCAGAGGTTCCCTTCCTGGTATGGACTGACCACAAAAACCTGGAGTACTTGCGGTTGGCTAAAAGTCTCAACCCTCGTCAAGCCCGCTGGTCCTTGTTCTTCGCTCGTTTTAATTTTATCCTCTCATTTCGTCCTGGCTCAAGAACGGGAGACCTGATGCCTTATCCAGGCAGTTTGCAGCCGCGGAGGAGCCCACTGAGGGGGATCCCATCCTGCCATCCCGCTACTGGCTGGCGGCGGCGCTGTGGGACATTGAGGCAGTGGTTTGCGCTGCTCATCGGGTAGGTCCTGCACCCAGTGCCTGTCCTGATAATTTGCTCTTTGTCCCGCAGTCTGTTCGCTTGCAGGTCTTGCAGTGGGGGCACTCTTCCCGGTTAGCGTGCCACCCTGGGGCCCGTCGCACAAAGGCTTTCATTGGCCAGAGATTCTGGTGGCCTTCCATGGATGAGGATATCTGGGACTTTGTGTCTGCCTGCTCTGTCTGCGCTCGGAACAAACCCTCCACTGCCCCTCCCGCTGGTTTACTGCGCCCTCTGCCGGTTCCCAGGAGGCCCTGGTCACACATCACACTGGACTTTGTGACAGGATTACCCACATCTGGTAACACTACTATCCTCACTATTGTCGACAGGTTTTCCAAGGCTGTTCCCGTCCTAGCCTTACCCAAGCTAACCTCGGCGAAGGAGATGGCTGAACTTCTGATCCAGCATGTCTTTAAGTTGCATGGATCACCTGTAGATGGGGAGTCAGATCGGGGACCTCAGTTTACATCCCATTTCTGGAGGGCTTTTTGTAAATTACTCGGTGCTTCTGTTAGCCTCTCCTCAGGGTTTCACCCACAATCCAATGGACAGACGGAGAGGGCCAATCAGCAGATGGAGACTGTCCTGCGGTGTCTCACCTCGCAAGAACCGGGGTCCTGGAGCCGCCAGCTGCCGTGGGTAGAGTACTCTATCAACTCCCTGCCTTCCTCCTCCACCGGACTGTCCCCGTTCCAGAGCTGTGTGGGGTACCAACCCTCGCTGTTCCCCGCTCAGGAGGAGGAGGTGGGGGTACCTTCGGCAGTGGTGTTTTTCTGACGCTGTCGCCGCACCTGGAGACGCACCAGATCAGCGTTGTTACGTGCTTTGCGCAGGATCAAGAGGGCAGCAGATGGTCATCGCTCCAGGGCTCCTCGCTACCTGCAGGGGCAAAGGGTATGGCTCTCCACAAAGGATCTCCCTCTGAGGGTCAAGTCTCGTAAGCTGGCTCCTCGCTTCATCGGCCCCTTCCCAATCACTAAAGTCATCAGCCCCGCCGCTGTCCGGCTCCAACTTCCCCATTCCCTCGGGCGCATTCACCCTACCTTCCATGTGTCCCAAGTCAAGCCTGTCCGCCGCAGCCCACTGTGCCCCGTGTCCAAGGCTCCTCCACCCCCCGCCTCATCGAAGAGTCGGAAGCGTATACTGTTCGCCGTCTGCTGAGGGTTCGGCGTTGAGGCCGTGGCTTCCAGTACCTGGTGGACTGGGAAGGCTACAGGCCGGAGGAACGCTGCTGGGTTCTGGCTCGGGACATCTTGGACCCTACCCTCATAAGAGACTTTCATAGACTGCACCCTGATATGCCTGCCAAAACGCCGGGTGGTGTTTCTTGGGGGGGGCGTACTGTCAGTATTTCCCCGGTCCATGTGCTTTTGTTTTTGTTTACCCATGTGTCTGCCCCGCCTTCCTCATTACCTGATTGCAGAGTTGTTTCACCTGTCCTGTTTTCCACCTGTGTCTAGTTTTTCTCATCAGTCTTTTGTGTATTCATACCCTGCCTTGTCCTTTGTTCTGTGCAAGTTCGTCTCAGTTTGTTCCTACTCTCTGTTACGCCACTAGCCTTTTGTCCGGTTCCTGCCTGCCTGTTACTACCCCGCCTGTTTTCTGGTTTTTTGATTCTTCGTCTGGTGTTCTTGTAGTGTCGCTGTGTCGTTTTGGTTTTCGAACATCTGCCTGATTTTTTGACCTTTCTTGTGGATTGTGTTTTTGTGCTTTTGCTGTGTCTCCTCGGTCATGACCGTTGCCTGTTTTTCAATTACGATTCTGGATTTTGGACTTTGGTTTCTATTAATAAACCTCTTAAGAATTACGTCCGCATCTGAGTCCTTCCTGAGCCCTGACAGAAACATCCGTTTTATTCCTGAACAGTCATTTAGGAAAATGTTCTTCATGTTTTGTCAAAAATACCAAGTAGGGAGTGTCTGCAGACTCAACTGTCAGAACATGGTCTGACAATTGAGGTGGCTTACAGTTGAGGTGGAAGTGATGAAATGTGAGGTTTTTTTTCTGTGCTTTTTTTAGGTTTATGTTTGCATGAACTATGACCAACTGTGGCTTGTTTATCTGAAAATAAAGACAGTAAGTTTTCTTTCAGACCATGTCCTGACAGTTTAGCCTGCAGACAGACAATGTAGCGCTAGCAAATTAGCAAGCAACATGCTTTAGGTCAGTTGTCTTTGTTATGAGGGGATAGTTGAACAGTATAAATTGGAAGCCCAGAGTTTCATTTCATTATGCCTAAATATTGTTCATGTTAAACTTCCAGTTATGTTTCGAATGTTAAATCACCTTATAATGAACTCACATATTTCATTCAATTAATATCATATTTGAAAAATGGAAAAAGGTATTGTTTATATTTGGTAACACTCAGCCAACTTATTTAAACAAGTTTCCTTCTCCATATAAGCTAATGCATCCTTCCCCATTCATTTCTCTGCTACCCACCTATAATATTGTTATTTCTGTGTTTCACTTATGTCCATCGGACATCTTTGTGCCACTATATTCTGTTCCTCTGAGGTTCAGTCATAGCTGGGGTTCTAGGCTTGCCCCTACTCTGGATGAGCTCTTAACACACGTGCTTAAGCGGTTCAGCTGGAACGTCTCCCACAATGGCTTCAGACCCATCCCAGAGGACCGGCTGGAGAACGGGGACGTGCCAGACACTGTGAGACCAGATGCTTCAGGCCTATGGAGCAGGAGAGGCTTTGAAGGTCACTCCACGCATCCTTAGGAAACGAGACCAGAACGATCTGGCTCAGAGACTGGAGAGAGACTGCAGTAACTCTTTATTTTAAACTTAGCTCTCAGAATCTGACAACCTGCCTCATTTTAGAATTTAGTACTTTCTCCTCATGACTAGAATCACTTATTAATGCACACAAAGGTGTACTGTAGTCATATACATAAACATAACCCAGTATAGCTGATCATTGTGCTGTAGCCATGCACATAAACACTGCCCAGTGTAGCTGCTCATTATACAGTAGCCATACAAATGTTTTTGTAATCAGTTGTGACTTCCTGCCAGCATGAAAATCCCTTCCTGTACCTCCTGTTTGTGCTGAATACTGTCTCACAATGGCTGCCTCTAAGCATATGTGTTTGCATGTGGCAGTGTTGACACTGGAAATCCCACCCACATATTAACACAAATACAGAAGGTTTATGCATTTTGTCGTGATGGTTCCGATATGTAAAATTTGAACTTGATAAATACAAGAATATATTCTTACAACCATTGGGATGAAGTAGAAACGAATAATTGATGATTCATTGGTAAGTTTTGCCAATGTAATGTATCATACATATTTAACAGTGGCGTCTTATTATATAATAATATCCTTGCTGTTTTATTATCAGGTTTATTATACTCAGAGACAGGTTTATTATGGTATGTGACAGAGACATCTGAGGACAGAACTCCTGTTAAGTGAAAAGTTGCAACAACACCACGGAAACAAATCCAACATCAGGACACCAACTCCTATCCCTGCAATTTCTGAATAATTCCAAATCTCGACAGTATTTACACTGACCTTTATATCACAGATGGGGACAGTGAGGCGGTCCATAACGAACATGAGCTGAGATGAATTAAGACAGCATCCAGGATGCAGGTGATAAAAGACATTGCAATCAACTGCAACAACATCTTCAAAGCCTTACCAGGACAAAACACTCCCCTAAGAACTGCGCTTACGAAGGGCATCGCTGGCAAACTGTCTCTGCGCAGAAATTCATTCTTGACTGGGCAGATACAAAAGCCAATCAAGATGTTCATTTTCTGTTCGCACTTCCCTTCAGAGAGTGGAATTTAATGACGAAGAAAGAATTTAGTTTGATTAAACTTCTTCACTGTTACCACCCAGAATTCCAATGGATCAAAAGTTTAGAAGGTGGTAAGATCCAAGTTGTGTTCATCTTTGATGGTCTGGATGAGTGTCGACTTGCCTTGGATTTCCGGACCCCTGAAAGCTGCTATTAAATGGCAGAGTCAGTATCAGTGGATGTGCTGCTCACAAACCTCATCGAGGGGAATCTGCTTCCCTCTGCTCTCCTCTGGATAACCTCTTGACCAGCAGCAGCCAATCAGATCCCTTTTGAATGGGTCGATAAGGTGATAGAGATCAGAGGATTCAATGACCCTCGGAAGGATGAGTACTTCAGGAAAATAATTCGAGATGAGATCCTGGCCAGTAGAAATATTCACACGTGTGAAACCATCCTGGAGTCTCTACATCATGTGTCACATACCAGCCTTCTGATGGATTTCTGCCACTTTTCTTGAGGCAGCACCGAGAAAAGCAGAGAGTAGAGAAATCCCCAAGACTCTGACTGAAATGTACACGTGTTTCATACTTACTCTGACAAAATACATTGGCCAGAAGTATTCCAATGACAAGGACACTGTCAGAGGCAGACAGGAAATACATTCTGGGGGAAACTGGGGGAGCTGGCCTTTAAACAGCTGGAGACTGGTAATCTCATATTCTGTGAAAAGGATTTGAGATGGATTGTCATTGATGCTTCGGTTTACTCCGGGCTGTGCACAGAAATACTGATTTCAAAAGCAGAGTGTTCAGCTTCATACATGAATTTTCAGGATTATCTGGCCGCTGTCTATGTGCTTCACTCTTCAAAAACAACAGAAACTTGTTTGAACAAGGCTTGACTGCAAAGTTATCTATGCTGTTCAAACCATCTCTGCTTCCCTTTCAAAAGACAGCGCTGGGTCAGGCCTTACAGAGTCCGACTGCAAACCTGGACCTTTTCCTCGGTTTCCTTCTCGGACTGTCACTCAAGGCAAATCATTCTCACTTAGAGGGCCTCCTGAAACGGAGACGAAGAAGCCCAGAGAGCAGGGGAAAAACAGTCAGATACATTAAGCAGAAGATTGTGCAGAGCCCATCTTCTGAGAGGATTGTCAACCTGTTCCACTGCTTGAATGAACTGAATGAAACTTCCCTTTTGAAGGAAATTCAGGCTTACCTAAGGGGAGGAAGAACTGGAAGAGAGAAACTCACACCTGTCCAGTGGTCAGCTTTTGCCTTTATCTTGCTGACAACAGGAAAGGACCTGGTTGAGTCTGACAGAAGTACAACAAATCGGATGAAGGGCTTGTGAGACTGCTATCAGTTGTCAAGTACTACAGAAGAGCTGAGTAAGTGTTCTGCCGCACAGAGTCATTATAACTTTCTTTAAACTTTTTCCTGATTTTTTCCCTCTTTTTCTCAACCCCCCAGTTTATTTCCCTTCTTTTTGTCAACCCTGTACCAGCTGATTCTCTGAAACATCCATCCGGCTGCTTTCGGGAAGAGAGCCATTGGCACGTGACTCCTCTGATTCACATGAAGACTACCCCTCGCTTCTTTCAAAACTGCTGACACACCACCAATCACATGCTATCACGTTGTCATATTCTTGATCTGTTCATCTGCTGGCACCCAAAAATTCAAACTCATCCCTTGTTGATAATAGGTACTACTATGCTTGGTGGTCGATAATAGGTGTCACCCCATGCAAAATGGTTTTGTTGAATCTTTCAACTTCCAAAGGTCATCCGCTTCAGCAATGCTGGCTCTGATCCTTCATTGTCATCTTTCATGTTAGTAGCCAATTTTTGGAATGTGCAGTGTGGTCTATGGTAGCCTATTTGGGTCAATTCGCAATAAAAAAAGTGAGGAGGAAAGGGCCAGAACTGTACAGTATCGATACTGCAGAAAATATGGATTCAGTACCAATACTTATCAATAAAATGATACTTTGCCAACCCTACCTTGAAGTCATTGAAATTAAAAATTAAGTCATTAATTTTAATGTAAAGCTTTAATTTCAAAGTATAATTATTTAGATACACAATGTAAAAGAACCATAGCACCTTTTCGTGTTTTTGCTCCTTTGCTACATTGCCTTTATGTTGCATATAATCACTGACTTTACTTACAATATGGAACGTAAAGCTCTGTTAGGCAGGAGAGCAGAACCAGGAATCCAACATGGGTCGCTCCAGAACTGCAGCTCCAGACAGGATCCAGGAGTAAGCAGGGGAGCGAGACCTAGCTGGCGGGAGATGAACTAAATAAGATGAAGACGGTTATATTGCAAAAATATAATTTTCTTGTGAATAAATAGTAAAAAGGAAAATATGAGCTGTACACTGTAATCATTGTGTGTGTGTTGTCAGATTTTACAGGAGTGTTTTAAAGGTATTTTCAACAGTATTGTTTCAATATATTTTGAAAGTATTTCTATGAAAATACAGTATTTCCTTTAAAAAATCATATAGGAGTACTATTTGTTTCATACTTTTTATCAAACCCTGTGTTTAGGCTTTCAGTGTGAAGGAGTAGCCCCTCCCAAAGGTGGAAAGTACTTGATTGTTTTGGAAAGTGTTTCATTGGCAAATTGGAAATCAATTAATGGTCAACAGCAGTGATTGAAGTCAGGTGTAATTGTGGGTGTGTAGCCTATAAAAGTGGCAGTTACAAGGAGAGAGGAGAGATGGAAGGACTGCTACTTGTATGTGCTTGTGTTTTTAAAATAAATTATTCATTTTACCAAGTTGATTTTACTCAGTTGTTTTGAAGCCTTTTTACAGTAATCTCACAGAGAAATGCTGCGATGCGCTGGCCTCAGTTGTCAGCTCAATCTCCTGACAGGGCTGAACCTTTCTCACAATTATCTGCAGGATTTAGCAGCGAAGCAGCTCTCTGCTGGACCGGGGAATCCACACTGTAAAGCGGAGCAAGTGGAGTAAGTACAGGCTGCTGTGTATGTTTCTGAAAGGCAGTGATGTACTGGTAATACTGCTCTGCTCAAAATCCTCACAGCTGAGAAAGCCAAATCTGGATGGCAATTACCTGCGAGATTCAGGAGTAACGCTGCTCTCTGATGGACTGGAGGTTCCACACTGTAAACTGGAGAAACTGGAGCAAGTGGGCCCCTGGGTGCAGAATGAATCATGGGTAGATACTATGTCAGACACCATTTTGTGTCTGTTTCCATTCAGACTGGAGACACTGGGGCCAGAGAGTGGTTTATGGATTTCTGTCATCTTTTTTATTGGATTTCTGTCCTCTTTCATCGTTCTTGCCTTGTCCTGAGCAGAATTGATACAAATGGGGACATTTTTAATAACTATTGATCTATATATAGAACAATGTGATGTAAGCCATGAAAGGTACTCAATTACAAATACAAGTGAGGACTGACAACTTCCATGAGTTTTTTTTTTTTTTGTTTTTTAGCTTTTTTGTGTTTTTATAGATTTGATTGAATTCATTAGCAAGCTTTATTTTATTATGTATTTATGATTTATTACAAATTTACTCACGACAAAAATGTCTTCTTTTCAAACCCATTCTTGTTCAGTCTCTGCGGGTGTTATCTCACAAAAAAATGCTGGGATGCGCTGGCCTCAGCACTCAGCTCAAGCTCTTCACAGCTGCAAGAGCTGATCTTGAGTGACAATTACCTGCAGGATTCAGGATTCTCCTTGCTTCATCAATATGTAAAATTCAAAATATATCTTGAGTACGGTGGCCATTGTAGGACATCCTCATATATACCTGTAGCATTGTCCTTCATTATTGGATTTCAGTCATCTTTCAACATTTTTGTCCCATCCTACATCGTTTTCGATGTCTTGCAGTATGATATACTGTGGAATCACAAAGATAGGCTGTGTTTTTCTGGGTACAGAAACTTTGCTTTCATTTTCCTCACATTTGAAAGAGAGTCACACCTCAGTGACAACAATCTGCGAGACTCAGCAGTGAAGTTGCTCTCAGCTTTAAAGTGGAATCCCAGGCATGCACTGGAGACACTGGAGTAAGTACAGAATTTGTCTTTGTTACCATTTAAACAGGAAGTGGAGATTGGATGTGGAAGTCAACAGGAGAGGGTTGCCGCTGGAGACAAATGGTTTCAGCTTTGGCTAGGAAGTGTAAATTAGGCTTCAACAGTTCGGCTGAGTTCGGGAAGTGATAAATGGGAGGAAAAAAATATATTAAAAACATTGATCTGAGGGATAAGAGCTGTGCATTCTATAAGGTTTTACATTTTCAAGGAGCATAACAACAGGCTCAGCTTGCAGCTTTAGTGATTTTTATTGCACAGCTTTCCGGATCTACACCATTCAAGCCTACTGGACCGAGAGCTGGATCATTTCAATTGTTTTCCAGTAAAATAACAGCAAGACAGTGATGTATCCAGGCATGGTTTGGGCATATATATATATGCATTTCAGTTTAGTTGTACTGCAGTTATTACACACTGTCTTTGTACAGTCAACTGCACAGTGGTGGTTTCTAAGGTGGTGAAAATAAAATGAATAAGTTAAATGTATCCAGGCATAGCTTGAGCAGAAATGAAAAGTTCCATTTTGGTAATACTGTCTTAACGCTGATTTTGTGAAAGCAGCTGAACCGAGGTGTAAATTTGAACCGCTGTTGCTGTTACTGTGATTGTGATTGCAGACTTTTCATGAAATTTGTGCTTGCTGACCTTGTTTATTTGAGTGTTTGTGACTGTGTCACTTTAAATAAGGGGTATGTTTTTGTGCACAGATTTTTGTTGACATTAGATTGTGTAGACCTCTCTAGCATATGGGGCAGAGTAACAGTTTGTCTGTTACTCAACCTCTGTCTCTTCTTACAAGTATGAGAACTTCGACATGCTGGACATGAACTGGGCTGCCGAAATGGGATTCAGATTAGGTCCATGCTAAACATTTAAGCATAGATTCCTGGCCTGTCTGACAGGGTAACAGAGTGAGCTCAACCTGTCATCTGTGTCACTCTTTGCCACAGACTGACACAGGCTTTGCAGTATAAACATCTAGTAGTAGCACTGTCTCCTAGCAACACATAGCAGCCTATGTCAGAGGCCAGGCTGTGCTCACTGCCACTATGTTAACAGCAATGAATCAGACTGTCCCAGAATACAGCAGTCGTTTAGATAGAGATCAGAAAGGCCTAATGCCTGCCTCTGGGTGGCTGACACAGTCATACGGCCAATTGGGAAGTAAACTTGAGCCCTGCGACTGGGTGTTCAAGTCCCAGCTGTGCTATTTCTGGCATTACTGGCCAAAGGTCTGTGCTGGCAAGGCAATAACCAGCTAAGCCCTGCCAAGGACAGATAGGGTTTAAGCCTGCCAGGTGCCTGTGAGGGCACTAACCCTATATAGGCCAATACTTACTTTGTTATCCGGAAATGACACAGACAGCAGTCAATTGTTGGTGCATCTGCAATGTGGAAAGAAGTGAAGGCCTGTTGTCAGAAGAGTCACATACTCATGGCTGCCTCTTCCTGTGTTGCTAGGAGACGGTGCTACTACTAGATGTTTATACTATTAATTTCTGTACCATTTCTGTAAACCGTTTTAGTCTTCCAGTTATTAAACCCTGCTGGGTGTAAAGCATCAATCTATACTGCATCTCTGCACCCTGCAAATAGTTGCCTTTTAAGCACCGAAGGTACAACTGAACCAACAGATAGGGACTAGCGGTCAATACTTTTGAGAGGTTTCTGCTTTGCGTGAAACCTGGTATAATGGTATCATTTATAAACGATACTGTTGCTTTGTGCTGCTCAAGACATTGTTGTATGAATGAGCTTGGCTCTGTTACATGGAGTTTGGTGCTGGTAAAGCAGTGCTACGGTTGGAATTAAGGGCCTAATTCTGCTTCATAAGAATTCATATGCTATCTGGAAGCAATCTTTGTAAATATAGTGCACCAGTCCGACCAGCATCGTGAAATACCCACCCTTTTTTCTTCCTCAGTTGAGTAGCCGCATGTACCAGTAGTCTTCTCTGTCTACTTCAGTTTATATCTGGCAGTTGTAACATTGTTAAAATAACCAAATCATCAGTCCTGCAAAAAAGTAAAATTACTTAGTCTAATGCTGCCATTATGTTGAATAAATGAACTGCAATTCAAACCGAGACGATGGTTTTTAAAACAACGACGCTTATAGTGATAAAGCAACCACCTCGCGAGGGACATTGCCTAGGTGACAAATGTTTGGCTTCGCCTGGAGCATAGTGAGGCCATCATAATGTGCTGCGTTTGTCTCCCTCTGATGGACCTAAAACGCCCCTACAACAGATTAGTCAACTGTCAGACAGCACAGCTGGCATTAATCCAAGGCAGTGTTGCAGAGCACTTCAATAGAGTCTGGCTTACTTCTATTCATGCGTCTGAAAGTGAAAGGTCTAGAGGATGCTTGGCATACGAAAATCTCAAGGATGCCTTAATTGTTGGTGACTTTTTTTTTTTTTTAATTCTGTGTGTGTTCACCCATGTTCGTGCGACGATTTTTGTGCTTTCCATTTGCTTTGGGGAAAACCTGATACTAGAATTGTAAAAACTGAATTTTCAATTCTGAAAACTGGCCTATGTAGAGAATTAACACTGAGAAATTTGTGTGCTCAACTCATGAGACAATGCTTTTTGGCAAAAATGTAAGAAAATGTGCAAAAAGCAATGTAGTACATAAATTATGGAGAAAAAACTAAATAATGCTGCAGAAGCCAACATAAGGTACTTGGGATAATTAATTAATGTACACAATAAAGATACAGATATATTAGGTTTCTACAAGAGGCTCCAGAGATTTTTAAGTCACCTGGCCTTTCTACAGAAACCCCTGCTGTGTAAATGGTACTCGGATCTGGTTGAAATATAAATAATTTGATAAGGAACGCTCCCTGAGTGCATTGAAATATATATAAAAAAACAAACATAATAAAATAATTGGCAAAAGGGATGGGAGGGGAAAGTGGGGGTTTGAAGTATGTGTGAATAGACATGATGTAAGGTTCTCACAAAGTAAGCCTTTCGTGAAATAGGCTTGAGCCCTGGACCTGGGTGTTTGAGTCCTAGCTCTGCCATTATGGACTATGGCCCTAGGTCTGTATTGATAAAGCAATGAGTGGACCACCTTCACTGGGGAAAGCTGTAGCTTCAGCCAGTTAAGTTAATTAGTCAAACTGGGCACCTGCAAATGTGAGCCAAAAAACAAAAACAATACATTCCAGAATAGTATGAAGATGAAATGAGAATCTCAAGTGGTTAAACATTGTTAACCACTGATGTCAGTGTGCAAGCTGTTACCTGTTTTTTTTTTTTTGCACATGCGAGTTGGATTTTGGATCTAAATGAGACCAATCAGGAGACACTGGTGTTTAAAATGGACTAATTTTGGTCCTCTCACCCTCTATCAGGATATCTATACTTTAATCACCAGTAAACATTTTAGTCCCGTTTTGGTTCGGATGCCACTGCCTACCAACCTGAACATCCCTCTCCCTGACCTGCTGTCCTGCTCTTGTGGAATGATCTGCTCTGGCCACCAGTGACCATGGAATACGACCATTTCCTTCAGGATGTCAACTTTTTTGGATGCTGCTGACCTCTACATAGCGGTGTGTTGGTGGTTTATCCCATCTTCCTTGCCCTCCCCTGGAAGCGAATACCTCCAGAAGTACTCTGCATCGGCTGTCCACAATCTACTCTCAGATACACATTCTTTGCCAGTTCTTGTAAAACAGTCGTGGGGAAATTGGTTCTGTGCACATTTGCAGACTCTTCAACAATGTTCAAATGTTTCCACTTTCAGTTTACTCCGTTCCCTTCATAAGAAATGCTAGTTATAGACGAGCTCATTGTTTGATCAGCCTGCGAATGTTTCGTGTTTGACATGGCAACTGGTAAATAGCTTAATTTTGCGACATCAATCTGTCCCTGACAGCTCTGCATATTTGGCTAAGCCCTACTCTGCGGAATCTTGATGGAGTTCTAACCCTGTTCCATCAGAGCGATTTGTAAAGTTCAAGCTGCTGGCGGCCATAGCTGTCTCCATTTGAGCACTTTCCCCTTCGGGCTAACTCTCTCTTCCCCGCTGTTTGTTCTTGTTTACTGCCCTCCAGCGTTTGTGCAGTGTGTTTTTGTCAGAGCCCCCGTAAGCTACTGGTGACTTTGAGTGCATTCACTGTCCCACTTTTAATGCATGGTGATTTCGAGATACAGTTCCTTGCAAAAGCATTCTGACCTCTGTGTAGTCGGAACATGTTGCTCCCATAGAACTAAAAAACACTAACTAGAATTAAAGACTTTTGCTTGCCTCAACCAACTCCACGCTGTCAGAAAGGTTATAAAATTTGGTTTTATTGCATAAATAATTGGATCCAGTATTATGGAAACCTGAAAGACAGGTGCAAAATAAAAACGCCATGTTGTGTTTTTACAGTTAAATGTTAAGTTACAACATGAGACTCAATAAGGTGAAGGAGCTTCTGAAACCACTCTGTGACAAAGTTTTAGAAAGACACAGATGACGTAAAGGGCATTGAATTTCCCTTTGAGAATGGTAAAATCAATAATTAGGAAGCGGACAGTATTGATGGTTGAGTTTCATGAACCCCTCAGGGTGAAGCTGTGAGTCATTAAACCAGTCAGAAGTGTTTTTATCTCCACAGCACATATTGTGACAAGACAATAATTAAGGGCCAAAGGGCTGATTATCTGAAGGGAGCTTTTCCTAGTTCCTGGAACCAATTCAGGATTTTCCCTTGCTTCTGGAGTCAAGGAAGATGTGTCTCAATATCACAAATCTTGTGCAACACATTCAAAGAGTTCCAGATGAAGTTATCCTGGAGGTCTTTTTCCATAAATGTGCTCACACTGCAACTCTGGTATCTCATTTTATCTCCCCTGTCAACGAAAACAAATAAAAATTCTACATTAGAGGCTTCTGGTTAGCTCATGCAGTGACCCGCAAGTTCAGGGAACAGGTGTCAGGCCTGCGACTGGGTGTTCGAGTCCCAGCAGTGCCTTACCAGATATAGCTGGAGGTCCATGTTAGTTAGGCAAAAACTGGCCTGTAGTCTTATCACTATCTGGCGGCAAGTCCTGGTTGGCAAGGTGCCAAGAGAAGTGGAAGGTCCTTACCATGTGAATCAGAGGAGTCACATCTTAATGGCTTCCCCCTCCTGAGTTGGCTGGAGAAGGTAGCAGCGGAAAGCTAATTTAAATCAAGTTTTTAAAATGAAAATTTTAAAAATAAAAAAAATTTGGATTTTTTACTTGATACATTATAAAAGCTGAATTTCTGGACAGGGATTAGGCCTAGTCCGAGACTAAAAACCTTTTTTTTTTTTTTTTGTGGAGATCTTCAATGAATTGTCCTTTTATTGTAGGACTAGGCTGTCTGGGAAACCATTCTTAAATATTTTAATATTTTGTTTTTGTTGTTTTGTTCCATTTTGTCTTGCTCTGCTGCTGTTTCGCTAAAACCTCTCCTCCATGCTCAAAAATGAATCTAAGAGAGCTCCCACTTAAATAACATCGAATGAAATAAGCAATGGATTTCAAGCGATTTAAAATCAATGGACTTTTATGGTCTTGCATTATTTGGGTCACTGTTTATTTATCAGTAAAAATAAACTGGCTCCTCAATTGAAGCAATTGCATGTAATTCAAATTGTGCAAATGCAAATTGACAGCAGCAAGCGACTGCTTTGAAACAGGCTGACCAAGCACTGCTGTAAGGTCCATGAATAAAGTCAAATTTTAAAAAAAAAAACAAAACAACAAACTCATACCAGGCTAGCTAGAGGCTTAATTTGTTTTGTTTTGAACTACTATTCATTCAGTCTGACATTCAAGCAAATACACCAGTAACTAACAGCAAGTGTTTCTGATGTTTCCTCTTTGAGCGACATGTTATCAAGCTGTAACCACATGACATTTGCAATCTGATATACTTCGCTGTCTGCTGATGATGATTACCATGTGGGACTGAATGAGTGAGTTATGTCAGAGGGCTTGGGGTGGTCTGCATAATACTTCAATATGAGCCAGAGCTGAAGGGCAGTTCCTCTCACATCCACTAGGTGTCAATGCATGTCAATGTATTTAGTGAGGGATGGATGACTCACCACCCCACCGGCGAGGAGTGTGGTACTGGAGTCAGCTGAGGCCAAAGGGAAATGTTTAATCAACATTAAATTTTTTTTTTTTTACATTTTTTTAAAGTACAGTACACAATGTATTGAGTTGTATACATGTGTGGATTATGAATGGACTTCTTGAAATGTATTCAGAGGAAAACGTTTTTTCAGAGAAAAAGATGGTTTTCCATGTAGACTTTTTCGTTAAAAAAGTAGGTTAAGGTTAGACCAAATTAATAGGGGCCCCACCCCAAACATCCCTATTGGCTGGTCACAACTGCACTACCGAGAAGTGGGGTATCGAAAGAAATGGCTACTCTAGTGTCCCCTTATGTCCTGCAGGTGACGCTGCTGTTTTGGGGTGGATTTGACAAAGTTTTGATCCATGCCTATAATCTGCTTACTATCAGGGATGGGAGTGTTGTGCGATCTTTATGGAGCTGGCATTGTAACTTGGAGTTTGCAGGTTCTATTCTTGCCCAGGGCACTACCATTGTACCCTTGAGCAAGGTGCCTCAGTAAATATCCAGCCTTATAAATCAATGGTGTATAAAATATAAACTGTGCAATCGCTCTGAATAAAGCCATCTCCTGCATGCCCAAAATGTAATGTAAAGTTGGCCACAGAAACAGTGTAAATAAGGAGATAATCAGTATTGGTCTTGAATAATCACCCTTGTCAAACTCATGTCTGCCCAGTACTAGATAATCAGTAATTCCGTTATAGTCATTTAGCAAGCCAGCAGGCTAACTTTCCTCCACAAGCCCCTATGATGACAGCAAAACCTTTCAAAAATTTAGCCTAGATTACTGAAAGATTGATTTGCACAAGACATGTGGCAAGGGATTAGGATGGCATATCAGGACCAGGGACAGCTCCTTGGAAGAAGTGAGTTCCCAGGAGGAAAACACTTCACTGCCACTTACATGAGCTGTCCGGTGCTGAACACAATTGTTTCCCTTACATAAGCTGCAGAGGTGTCTTACTTACCATATAGAAATCGGCAAACATGCTGCTCCCCTTTTTTTCCCTCCCTTACTTCCCTCCCTACAGACAGTGAACAGCAGTGATGGAAACAAATCCTCGCGGGACCAGTGGCAGGATAACAGAAGCATTGTGCTTCTGTTGGAGTACTTATCTGACTCAAAGACCTATGCCACACACCTTGACTGTATGGCAACACAATATAAACATGGGTAAGTTTAACCATAGGCTATGATGTAATCACTGTTCAAGAAACATGACATAAGAACAGAAGCAAGATAGCATGGGACATGGAGTCCATTAACACTTGGAAAGGGCCATGATCCTCAGCTCAGTTGTTCGCAGATAACTGGGCAGTGCAGCTTTAGACAGCTCGGTCATCACAAGTAACTGAACTCTTTGCAGGTAACTGGACCATGCCATGCTGACCACTTCTATAGTCTGCGGTTAAGTGAATTGCTTGCTGGAAGCTGGATTGTGCAGTTATTGTCAAGTTTTTGACCAGTTTTGTATGCCAGACAAAGTCTATCTTCTGTGTGCGGGCTGAGAGATCTGTTAGCTTCACAATAGTAGACAAGAATAGCCATCTGTAAAACTTGCCAAAATGTGATTACATGAGGTACGTCTTAAGTTACAGTGATACATTTGTGTTTGCTTTGGAAATGACCTTTAAACCTTTAAAAGACATGCAAATTATAAAAAATGGAAAAACTGGCTACCAGCAAGATAACAAAGGTTACAGTAAATATTACATACACTGTAAGCAGCCAAAATATCCATCATGTATTTATATTTTAGGAACAATTTGGTTCGCAGCTGAGTGGCAGATGCAATTTTTGTCATTGCTGATGAAGACTATTTGGCCTCAAAATGTCCAATATCAAAACCTAAAATAGGACGCAGTAACAAACATTTATCACTTTCATAAGGGCAATTCTCATTCTCATTAGTTTTCTTAAGCAATAGTGATTCATCTGTGCTTGTTGGAAATGTACTTTTAATGCTTTCTATGTGTCTAAGTGTAAAAATGCAAAATTCTGGTTGAAGGAGTGCTTTAAAATGTAATTCCAGATTATTGGAGAACAAGAGCCCTTGAATCTGTTAAAATACCACTTTTTTTCTAGATTTGCGCCAATCTACGTTCCCAAATACCGAATTCTGCCCCATTCTTCCCTCGCTTTGCAACCACTTGAAAAAATTACCATTCAGAGAAAATGTCACCTTATGTACTTGACCACACCAAAATACCAGTTGCGTCTGTACTAGGAACGATTTTTTTTTCAAATGTGTATCACTAACCGACACATGCAATAACTCATACATAACACAAATAAGCCTAAGATGACCACACACGCGCGTGTCAGTCAGGAGCTACGCAAACCAACAAATCGATCATTTTTCCCTGCACGACATCCCATATTTGACATCCTTTGGTCTAGTGTCATGATTCATATGTTGGCAAATATCTCCGTAAATGGAATGGTCTAGCTCCACCCCTGTCTTCATTTGCAAGGAGGCCAGCAGAATTCTCCTCGTCCCCGTGCACCGCTGTGGTAGCTACCGTTGCCAGGGTTAGAAATACGACCAAATGTAGGGATAAACACGAGCGTCTTGTTGGGGGTAAAGACACGAAGTGCATTCGAGATTGCACTGCTGTCGGAATGTGATTTATCGTGCTTGCGACATTTATATCCATGTCAAAAGTAGTGAAGCGGACTGCGACACAAAGGAAACCACAGGTAACTTTGCCATCGCATATTCATTTCTTTTGAATAAATATGTTTGAGTTGCGCTGATAAAACATCTTTATTTGTAGTTATTTATATTTGACAACAAATGCACCACTCTCAGAGTACATCATGAGTGAGCAACGATATGGTTCTTGTGGTAATCATTTTTTATACTCAATGCTGTAAACAGGAAACTTTAAACCCGTCAAACGGGCGTTTTAGTTTGTCATGACTAATTTAAAATGTTAAGCATTGAAATTGTTCAGTAGCAAAGGACGAAAGCATACTCTAGTGTTTAAGACTACTGACATTATCCGAAGTCGTGAATTGTGCTTTAATTAAATACTTTGTTTTCTCTGTCCACGTAGGTACACCATTAGCTGGGTTTATTAAATAGCTATCCATTTCCCTTCGCTGCTAGCGCTGCGAATGAGATTAATGATTTCGGACTGCTAATGCTAATATTGCTTATATGTTTTTGTAATATCGCACATGGGGAATATGACACCAATATATAGCCTGTGTGGAGGAGATATGAACGGGAGTTGCCGCGTGCCGGAGTGATGAGAACAGATCCAGCTAAAGTAACCAGTTTTCTTCATGCAGATTGCTGACCTATGGGGCGATAGAAGTCAATGATAAAGTCATACTTAGGGCCAATGAAAATTCAGTAAATTCATATAGTTGTTGATTTTTTCTTGGATCCACAAACATTCCAGCCGATTCAGTTTGTACTGTCTATGGTATACGATATGTAGTGAGTAATTCCTAAGTCGTGTGCATTGCTTATAGATATGCCCTTATAGATATATAGATTTCCAAGTTTTCCAAATAAAATGAGCGGTATTTTAGCAGTACCTATTATTGTTGGACCTGTCTGAATGAAAGAAAATATATGGCCATTCATAGCGGATGGATTTTTGTGCTTGATGACCTGCCTTACAGTTTTCCCTGCCTGGGGAAATTGGCCAAAATTGCTCTCAAATGTACTGCCTACTCCCTGAAATTTGGTCACTATTTAATGTATGAAATTATTCATTAAATTTCCGTAGCTGAGTGTGCGTCTGACCAAAGGGGCGCAGTCTGTAAGTCTGACAGCTAATGCGACAATTTGGACGACGGAATCAAACTTGGAGTGACAGGCAGAACCCCCGAACAGGCAGCTTTTCAGAACATGCCCCCATCTTTGTGAGACGAGATCATAATTTACATGTATAGACTTCACAGCTTGAGATTTAAAAAAATAAAACCCTTAACACTATTGGGTATTAAAAAAAAAACTCATGGGTCTTACCCAAATATATACTGTACAGTTTGGTACTTTTTATTGTTTTTGCATGTAAAGAACTACAAAGGACATAGGCCCTTACTCCTCAGTCACATTACCTTTAATACTCTCTGACCTCATGTCAAAATGCTGAATCATGATACAACGTCACAAGACCATAGGATGAAGCCCAATCCTTAGTTTGCGCCTGGTCATTTTGTTTTTCTTCATATTCTTCTCCTTGTTGTTTCTTCACTTTCTCATTCTTCATAATCTTCTCCATTTTTTTTAATGACACCATTGCTTAAAATGCCCCACTGCCAGTGGTGAAAAGTTACATACTACACAAAATAGAATATTTTCTTATTTCACAGAGTTGCTGTGCTGTCGCTCCCGCTTCGTTGTACTACCACTCTCGCTTAACTCCGGAAATTCTTCATGTACACCCACCCTCCCATAGGAAACTATCGTATTTCAATTCTGCTGTATTAACCACCTCCTCCAGTGTCTGACATTCACCAGATCTCTGAGCTAATCAAATATGTATGAACAAAAAATAATAGGGGGAAATAGCAACCTGCAAATGTGGAGACTTAACGGCAGGAGAAAAGACAGAAATATACAATTTGGTGTCTAAAAATGTCCAGATTATCAAACAACCCATGTTAGTTGACCCTTAAATTAGAGGAGGAAATGGAGCACAGAACATTCAAAGACATTCTAGGTAATACAGATGAGTGGCTTGATTTTTACGGTTCTTGTGAAAATGAGGAGTCTCCCAAAGTATCTCAGTTTGGAGAAAGTCTTGTTTATTTGGTTTCTTTTGCCAAGGAAATGCTGCAGTCACAGGTGAAATTTTAATATAAAGGCTCATGAGTTTTTGCAGTGCTCTCAGAATTAGAATGTCTGTCAATTATTGGTCACTGTTCAGTGAACAGGCAGCCTTAAAAATGAAAGATTTGTGGTGGATTTCTTTGTTAAGCAAGCTATATAAAGTACGAAATTAAAAAATGTGCTGCTTTCACGATCCATTATCAGTAGTTTTTGAGAATATTCAAAACTACTTCTCACCAAATCTGTTATAGTATATTCATGTTTACTTAAGACACAAATAGCGGTTTTATGAAATACAGTCTCATTTATTTAGGTGTTGCAGCATCATGATTTGCAACTATTGCATTTTTCCCCTCTATTCTTGTCTTATCTCTACCCAAGCCTATTACAAAATGTGCCTGTGATTTTGAGACTGTATAACACAGGAGCACTTTACCTAGGTAATTTTATGCAGGTATTTTTATTTCCATCTGCCTTTATTGTTATTCCACTGCTGGTCAATGGACGTCACTAGAGAGTGATGAGGCTGATGGGGAGAGAATGAGTTGAGCCTGATAGGAACGAGCCAGTGTAGACCTTCTGCTCTATCTGTTTGTAGCATGACTGGGGTTTGAGTTTCCATCGGTGGGAAATACAGCCGAACCACAAACTCTCACCTGTATTCTGTGCACACCCCAAAGCTCTCATGTTCTAAATATTGGATTCCGAAAACATAGCAACAGTTGTGAAACTGTTGCAATCCAGTGCCAGCACAAACTAAAACAGGTGCTAAAACTTTACCATGTTCACATTGTCTCAGTGAAATAGATTTACCTGACTAGGTAAACCAAATGGAGACTGCATGAAAACAGTCTGCAGCCAGTTTGCTTGCTTACACTATTGTTATAAGCAACACTTGCTTTGCGACTCTTTTTATTTTTCTTCTTCAAATTCACTTTCGTGGTTTTCAATAAACAACAGGTCAAAAAATAAAAAATGTCTCCTCAGATTACATTTTTTTTCATATTGTCCATTCTTGTAAGTTGTGACATTCTCGTATTGTGTATGGTATTGTGAGGTAACTGTCATAGTTAAGTAAAATTCAGAAAAAGTCTTTAGTTTGGCACTTTCTCACTTCTCTGTGCCAAATGTTCATATCTGCATTATTATAATCAATAATAATGCCATAAAAATATTGTTTTTGTTGAGTTGGCCTGAGTGGACAAAAATGGAAATAAATCATTTGACATCAAATGTCCACAGATCCAAACGTTTTAATTCAGTTCCGCCCCACTCATATTGACACGAAAAACTTCTTTATTGCAGACCACAAAGATTACAAAACTGGGCAAGAGGTGGGAAGTATTCCACTTTTGATGGCTAAAATAAGCAATTCTGCAAACACTCAGGTGAGTTTCCGCCGCTGTGCTCGCGAAAATAGCACTGTGAGCCTGTAAAAACTTATAGAAAAGGTCAAACAAGTTTGACTTTATGAGTAATATCCTGACCACTTTTATTTCATGAGTTTTATATTGATTTTGGTATATAGAACAAGTGTCTGAACATGTAAGTCATTTCTTGAATGTATCGACTGTTAGGTAGAGACACTTATTTGGGGTTGTGTTTGTGCTTTGGTTCAGACAGTCTAAGTGTCTGACATGAAATTCTAATACTGTTTTAAAACTTCCATTTACATTCATAACAAGGACAAATGTTTGTCCTGAAAAGTACTTCAGGATAATCATATATGAGAGTTTATTATAGATCCTTTCACCAAACAAGGGAGCTTCACAGAGTTAAAGACATCTCTGAAGATTGACATCACATTTACATAGGCAGATGCACTGTACTCTATGATGGATTCTCAGCTATGCTGTTGAGTCAAGGTTATACTCCAGCTCGCCCTTAATGGCGCAGTAACTTTTGCAAGTGTGGGAAACGTCACACCCTTTTGGCTGCGAGGGTGAATTCAGGCTAATTTGTCAAAAGGCTGTAGCAGCCCTGAGCATGCCCAGAGATGGTCTTTGGCACAACGACTTTCCCAAACTGACATGCACAATGTCATGAAGCTGCTCTGGTCAAAACTGAGCCGAGGAGAGAGGAGAAGTGCTGTGAGAACCAGTTTGTGTACATTTGTGGTCTTATTTCTTAAACCAGTTACAGTGATGTGTTGTGCTTTGTTTGTGCTCATATAATCATGTCAAGTACATGCATGCAATAGCACAAACTTCTAAAAAGAAGTTGGATGGGTAAAGGCTAATCATTTAAATGCATAGGGGACAGGTCAGTGGATGTTTTGGGGGGGGGGGGGGGGGGGTTGTGGATTAATGGGGCTGTGTACTCCCTGGTGAGGGGAGTTTGAATAGGCACAAGTATCATGAATGTGAACATTTATTTCTCAATGGAAAAGGAATATGTCCTTGAACTGAAGATTAAACTGAAAGCTTGCCTTTGCGGTAGCATGTCTCTGCTACCATTGTGGCTTAATGAAGAATTTTTCTAAACAGAACGAATTTAGGACACAACAGAACTGAGTGACATCAAACACCAAAGCTGAAGGAAAAAAAAAAAAAGTTGAGCTGAATTACATCAAATCCCGTGTAAATCAAACAACAGCCAATCCTCTCCCCAGCAGGCAAAAGTCTCATCTGTTCTGTTCTCTGTGCTGATCGGGCTGATTTTTTAAGATTACGGTTTCATTCATCTACTGCTGTAGTGAGTTTGCTGGGTGGAGTGTGCCACCTCTCTGGGCCTATGCATACAGCCCACTCACTGCATTATCATTAGTTGGCATGACACGTGAATAGTAGCATGTGTATGTGGTTCCAATGAGATACCACTCAAGGGTGGACATGCCGCTAGCTCTCCATCTCATTTCATCGTGTGGGAAACATTAATGTTGTGTTCGGGAACTTTGACAACTACAAATCTGTAGCCTAATTTTATTCTGCTTTCGTCCACCTGTCTGTCTGCATGTTCTCGCAATATTACCTCATCCACATCATCGGCCCTTCTGCTTCTTAAAAAGTATTTTGACAAAATCATATGGAAAAATAGATGCAGATGAATAATTGTCACTTGACAATTGTTTTAAGCAATAGTAGCCAATGTAGGTTGACATCACTGTTTAAACAAATTTGGTATGAGTTAACAAAACTGAGTTACTAGGTAATGTTAACTGGTTAATTGGTGAAGTTAACATTATCGCTAGCTAACATTATTTTTGCTTGGCATTTCAAATCCAGTTGGTCTTGTCAGATTTCACTGCCACGCCTCCCAACAGGGGTATTGCAATCCTATACACAGTAGACTAAAAAGCTATAATATGTAGGAATCATGTCAAGCCTGGTATGTGAGTCAGTTCATGTTAGTTTGCAAAAATTCAACTGCCAACTATCAGATAAGCCTAGAACTGTGTCATTTAGAACAAAACAGTATCGGATAACTTTTCATGTTCAAGGAAATTTGAATTGTGGGCGCATGGAAGCACTTTGTGTGTAGGTCTTGTGTGTAGAGGTCTTCTGCAGTCACCAGATGTGTGTAGTATTATCAAAGAAAATGTAACTCTAGAATTATTATTATTAAGTAAGGCTTGTGAAAATATATTGCACTTTTCCAAGCTGTAGAAATACAGAGGGCAGCCAAGATGACTATTTTCCACATTTCACTAGGTGTGGTGGCCGAAATTATTTTGAGAATGTTATTTGCCAGTTTTCTTATTAAAATGTATTAGATGTTGATCTTTTTTTTTAGCCATGGAGCTTGTGATCTTGCCAAGGCACTGTGCCCTGACAGAATGTTACCAGCAGAAACCTGGTTCAATTATGTTCACCTTGGAGCTTTCTTCTGCCCTTTTCTGGCTTCTCTCATATCACTCGCAACCTGCCAGGTCATCACAGGTGGCATACCAGTGACCCATTTTTACAGAAGGCATCTGGTCAGTGTTCGGGAAATTTAATAACGTTGCTGGCACTCATAGAAAATAGGTCCTGTTTACATTTGATGATATTAGATTGAAGTAAATTTTTAATATTTCAGCATCGGTCTTTCGTACCTAGGAATGCATTAGCTACATTAGCAAGCTAACTATTCTAAGCCGACCTAGCACTTAATGCCTGAGATAGCGAATGCTAACATGAACCACTGTACTTTCCTATTATGTGTCCATTGAGAAACTGATTATGGAAATGGTGCCTTACGTATTGTTTGTGATTGTTTCACAGATGCATGGGGAGAATGCCTATGATGTGAAGTGTGCTATGTGAAGTCATCACCCTGAGTAAGTGGTGGGGAGACATGAGGGCTATCATTACCTGGGTCCTTTTCGGGGCGTACTGCCTAATCACCGGCATGCTCTGCAATCCCATGATGCACTTGTCTTTGAGTCGCAAGCAGCTGGAGCAAGCCATGGTCCAGGGTGTGAAGCCCCAGGTTTCTAAAGGCGGGTCGAGCCGTGCTTCCCAGAGAGGCACGGAGGAGATCCGCCAGACGGGCCTGAAAGACGGAAAAGGGACAAATTGGACCACTTTTCACACTGGCATCAAGCAGGACCCGTGGGATGTGGTTTCTCTGGAGCAGAGGGACGAGGGCCCTACTAGCGACTCTGCGGTCTCCCAGGACGTGTTGGAGGAGTACGCTTACCCAGACTACCGCGGGAAGGGCTGTGTGGATGAGAGCGGCTTCGTTTTTGGCGTTGGTGAGAAGTTCACCCCGGGACCCTCCACGTGCCCCTGCCTGTGCACTGAGGAGGGCCCCCTGTGTGCCAAGCCGGACTGTCCCAAAGTTCACCCTCGCTGTATTCGGGTGGACACCAGCCAGTGCTGCCCTCAGTGCAAAGAGAAGAAGAACTACTGTGAATTCAGAGGCAAGGTCTACAGATCACTGCAAGAGTTCAAGGTTAGAGTTAAAATCCGGATACATTTTACACATTTGTACAGTGGATAAATTCATTGTGGTCCTTGGTGGCTCATGCAGTAAGCGGTTTGCCTGGGAAGCAGGTATGGGACCTGTGACTCATTGCACAATAGCAGCCTGTCCTAGTCAGCCTCATGTTGGATGCACTAACAGAGTATATGCTGACTGTGAAATAGGCAGGATATAATTGGTGGTGCATCTGCAGTGTGGAAAGAAGCGAGGGGGTCGTTGTCACGTGAATCGGAGGAGTCATGTGTTCACAGATTCCTCCTCCTGGGTCAATGGGAGAGGATCGTTGCATGAGCCTAAACAGTTTGGCAGAGCATGAGTGGGAAAAACGGGTCATAATATAATAAACAAATGTGGACAATTACTATAACCTACAAACTAATTATAGTTTCATATATGATCTAGTCTGCGTAATAACTTTATGCCTTGTAGCAACAATCATGTTTCATGGTATGTCAAAATGTTGCCTGCAAGAAGTCCATTGCAAGATACGCTTCGTCTAAAATGTAATTTCCATTTCAAAACGTCATTTCACTGTGTTTACAAATTGGTATTTAATTGATGCAAATGTGCCTTTTTTGAAGACATGGGATTTAAAGATGTTTCTAACCGATACTCTTCATATGTGGGTCATGCAGTCAGTCCTGATGACTGTAGCCATTGGTGCTTTACAATTGTGGCTGGGACCACTGCCTGCAGCTATATTTAGGTAGCCGAGTGCTGCAGATACTGAAATTCTTGTGTAGTTGTACAGATTACCCTCTCCACCCCACCTTTACTCTCACCTTGTATTAACTGTATAGACTAGAAACAATTTATTACATTTTTAATTCCAGATCTAAGAACAGACAATTATAACAAAAAAATTACCACTCAGTAAGAAATATGTGGTATTTCAACTTGTAAAATGTGGTAATGATATTCAGCTTTGATATTAAGCTACATTTCTGCCAAAATGCTCAATTCACAGATTTCACAAAATACTTTATGCTCATCAGTCTCAACCAATTATATCAAAAATATTCTCTGATACCAGAACAATGGCAATTTTTAAAAGGTTCTGATTTCCTTTGATTATGACTTCAGAGATAACAACATGTCAAACATACAAAATCAAAATTAAAATCATAACTGATCCACAGCCAGATTTTCACCAGCCTCAATCAAGCCCAGGCATCAGAAACTAATTGAGGAAAAATGTAAACAGATCCTGGGCCTGTGGCTATTTCACCAAACATTTCACCAATGCCAACACCATGCAGGTGTTCTGTAAGAATACACCTCTCTGTGAAACCTTGCATCCCAAGTTGAAATAGTAGCTATCTCTTCAGGGAACTACAAATGAATGTTTTTTTATAGAATTATTTTTAGAAACGACTATTATATTCATAGATAAAGAGGAACTAGAGTATATTATGATATCTGTGACAGGTATATCTTAGATAAAATTACAATGCATAAACCAAGTGTTTATTATTAGATGAGAAGCACTGGTTGGATTTTTTGTAATGGGGTTTCCCATTAATGAAACAGATTTTTAGTGCAGGATATAGTTATATTTTGCACAATTAATTGGCCATTACAATTATAAAAATGAGAAGTGAATATTTTGCTAAAATAGACCGTATGGAGTAATTGGAATAATCAGTGCAGTCTGATGTGTGTGAGGAAGAGACCAGCATAATGAAAGATTTGTGAGCTCAGACCCTCCTGACAGTGTTCTGTTATGTGTCTGTGTGAGCTCAGTCCCTCCGGACAGTGTGCTGTTATGTACCTGTGTGAGCTCAGTCCCTCCTGACTGTGTACTGTTATCTACCTGTGTGAGCTCAGTCCCTCCTGACTGTGTACTGTTATGTTTCTGTGTTAGGACAGTCCCTCCTGACAGTGTGCTGTGATGTATCTGTGTGAGCTCAGTCCCTCCTGACAGTGTGCTGTTATGTATCTGTGTGAGCTGAGTCCCTCCTGACTGTGTGATGTGATGTATCTGTGTGAGCTCAGTCCCTCCTGACACTGTGCTGTGATGTATCTGTGTGAGCTCAGTCCCTCCTGACACTGTGCTGTTATGTGTCTGTGTGAGCTCAGTCCCTCCTGACACTGTGCTGTGATGTATCTGTGTGAGCTCAGTCCCTCCTGACACTGTGCTGTGATGTATCTGTGTGAGCTCAGTCCCTCCTGACTGTGTACTGTTATGTATCTGTGTGAGCTCAGTCCCTCCTGACACTGTGTGAGCTCAGTCCCTCCTGACTGTGTGCTGTGATGTATCTGTGTGAGCTCAGTCCCTCCTGACAGTGTGCTGTGATGTATCTGTGTGAGCTCAGTCCCTCCTGACAGTGTGCTGTTATGTGTCTGTGTGAGCTCAGTCCCTCCTGACACTGTGCTGTGATGTATCTGTGTGAGCTCAGTCCCTCCTGACACTGTGCTGTGATGTATCTGTGTGAGCTCAGTCCCTCCTGACTGTGTACTGTTATGTATCTGTGTGAGCTCAGTCCCTCCTGACAGTGTGCTGTGATGTATCTGTGTGAGCTCAGTCCCTCCTGACTGTGTGCTGTGATGTATCTGTGTGAGCTCAGTCCCTCCTGACAGTGTGCTGTGATGTATCTGTGTGAGCTCAGTCCCTCCTGACAGTGTGCTGTTATGTATCTGTGTGAGCTCAGTCCCTCCTGACAGTGTGCTGTGATGTATCTGTGTGAGCTCAATCCCTCCTGACAGTGTGCTGTGATGTATCTGTGTGAGCTCAGTCCCTCCTGACACTGTGCTGTGATGTATCTGTGTGAGCTAAGTCCCTCCTGACTATGTGCTGTGATGTATCTGTGTGTGCTGTTATGTGTCTGTGTGAGCTCAGTCCCTCCTGACAGTGTGCTGTGATGTATCTGTGTGAGCTCAGTCCCTCCTGACTGTGTACTGTTATCTACCTGTGTGAGCTCAGTCCCTCCTGACTGTGTACTGTGATGTATCTGTGTGAGCTCAGTCTCTCCTGACAGTGTTCTGTGATGTATCTGTGTGAGCTCAGTCTCTCCTGACAGTGTGCTGTGATGTATCTGTGTGAGCAGGTGTCTGCCTGTGAGAAATGCCGCTGCGAGGCAAATGGGGAGGTGCTGTGTACGGTGGCTGCCTGCGCCCAAACAGAATGCGTGGATCCCGAGTACGAGCCCGACCAGTGCTGTCCCATCTGCAAGCGGGGTGAGTGCCCTAGCGCGCCTCTTTCAGGGACCTCTTGAAAAGTCCCACCCATCCCTCCTCCAGAAAGTTCTCTAATGCGCTCACTCAACTTTTCCAGGGATAGTCTCACTTGCACCCATCCAGAGACATCTGTAACATTTAATCAATACTTCAACAAATTCCTTTTCCAGGCACCTTTCCAACCCACCACACTACTTTCCAGAACCTTCTCTTGTGGCCTCACCCATGTTTCATCCAAAATCATGCTGTTCAATGATCATTGGTAGACAGCATCCACTGAATGTTCCTTGTCTCAACACCAGATGCTCGGTCTCTAACAGGGCGCCTGGAAAACATAGACTTTAATTGATAAGGTGCCTGAAAGCTCATTGGTGCCCTCAGGTTTCTTAGGGTGGATTTAGATGGCTGTCAGAAGTTTTCCTGTGTCTGCATTAATCACAGAAGAACTACCTGAGAATTTCCCAACTCTGATTGGCTGCTTCAGTTTGGACACAAGATTGTGACTAGTCAGCAGAAGTAACTGACCACAAGTTCATTAGTTTATTAAGTCATGGCTGGCTGCTTGGAATACTCTGTGTGTTTCTCTTTCTCTGTTGAACTGTGTTATTCTGAAAGGTAGGGAATATGTATAATGTAGGGTTATGACACTGTTTCTGTAAGCATTACCCAGCCCATGGTTGACAATACAGTCACATCTACTAGTGGAATTGCTTTGATTGAGGTAGTCATGAATATTCAATCTGTGAAGGAGTTGTGAATGAAAAATGATCGCGCTGGTCTGGAAATAGTGAGGTGGGCTCAGTAATCTCACTAATGAAAGGAAATGAACGGGTGCTTTCAAACAAGGTCATTCCAGACGAGAAAGAGTTTCCACCTTAACAGCTAGGAAACCCCCCCAAAAAAGTTTTATCTGAAATACACAAAATAGCGGGAATTGACTGGGTCTACACACAGAGGTGAAGATAATCCATTGACACTCTGTTCCATCACCCTTTGAATATCACTTGTGCACCTGCTGTATTATCTCCAGTTGCCAGGCTACAATGAATCCTGTTCAATACGAGGGATAATTCAACTTTTGGGTTTTGAAGACCTGATGTTATGCCATCTTGTTGAAAACTGAGACCGCTATCCACACATCGTTTTCCACCAACTACATATAAAACAATATATACACACTATACGTGCGTATCTGTATGCATGTGTCGTAGGTAGAAAACCATAGTAACAGTGAGTTTGTCAATAGTAGTGTATGTGTTACTGTGTGACCTACCTTTAAATACAGAGCAAGGCCTTTGTAGGATGCACTGCTATTAAGTGCACTTTTAAGTGGTTCAATGATGCCCATCTCTTTGTTTCGCTCTCCCTCCCTCTCCCATGCAGACACATACACATAGACAGTGCGCTGAGTGGTTGAATGACACAGAGTTTAGAGCCATATGTTCCATTAGCTGGGATTTGTCCCTCGAAGCGTGACCTTTGCCGACAGCGCGCACAAATGGCTGCTGGATATTGAACCTTCGCGCCGCTGTTTACGGTAAATGCCATTTTCACCCATTTGTATGTTTAAAAAACGGGGATAGCCGGAGCTGTCCTCACAACCACCGTACGGCTGGGTCTTTTCAAGGGCACTTCATCTGGAGTATTTTTGGGACAGGAGGGCAAGCCACAAAATTGGATCGGAGGGCGTACAGCTGACACATTTTCATGTGCAAGATTTGTTTTGAAAATGGTGTTTTTTTCTAACACAAGTGTTCATCATCCCTGCCTATTGTCCTGATTATTTTATTACCAGGGCACAGTAGTAATCATATAAACTTAATAAATTAGTAAACTTCTCCTGCCATAATGTGTAGGGGAAAAGCAGATTTCTTCATAAAAACAACTGAACCTATCTTCACTGCAGACCTAGATGTGCTTGCCTGATGAATAATTTTTACATTTCGGTGCATACAATTTATACACACTCGCCACTGAAAGTTATGATTTGTAAAATGTTCATTTTTTGAGAGCAGAGACAAGTTTTGGATGAGAGAAGTTCACTATTTACCCAGTCAAATGACTTCTTGAGACAATCAACAGAACATGCAGAAGTAGATTTGCTGTCTTATATCCTGGCTTTGACTAGCATGACTTTAAGACTTTATTAGACAAATCCTCTGTTCTCGCTGTTTTCTGAGTTCAGCCCCAAAGGGCTAACCTCAAAAGCCTGCACTGATTAGAAGACTATGTAGCTGCATGCATCTCCTCCGCTAGCCTATTCCATGGAGAGCATGCTTCTTCTAGGAAATCTTTTTCAAACATAGAGAAATTGTTGTTACCTGAAAGTAGTCTTGCTATGCCCCTTTCCCATTTTGCTAATAAATGTTCTACTTCATATTCTGGGTCTCCATTTCGCTTTTCAGATTCCATTGGGGATTTCTTATATCTTAGTCTCTTGGACTTGTTTATTTCACTGAAAAATTATGGTGAGCAGGTCGAAGCCATTCTGAATGTCTTCTCTGTTTTAAATGAAACGAGTGCCCTTATCTAACCCTATGCTCCCAAGAACAAATGGGGAGAAATGTCTTATTGTGCCCCATTTTATTACATTTTTCCTAATCCCAGATGTGTACATACAAGTACAGCCTTAATATATAAACGATAATCCATTTCTGTATATAATACATTACAAATATGCTTTAACAAACATCAGCAATGGTTTCTCTTTAAGCACAGTACAGATTTGGCTTGTTGCCATTCACTTTCTCTTTGAACTCTTTTCAGAGAAGAAATTTTAAACAAATGGCTTCGTTTACTTAAGTTTTGGTGGCTAATTTTCCGCTCTTTCAGCAAATATGACTTAATTGGCATTTGACTCCACTTGCCAAATTTAATGCATTTAAAATGGCAACACTTTGAATTATTTGCCACATATACCTATGGTACATAGCATAAATGGAATATGAATGTATGCCATTTATTTTTTCACAGCATACATATATATTTCTGACCCAGTGTGGTCTTAAGAGAGTAAATTATCTGTCAATAGACTGAAAAAGAATAATTGTGAGTTATGAATAATTAAAAAACCTTTTTTTTATAATAAAATGTATCGTTATGGTTGGCACAAAAACCATCATGCACAACCGCTACCAATAACTGAGTTTTATAAACACTGATCTAAACCATTTTCTTCGCAAAATACTGGCAGGTATGGAGAGCTGAATTCTTCACTACAGGAGGGTTAGAATTCATCATGCGGGAATTCAAGAGCACAGACAAACAGCCTCACAGTGGAATGCAATACTGCAGCGGTTGCCTGCTCCTGGGAGGAAGCATGGTAGAAAAACACTGTCAAATTAAATGTACATATTTTCTTCTATTAAATGTGCGATTTTTGTTTTGCTGCCTATAAAGTAATTGATCATGAAGCCCAAAGACACATACTGTTTAACACTACTATCCAATCGTCAAATGTCATAAGCATCATTTGCGTCAGTCGCTAAATTATAACATTTTAACATTTTTTGTTAGTGTCAGTGCTTAAGACAGAATGTACACACCCATTAGTGCTGTAATAATGTATAAATCTTAAATTCAAATTTGGAAACTAGAATTAATTAATACATTTATCACTTGATATTTCAATAACATATGCTTAATATATGACAAAACAAAATCACAATTCTATAACCCAGCACGTCTAATTTACCATACATTTTCTATGTCATGTTAATCTAATTCTGCAATATTTAAATTGAAAATGCACCAAAGAAAGTCTATTTTCTTTTGCAGTTGCATTTCATTATTGAGACTGAACTGTGACAAATGAGATGAGATTTCAGTATATTTTTATATATGTAATATATATTCAATATGTGGCCAACGTGTCCTTATGCGAATGTTTTCACCCAGCTGGTTTAAGAGAAACTGTTGTTAACCTCCTTGTCGGCTCATGTTGAGAAACTCAGAGCTGACCTTGCTTCATAGAACAGCGTCAGTCTTAGACGAAGAATACATCTGTGCCAATATGTAGTGGTAAATGGTTGATCTTCATGTTGACTCTTCATGAGGTAAATACAAAGTAAAATATCAAAGCTCTACTCAAAAGCTTGATGCTCAAATCATAATCATCAAATCATCAAAGCTTGGTGCTTTCTCAACAACATCAAATTTGCAGCATTCGAATACTTTGATTCTAAAAAAGAAATCAGCACTACCGGGTCCTTCAGGTGCTCTCTATTTTCCAGTAACGTCAAAAACAAGTAACCTGAAAACTGACATAACAAATGTGTTTCATTCACTGAAACGGTTTCTTGGTTGATGTGATGTAATGTTATTGTTTTAAATGTAGAGTTCAGAACCATCCAACCATTTACATCCCAAAGAGTGAAGGGTGAATCGGTAAGCGCTCACCAGCTTGAGCATTGACACCAGAAAAACCGGTAGAGGCCGTCTCACTACTCCTCCTTACTCTGCGATACAAAGGTCCTTCCTGGACAGATTCTCGTGCAGAGGAGTCCTGATCAATATGTTTCTCAGCATGTGACTTGGCCGAACACAGCTAAACCTTCTCGAACGGTAGACAGCTCTCGGATGAATAATGTATAACTCCACTATCGGGACACCAGGTAATACAACGTCATAAAGATTGGCTTTCAAGTCACGGATGAGGCAAGGAGGGAGTGGAGAAAAGTGGGAAAAATTATCCACTTGTGCAATTCACCCTCTGTCATGCTTTTGTTACTTCTGCTAAATCCAGATTGGATCTGGTACTTTGGCTCTAGTTTAGAAGACAGTACCCTTGATTTTCTTCCCATGCAAGTTGAATGGCTAGTTTGTGCACTGGTTATCTGGTAGGCTGATGTCCCATATAAACTTTGCTGTTTTTTTGCCTTCTTATCATAAATTATGAAATTAATTTTTTGGTAGGTAGAAATCATATTCTCCCATAAGTGAACATCAATGTAATATAGCTTGTGTTACATGTGCAGGAGTGCAGGAGTTGTCACATTTATTTGGGGCTATTTGGGGCTGCTTTGGTATTTTATCATTCTTATTTTACTTGGGTTTTTAAACTTTGTTTATTGTGGTATCTAAATGTAAAATACTCATACAATTATAATGGACCATACATGCAATTGATCAAACTGTAGTCTATGTGTTGCCCTCACAGGAAGTGAGTTTTCAATGCCTTGAATAGCCTTCAGCAGTGCTATGACTTTAATGTACTGACAGAATAGAAGAAATGGTTTGATGTTTCTATATTAGTCCGTATCAATAGAGTTTTCGCTATAGTCTCCTTAGTCCTGGTCCTGAATAATTATTTACAAGTGAAACATGGTCAGGAATGATCTGCCTGCTATAACTATAGCGCAGCACAGTACGGTATTGGGCAAAATGTTTGTTCCAATAGTGAAATTCAGTATCATCTTTGGAAAAGAATAGAGGTAGGAATGTAGGTGTCTTCACGTCCGAGTGAGAGTGAAATATCCCATTGGCTATGCAGCCTGAATCTCTGGAGGAGCTGGCCGTGATAACCCTGCCCTCGGCCTAGTTGGCCCACTGAAGGATCGGGAGGATCAGTGGGGCTTTGGGGAGGGCCTGAGACCCACTCGCAGCCTTGGGGAAGGGCCTCGGCACAGACCCTGCCTAGTCTGTAGCCCCTTTAAGCCTGGAGCGACTTTTTGTAAAACAAAAAAAAAAACGCACTCCTTTTTAGGCCTTAGCCTGTTATGACTGTGGAAGTGCACTTTGTGCTTGTCTTGTAAATTAGTAGTTTTCAAATTGTGGATTTTTTTTAACACTGTTAACATAACACAACAACAAAAAATAACATATTAAAATCCCCCCAAAGAAGAATAAGTAAGCTAATTTACACTAATATGTTACATAATAAAAACCTGTGTAAAATATGTGGCAATGTGTTTATTTCGCAGCTATGATTAATTGATGATGATTGCGTGTGCTGGTTGTCAGGGTAATTTGTTGATGGGAAAACAGCGTTTGCTGTCTCTCCGTTCTGCTCTTCTCAACGATTCGAACCATAAAAGCAATTTAGATGTTTATTCAGAAATAACAGCACATCAGAGTTAACTTCTATTTTAATTAGTTCAGGTTGTGAAACGTGAAAAAAAAGATGTGGATTTTGCTGGGTAATTCTTCTTCAATTTCCAGTTTCAGCTACCGAGACGGCCATCGATTGTAAATTGCGCTCTAATAGGAAAGACAGGGCTTTTTACACTTTTGAGCTTTGATATCTTTAGTCGCAAACAGAGACATAATTTGGGTGTAGCGACCGTGTTGGGAGTGGTTTTCATGTACCCTGATGACAGGCAGTCGGATCCGTCGCTCATGCTTAATGCAATGAGACACTTAAGGAAAGGCCAGAGGGAGAGATCAAAGCGATAGGCACCGCTAACATCCACCTCAGGCAGTTGTTCATGAATATCAAAGAACATCTGTGGGAAGCATATTTGATTGTATGCTGCTCCTAAAATCCCTAAACAGTTTTTTGGGGTGTCTGAGTATATGAATATCCCAATTTTTTTACTCTAACAGAAATAAGTTGGTGTTGAATTTTAAAGTATTTCATGCGTTTGTTGACATTTTGGTTCATGAACGGCTTCCACTCCAGTTTTCACAGTTTTGCTTTTGGTATCAGTTATGTTCGTAGCGTATAGATAGTTCATCCTTGTGGCGGTTCTTCTCTGCATTTGTGGATGAGTTGTTTAAGGGCATTGCTGTCTTTAGTTATAATTTTTATGTGAAGGGCACCTTTCAGTAAGGATGGACATGTTGTTGTGAGACCATTTTTGCTGCAGCTTTTGTTTTATTTTTGTAAATGAAAGTTTTTGAATGCAACAATAATAATATGAAAAATAATAATAATTCATGGAAACATACATTCATGTATCTTACGCATGTTTTCGAAGGACTGATTTTTGTGAATCTCAAATGTCTTGGATCGGATCACTTGAGAACTTATACGGTCCCCTTGATGGAGCCTTGTCCCTAAGGGTTCTTGTCTGTGGGTGGGATGGTATGTGGGGCCAAATCTATGGAGAGATTTATAGGATGGACAGAGTAGTTTGAAATAGATTTGGCTGTTAACCAGCTCTTCTGAGGATTCAGTGATGTGATTTCGCCAGGGGGGCCTTGGTGAGAATCCGCAGAATGCTGACCTGGTCGAAGTCTGTGGAGCGGTTCGGTGTCGATCCCATTGTGAAGTGCATTGCAGCGGTCCAGACGGGTGGTGCTGAATGCTTGGGTGAGCTTCGCAGCATCAGGGAGGCTAAGAGGGGGGCTCGACATGAGCTGTGTTTCTGAGCTGGAGCTGGGAGAGTTTGACTCGGTGTGCTTATCGTTTGGCTCAAAAGAAAGCGAGGAGTCAAAAACAACTCCCTGGTTATGAACCAGTGGAAAGGGGCCGACAGAGGCGCCACCCACAGCGATAGTGAAATTGCGGACCCGGTCCAGTTTCAATCAGGGATGGATCACGATAAGTTCTGTTTTGTCTCAACTGAATTTCAGGTTGCTGTGGGGCATTCAGGATTTTACTTTGAGGAGAGAGCTCTTGATTAGTATATAGGTGGGTTTAAGGTGAAATTCATTCATTGTACCGGTAGACCAATGCAAAAATGTGTTTCCGCTGTATTGCAGTAAAAATTGAGACCAAAGCTATGTAGAATCTGGTCAGCTACATGAGTGGCGAAAAGACAACAGTGAGGCCAAGGGCAAGGCCCTGTGGGACCCCATTTGCTTTATCAGAGACTTGGCGAAGAAGAGAGACAAAATGTTTTCTGCTGGTCAGGTAGGTGTGGAAATGGCTGAGTATGGTTCCAGGGAGTAGTCTGCTTAGTAATCTTGTGTAGTAGACAGTGATGAAGGTTGCACTAGAGGTCAAATAGAATAAGGATAAAGCACCAGCATAACAGATAAATCATTCACTCTCAAGGCCAGCTACACTCATTCTGACATTTCTCAGCTATATATCATACCCTCTGGTTTGAAAATGACGTTGCGCAATGGTCCAAGTCCGAAAATGGACATATCTGTCAAAGGATGAAAGTATTTCGGCTGCAAATGCTATTCCATTTTCAAAAATCCTGAATCAATTTCCCATGTGCAGTGATATACCCCCTCCCATGTATTAAAGCTGTGACAAAGCTATGCTGGGCGTTACATTTCCAAGTAGTGAACTCTTGGGCTGGTACTCTGTGCTTCTGTTTTTAGCATGTTTTTAAGTGAAACCAGCAGTTTGGCTGGAGTGGGCTTTTAAAAGGGGAAGCTTCTGTACTATGCATTGGCCATAAGCCAGATTTGAGAGGCTCAGGCAGACTATGGCAGGACATGTATTTTGACATGGAGGTGTCACCATGTGCTCCAGTGTTTTTTGGCCAAAAATAGACGATTGGAGATAATTACTGTAGTTTGACTGTAAGGCTTTTAGGAAAGGGGTGACTGTAGTAGTCTTGAAAGCACTGGGTAAAACACCCTGATCCAGGAAGATGTTGACTAATGTGGTGAATGACTAAACATTACAGACAGGGGGAAGCCAGTAATGTATTAATCATGACAATATAGTCACAGAAGAGCTCTTTATGTGGAGCTTATTGGGGTTCTGTTGATTGAATTAGTCGTTAATGGTCGGAAACTGTGTTTTTGGATTCCTATTGGGCTTTTTGTCCTTTATTTTATTTTTACCAGGCAAGACAAATATTAATCAGCTCTTATTGAACATGACACAGTGGCAGGAGGCGTTTGGTGGGGATGGAGGTGCAGAACAAGATGGCAATGAATAAACAGCATAAAAAAAACACCCAGAAGTGGATCTAATGTGAAGCAAGGGCCAGGATTAACAGTGCAGGAAAGGACTACAACAACACTTATAAAGACCCATGGCAACAGTACAGACAAATCAACAAAAAAACAAGGAAAAAAACTGAGTTCAAGGCATATTGCTACAAGAGAGACAGCACTGCACTACATGGTACAAAATAGAAGACATTTGGCTCTAACACTAGAATAAGCACAAAACCAGCCAGACATCTCAGCATTGCAGAAAAACACTGGCAACAAGAGAACATCTCAGCAAGAGGCGTACGACAGTACAGCATAACAGACGACGTATGGCAAGACTCCCTCGTAAAACAGATTTTCAATCTCAATGGGAACCTTTCCGGTAACATAAGGATTTGAAAGAAATAAAAATGGAACATAGATCATAGATAGAACATAGATATTTATTGGGGTTTTCTATGATGAACAGTACAAAATATACTTAAAAACCACAATAAGTCCCAGGAGTAATGAAAGATGCAGAGGAGTTAGCCCATCCTGAGCAGCTAAAGCCAACCAAAGAGCAACAGTCCCATCCACGGCTATGACATTACCATGTTAACTGAATGTATATCGAATGTATATCATTACACATAGGCATTATTGTGTTGGATACTCAAATAAGCAAAGCTGCATTGGGACTCAGGGTAGGCTGGCAACCGCAGAGTAGGACAGCAGCAGAGCTTGGGAATGGGACTGGCCAAACAAATCAAAATCCCCAGCTAGGGTAAAACCACCCAGCTCCCACTGCTAGCTCCAAGCGGATCTGCTAGCTCTGGCGAAAGAGCTGAAAACCCTCCTGCCACGACAGCTGGTGACCCATCAGCTCTGTGGCGGAAAGCAGAGACTATCCGAGAAGTAGGCAGGCAGCAGGTGAACAGCCCCCAGAAACGATGCGGCGGATCGAAGCGGGGGGAAAGGAAGCTGAAGCCGGAGGTGGGCGGAAGCGTCAGACTCTGCAGACAGACAGCATCAAGCAGATTCACCCTGCGCTGGTAGGGTGCCGAGTCGTGAGGCAGGAAACACAGCACAGCGGCATCCAATAAGTTAGCGAGGCTGAGCAGGCAAACAGACTGGTCACTGAAAGATATTTGTTAGCTTTACAGTGGCAACATCGGGTATTGGAACATATGTCAATAATACAATACAGGTGGAAGAGAAAATGAAATGAAAGATGTATAATATATATAGGCCTGCACACAGACAGGTAGGAAACCAATTGTGAAAACCAGCAGCAGGATGTGGACATTCCAGGATTTAATGTCAGGGTCTTATCTGTCGCATTAACTCCCTGGACCTGCTGATACTCATAGGTCTGAACTCGTACAGAAAGACCTTTAATATTTGCCTTTGACCTCAGAAGCAGGCATAAAATAGCCCCTCTCACCTACGATGTACTGGAAGCATGCACATTTCACTTGTAGGCCTGGCCACTGGGCCAATACTAATGTGCAGAGTGATAAGCAATTTGGGCTCGATCCAAATGCACTTCAGAAAGGTAGATGAAGAAGGGAAGACATGGGGTTGTTTTGGGTTTGGGGGGTGGGGTGAGAGGGGACATTCTTCCTGAAAGAGCGGTATAGGAGGTCATAAATATTCATGCGAAGACTTTCAAAGTGCTGTTGAAAGGACTTTAAAAGCACATTTTATCTCGGACTGTAAAATTTCCTCCTGGTGTATTTGTCTACAAATTGAATTGCGTGAGTTCAAGTAACAAAAGCTGTATCCCTGTTTGCATTTTATTCAGATAATATCCGTCATAAAGCACTTTCCTCTACAACCGATTCATCCTGCAGCAGAATTTTTTGGGCACTTCAGATCATTATTTACAAGAAAGTGCAATGACAAATACTAGAAAGTTCCCTATTCCCTGGAAGAGAATCAGCCAACGTGAAACAGCATTTCACAAGCCACCTTTAGAAAAGCATTAATATAGGATACGCATGACAGTACAGGCCTCCGAGGGCTTGGCAGAGGCGGATGCGTGTGACGTGCACATGAACCCAATGTCCTGCTAGCTGGATTATGATCTCGCACATCACAGGCGATTGTTCATCGACGGTCAGTGGAAAACCAGGCGGAAAACGCTGGTTGGTTCATGCCTGAGATGCCGGTTGTACTGAACCCGAGACCTTTCGCGTTCGCTCGCGGCATGCGAGAGATTAAGAGGGCTGTCTCCAGCATGCAGAACGACCCAAGTCGTGAGGGTGATCGATCGCTAATCTGTTTTGTTTCACGTGCGTGGCCGCAAATCATCCTCACCAGAATGGGTCGCGGTCTTTGTGACACTAATGTTGGAGTCACGTGTTTGTTTATGGGTCATGGGTTTCTCAAGTCGTAGTTTGAAAATGATGACTCTTTTGCAGTTTTTCCGCTACTACTCAGAAATGGTGGAGACCACACAGCTAGCCACATCTATTAAAGAACAGGGAGGAAAAAAACATAAAAAATTTGGATAAGAGAGTGGGTTTCTGAAGGTATTGTATATTGCATGTATATTTCATGAGGCTGAGGTAAGCGAAAAAAAAGGAATCAATGAGACCCTTGGTTTATCCTATCATAAGTCTTAGCATAAGGTGAAAATGAAGCTGGAGAAAATAGCATTTAGAATCAATAAAAGATTCAAATTGTCAAAATTATTGTTTATATCGAAGTTAATGTATTTCAGAGTTCTGAATAAGGTTCTGTTCTACAATATAATTAATCAAATCTGTCCTCTTATCCAAGGTATCTAAGCCACTTCCATTTTTTGTTAAGTGATTCAAGGTTAGTGACTTAATGCAGTACAAAACTAATGATTAATGGATTCATTGGTAATTAATGGATTGATTCCCTGGAAGTGAAAATGTCAGTGGAAAAGGCTAGGTGAAGCTCAGGGCAGAATACTTGTGTTCAGCTCAACCACTGGAGCGAGCACTCGGCTGCAGAATATTGAGAAGGAAACATGTTCTCTTTCCAAGTGCATCAATGAACTCAAGAACAGAAGCAAGAGAAGAGCATTCATTTTACAGAGATGCTCGAAAAGGTAGTGGGCAGCCATTCTATTGAGTTAAAGACCAAGCTCGTTCAAGATACAGTCGACATATCGCTTTTCAATTCATATGAACTCAATTACATTTTTATTGTGCTATTTGCAATACTGTTTTCACAAAACAGCTTACATAGAGTCTGGGCCTGAGACCCCCGCCCCCACCCCCTCCGAGCAAGCCTAAGGTGATAGCTGTACTGTTCTCAGTTCAGTTGTTAGCTAGCCAGTGGTAGCAGAGACTAGTATTTTCTGCTCTAGTAACAGCTGGCCCTAATTAAGACTGTGTGTGTTCAACAAAATATTTAAATTGCCTATTTACTTTTAGGCATGAGATTGAGAACCGGAAGTTAACCACAGGGACCAAACCGAGGGGTACTGTAGTACCATCTATCAGAATGTTTGTGTTGTTGTCATAGCCTAGAGCAAAACCAGAAAATGTACCTCTCCACAAAAGGCAGGCCCGAAGCATATCATCACAAATATGAAAGTGAGGAACAACAGATTCAAAACTAACACATCAGCGGTTACAATTTTGTAAGTCAAGGCTCACAGTATTCCAGAATGGAAATGGAATCATAGTATTCTGTGATAAAATCGGAAACATTTTTCTCTTATCAGGGTACAGCTTTGACATTTTTATTTCCATGAAGATAAGAGTGTCAATTGGACCAACATTTTTATCAACAAAAAAAAACATTTTTGACTCTTCATTTTAAGATCTGGTGCACAACAAGGACACTTGAAAGTGCTCACCCATACCGGGAAAATAAATCATTCATGCCAAATTGAAATCACAGCTTGTGAGATATGACAACACCCAGAGCACTTATTAAAGAGTTATCATTTACAGAAGGCCAATTGATTTGGCTGCATGTATAATGCATGCCTACCTAAGTTGTCCATTAAGAGACCACAAGTTATATGGTCCTATTTTTACAGTACAGTTCCCTTTTTCTCTTCAGCTTCACAAAAGCATGTCAGTAGCAACTTCACCAGACATTCCCATGGGTTTTAACTTTTCTACTCAGTAGGATAGTTACTGCCACAAATTTCCTTCGCTTCTGAGAAAAAATGTGATCTGAAGGGGGTCTTCTTCTTTTTAATATTCCTTCTTCTCTTTCTGCTTCTCCTTGTTCTTCTTCCTCCTCTCCTTCTTCTTCTTATTACTAATCTCTGGATATAAATTTGCTGCACATTAGTAAATAATAGGTCATTATTTACTCTATTTATGTCTTTTGGAGTTGGTTATCCAGGTAATCGTTTTATTGTTGATGGAGGAAAATGAGAACAGGGTAACATTATTATTATTTTTAATCGTTCACCTTGCTTATTGCTCGTGTCTGTTTGGGAAAGAAACAATACGTCATGTCATGTCATGTCATGTCATGTCATGTCATGTCATGTCATGTCATGTCATGTCATGTCATGTCATGTCATGTCATGTCATGTCATGTCATGTCATGTCATGTCATGTTAATGTTCTTGACTTTCTTTAATGCCCAGTTTTGAACAGAAACAGAATGACATTAAAATGAATCTTAAAATATGATTGTACTGGGGTATAATGTATTGCAGTAAAATCATCAATTAATTAATTTGTTGTTTTTGTTTGGAGGCACACGTAAAATGTATGACCTTTATCATGTTTAGCTTTTGTAATCACATTACAGCTGTTTGGGGGCGGGCCGAAGGGGCACAGTGCATGAATGCTATGGCTGGGTGTGAGCATTCACAAACCAACTCAAACACATATTGGGGGGGGGAGGACCCTCAGGGGGGAAAACAGCTATCATCGGGGTACGTGAACATCATTGCTGATCAGGTGTATCCCTTTATAGCAGAAGCCTGTCCATCTGTGAATGGGTGTTCAGCAGGATAATGCCACAGGGCTATGACTGTCCAGGGATGGTTCCAGGAGCATGGCAGTTAATTCAGCTTACTGCAGTGGCCTCCCCCAGCCACTAGATCTCAATCCAATCGAGCATCTGTGTGATGAGCCTGAACGAGATACTGAGTAGAGATCCACCACCAGCCAATCCGCATCAACCATTGGAAGCACTGGAGTCGGCATGGGCCAGAATCTCTGTGCCACATTTTCAACAGCGTGTTTAGCCCAGGCCCTGATGAAGTCAGGCTGTTCTGGGGGCCAAAAGGGGGACCAGCTGTCTATTAGGTTGGTGTATGGGTGAAGCTCTCTGCCTGGTGGAGACCTTACAGGCTGTCGGACATTTGTGATAGGTGGCTGTTAATGATGTCATAGGGCATCTGACCAATGGTTACCTCACAAGCTCTTTGACTACAATGACCAGGCTTATTATATTACATTATAGTTATTTAGCTGACATTTTTATCCAAAGCAGCTACAGTTGATTGGACTAACCAGGGGCCAATCTTACCCTCGGAGTGCGGTGGGGTTAGGGGCCTTTCTCATAGGCCCAACAGCTGCACTTACCTTACTGTGCCTGCACTAGGACCCATGTCCCAGTCAACCAATTTACCCACTAGACTCGGTGTTACTGTGGTCAGTGTGTGTTTTTCTCCATTTTTGATGGCAAGGAGGTGATGAAGCTCCGCAGGCACCAAATAGAACCAAGCAGGCTCCATCAAGATCAGACTATACCTCTGCCAAGTGGACCCAGTTGGGACCAAAGTGGTACATTTCTCGTGAGGGATCTGTGACACATGGAAGAATTGTCTCGGGTGAATTTTAGTGCTGCCACATTCCTTGGCGGCATGAACCTTAAATTTTTGCCACAAACTTGCATAACCCATGAAAGGAGCACACACACAGTCAGTGACTCCAAAGCCGATCCTCAACAAATTTCATAACACGAACAAATAAACTGATCACCATTCACAGAGCCAGATAGAAGAAAATTACTTGGCTGCTTGTTAAATCATGTCATATAGTTTTTCTCCTGACTCTCCCCTCCTTGCATAACTCACAGTAATTGACAGTGTTGCCTAATTTCATTCATGTTTTGCAGACTTATTGGTCATAGCGCATAGACGAGTAATTTTCCCCTGCCTTTATGCCAACGCCTCACACGCATCGGCGGTCGCCGGCGCGCCTGGGGGGGGGGGGGGGGTGGGGGGGGGGGGGGTGGGGTGGGGTGGGAAGAGCTCCAGGCTTTTAGGTTGCTATGAAGCCAGAAATACACCATATTGCATATGCCATCATCCATTCCACTTAAAGTAAACTAGTTGATTTTATTTTTTTTTTAAAAAAACTACATTCTTTTAAGCATCTCACAATGCCTTCTGTCACACAGAGGTAATTAACGGTGAGCACATACGCTTTATCTGCTACAATGACTCTGGAATCACTTCATATTGATGATCCTTGCACAACAAATTAACTGTGAAAAATATGATGATCGTTCAAATCTGTGGAGGCGCTGCCAGCACATATGGTATTGTGTATTTTAATAATTGATTCGTTTTTTTTATGCAAAAAAACAGTCTGGGGTAAATACTCTTTAGTTGACTAGATATAAGAATGAGCTTCCACTTATCACATACTTGTTAATAAATGCATGTAATTTTATGGGTCTACTTTTTGGAGAAGATTGTTTACATTGACCAGATGCTTTCATAAACTCATAAATTAATCACTGCAGTCTTTGCCCTGATGCTGTTTCCCAACTGTTCCCTCTTTTTTCTCTGTCAATGTGAGACAGTGTTTTTTTTTGTCTGTTTTGTGTGGTCGTATGTTGTCCTCTTTTTGTTGTATGGTGTAAAAATAAGATGCGAGGTGTGCAATATAAATTCAACAGTATGCAGTGTGCCCCTTTGATAGCAGTGTGTCTTGATTTTGGCTGTGTAAACATGTTCCCCTTTTTCAACACTCACCTGTGAGAGAACAAGTTGCTTGTTTTGCTTTGGTGAAAACATGATAATTAGCCAGTAATTATGTACTTAGCGACATGTTTGTGCTAATTCCCAAACTATTGTTGAACTCATTACCTACAGGGATACCCAGAGGTTAACTATTTGAATTCAGGTTGAAAGCCCAGATTGTCACATGGTTGACATTTTCTTTGGGCTCTGCACATTGGACATGACAGAAAGTGAAAACATTAGCCGTCTGAGAACTGTTCTAACTTATGAAAATCTCTTGGGATGTGAACATGGCACATTTAATCTTTATGGTATTATACACTATTTCTGATATAATGTGTTTTAAAGAGGTAAATCACCCATTATCCATTAATATGTCCAATTAACCATGGTTTTAAGATTATTACGTGGTTGAAATTGTAGTTGGACTCAAAACGGCATTGACCAGTGGTCCTCACTTCAGGCGCTGGAGAGCTGCAGTGTGCACCGGTTTTTGTTTTCACCTGAAATTCAATGAGTTCAGACCCAAGAATCCAGATGAGGTGAGATTACTCTGTAATCAACTGTGTTGTTTTGTCAATAAGTCCTGAAGAACTACAAAAACCAACATACACTGTGACTTTCGAAGACCAGGAGTGAGTACCACTAGGATAGAGAGCAGGTCGCAAGTCCTAGGGACTGAGTCTGAGAACCCATGCTATAGTGTAAAATGTATAATGTTATTGTAATACTGTACTAGGTAAAATTATACTTCAATTATTTTCACGGAGGGTTTTATTAAACATTTATGTTATCTTTTGACCCTGACTGCTAAAGCGTCTACAACTTACAATACTAATACATTTCTTACAAAGAGAAATAAAATTTTATTTTAAATGTACCACTTAGGCCTTCGGCAGCTCAAAAGGTAGTTTCTATTTTTAGCAGATTATGACACCATTTTAGACAGTTTGCAGCTGCCAAAGCGCAATGCCAGTTCAAGTTGAATATAGTAGGACAAAATTAATTTGTCTGAAAGTGAAACAAGCCAAGACTACTGTTACCTCCCAGGTTACAAATTTTGCTGCAGGCAAACTTCTGTAAAATTATGGCACCACATTCCAGTTCAGTCACTTTTGCAAGTGATCTGGTATCGTTGACATAAACCAATAATATGAATGGGGCTATTAAATTTGTTACATTTGATGAGCTATTTAACTTCAACCTTCCCATGAATGAAACAGAAGTTAAATATTTTAAGACAATTCATTTAAATGTTTTGATACATTAGTGATGATTTTACATAATTTTTGGCTGCCAGCTGTCAAGCTTAATCAGCAAGTGTAATGACCTTTATAATTGTCTTTATCTAGCACAAAATATGATTCATGTTTCTTATTAACAACCCTTATTATCAATGAGAAAATTGACATTCACAGAACATAGCTGATTTTCAAATGGATAATGAAATCCAGGCTCAATTCAGGCTTTTGCCTTCATTAGCAAGACATGCCAAATGCCGATAACTAGCTTGCTAACATTAATTTGCAATACAAACAGTGTGCATTTTGTTCACATACTTCTGAAATTGATAAATATTTAGGATAACAAGAATGGTTTATTATTCACTCGTATGAAAACCATATAAAATTCAGTACTGTCACTTAAAGAAAAATATGCAATATTTCAATTTAGCCAGAGTGGTCAAAGTAGGGTTAATCTAATAGCAAAGAGTTCCAGGAGGTTTCTTCAGGAATACTCATTTGAACGTGTATGCAGTAACTGAAGCACATACCCAACAGAGAATCTGTGTTTTCAAAGTCAGCAGTGGCAGAGGTATGTTTGAGATCTTGTTATTTCCTCGTTTTTTTTTTGAGTGACCTAAGTCACTTGAGAGGAAACTTCATTAAGATAATTTAGAGGACTAATTTTTAGATCAAACCGAGCCACAGATTACAGAGGGTTATTTCTCTTGAGAAAAATGTGTGCTCATTTTTTTATGTAGCAGAAAAAGATGTGACTAAGAAGAGCTCTGTACTGATTTTCTGTCCTCTGGGGTATGTATGCAAGGGAGGTAGAAAAATGGGTGTCCAGATACTATAAAACATACTGGACCCTTTGTCCAACCCCAATCCTTAAATAAAACACAGTGCTTTAAATTACGCTCTCTTTCTTAAACAGGCTTACTATAACAAGCGTATAATAATTACAGTAGTATATTTTCTTGCAAAAAAAATTTATTTTAAATTTCCTCTCTATGACAAGGGCCAGAATTTTATAAACATGTGTGCTTTGGTTCACAATTAAATGCAAAAGTTTATTCTTATCTTCACCGACACAGTTTGGCTATCATGAGAATTAACTTGCCAGACTCTTCTTGGAGACAAACCCCATAATACTCAGTGAAGGTAAGTTAAGGAAAACTGTTAATGAAATCGGGCCAAGGTCGTCTTTATAATTATTATTTGGGAAATAATCCTTTAGAGTGCAGTGGATGTAAGGTATAATAGATAACAATAAAACGTGTCAATTTTAAGTCTTCCAATAGTGGTGTTCGCAGATAAAATATGACCACACCTTTATGAGGTGTCTGCCTCAGAGGTAGATCAAAGCTTTCCTCTAATAACAAGGCACCAGATAATGAATTTCACATAACAATTAATAATTAATTTCAACAGAAGCTACCATTACCTTTCACTGGCTTTCTTTTGATCAGTATAGCCCACGTGTTGAAATACAGAAACAACACAATTCTAATATCAAACATTTATTTTCAAATAATTAAGGAAAGACATAGACAAATTGTTAGAAAAGATAATATGCATGTCACTTGAACACAATTGCCTATCCTGTACTCTCCTGTTTTATGAAGTTCTAGATTTTTTATACTCATTCTGTTTGGTTGGTCAGTTCTGGCACTGGTCATATCTGGTGTCACACAGACTATCAAAAATGAGTTCCCCTCTTGTTTCCTTCCCTTTTGAAGAGAGGTGTGTCGGAGCTGTAAATCTGCCCACTTATAGTAAGGAAGGGGAAATGAGAGTCTCAGATCGTTAAACATTGTTCAGCAATTAATGTCAATAAAGTTCCCCGTGGTTCAAAATAACTGACTCAATGAGTTCCCAGTGAGTACATCTTGAAACACTCATCAACAGACTGTATTGTTAACAGTTTAAGTGTAAACAATCGCCAACCATTCAACTTTTTGAGGAACAGAACAACTACATGTATCTGAGAAAAAAGTGAAACTGTGTTTAATGGGTTTAAAAAGTCAGTCTGGTTAACTTTCAGGTTGCATGGCAGGAATAGTCAGACCTGATCAGCCTGGTAAGCTAGGTCTTATGCTAGTTTCCCTCGCTATCTGTGCATTGTGGGTTTTAATGACTGGGACGATGGGGCACACAAGCAGAACAATCGACTGTCTTATGGAAGGGAACAAGTTATAGATGAAAAAAACCTTTGAAGCTTGCATCCTCATCTGCCCCTGGGTGATTTTTTTTTTTGCCTGAAAAATATAATTCTGCAACCTCGTGTAGTACTCACGAGGAGACTCATTTACTCTGTTCAAGCTGACACGCTGAAAGAGGAGCAGTCCTTCCGAATAAGGGCTTCGGCAAAGTTTGTCAAAATTTTCATACGTATCTGGCAGCTGTGTGCCTAGTCCACTCACGAGTAGAATGGGTTGCTCTCTTTCTGACCACAAAGAGCTTCTCTGGTTCAAAGGCATCGAGAACAAAACCTCAAGTGTAGTTAATGCTATTGTACCATAGTACACTCTTAATTGGACCAGATACATTTTTCATAGACTGTGACTGGCTCTGTTAACTGAACCAGGTCAGAAGATTATGTGTTTCCTATTGGACTTAGCTGTGCAGGTGGACAGAGAAACATTATTATTGCTTGTCGCCCCCCCCACCCCCATCCCCTGTATAAGGTTATTAGCAGCTGACTCAGAACAGAACTCATTGTTTAGTCCTTACTGCATGTATGACCTCTGATTCTGATACATCAGTGTGATGATTAGATTTATCCAAATTAGTAGCTAGTTCATTTTTCTCAGTAGTAATGAATGTGTTCAATAGAACATCCATGTACCTCTGAACAGAGAGATTGAAATTCTGCTTTTAATGTGTCAATGTCTGAATGAATGTTGACATTCTCTGTATTGTGGATATTTTTATGAATCTTATATTTTGTCCTGAACATCTATTACATTTGGGGCTCATTCAGATTGGCATTTTGAGTGTCTGAGAATCCTCCGCCTGCTTGAATAAGAAATGTAAGAGATTTGACAATTGTGCTGTAAAATTCTCCTAAGCATTTTGATTGGCTGACTCCTCTTTGCTGCAAATTCGTTCATTTGCTGAGGGTGCTTTGGTTCATGATTGTCCAACATTTATGGCCCATGAATTTTTGAGACGACACAAGTAACCTAAACCACAGCACGGGTTCTACTTAGAATGATATGCGGCAAATACCACTTACAATAGAGCTTGAGGGGAATATACACCTTGGGAGGTGAGCATAGCTTCAACTGGCAGAGGTACTGAAGCCATTATTTAAGCAGTAGAGATAAAAGCTAGTTCTCTCTTAGTATTTTGCTCTGTGCTGCTGTATGTATGGGATTTAATATAGTCTGGCAGTCAAAGTAATCCTGCAATTTCTCTTAAGTTTTTAATATGTTGAAAACTGTTTATTGAGATTGTGGCTGCCTTCTCATAAAATCATGCAAAAATGTCTGATTTATGCCAACGCGTGGCTTATTTCAATCTAAGATCTACTTCCCATGGGGCACCAGTTTATGTAGTGGGTATAAAGTAATGAGAATAGACAGCAATAAAATGTGTCAGTCTTAACAGTCCTCCAGTAGTGGTGCTGACTGTTAAAATATGCCCTCAGAGCAGATAAATGTAATATATGAATGTAATTCTCCTGAGAGACGTCTGTTTAACTCCACTAACCATTTTTGGTTGCCAGAACACTAAAAGAGCGTTAGGGAACATGTTCCCTGGATGTAAATTGTACGTTTTCTATGTGTACCTTTTAAGTTACTCACATGGAATGTTTCCTTGTGATCTTTGCAGAACTTTCTTGGAACAATGTAACATTCTTAGAATATTTGAGGAATGTTCACATTATAAAATTATGCCAAACCCTTGTGAAAATATGACTTGATTTTCCCCCAGTGTTATGGGAGTTCTTTCCTGTTAGCTGGGAAGAACTTATCAGAAATTCAAACAATATAAACAAGGTGATACAACTATTTGTGAAATGTGGGTTTTAGAATCAGTTGCTGTCATTTTGTCTACCTTGATTGCCTATCTTTGATTTCCTCCCTTGGTTGTTGCTTAAAGCTTGTCAGGAGAAATCTGGGTTTCAGGAGCCTGTTCTCTTTTCTGGTGACGGTTGACTCTGTTCATCTGGCAGCTCTGCATTGATTTTAAGCTCGCTCCAAATGTCAGTTCTCTGTGTGCTTTTCAAAATGAGCTTTCAGGGTTTTTTGTGGTTGAAAGAAGCAGCTGCCAATGTTAGATCATGCAAATACAAACTGTATTGTTGTCCTGGTACACAATCTAGCATAAGATGTAGGGCACCCTGGTCATAAGGTCAAAAGGGCTGCTTGCTTCCACCAACCACTTCTTGTCGTCTGTCCTCCGTTCTCTGAGACAGCAAGTGGATGCTCGGTCCTGTTTGGCGAACAAAAAAATATAGTTAATTACTGGTCCATCATGTTCCACTGGGTTGCAGAAATTTTCTTTTGTGGTTTATTGATCAATTTCATAAATACGTTACATGGATTGTCAAGTATGTGGCATTCAGTCAGGATAAGGCTGGGTTTGTGAGCAGTACAATGTGCATTCGTTCAACATGAGCAGTTATTGCTTTAATATGATATAGACTTGAGCAACAATTGCTGTATTATGTCTATTGTTTTGGCCTCATATTTCAAAGGCCATCGGTGAGCTCATCTCTATTGCGTTAGCGATTCCAGTCACATTCTAGGCCACTGAGCAATCAATGAAACACATGCACCATGTCTGTAATTTCATTAAGAACTAAATCAGTGCAGTTCCGCACCACCTCAATCTGAAATTCTAGGTTACAATGTCGGGCCTGAATTTTCTCCAAGCTTTGATAGCAGGAGAAATAACACTCGTATACAAATGCTTTGTTGCTCTGAATGTGTTTTTTTTTTAACCAGGTATCCACAAGAAAGTAGTGCAAGTTGAGAGAGTAGCTTGAGAATATCAGCAACTTTGCCTGAGTTCTCTGTTTCTCTCTTCACTTCTCTGATGTTTCTCCGAAAGCTTTTCTGACAGTGATCTAGATATGTCATTCTGCTCGAACGTTTCGTGTTTCTACACAAGAGCTCAGGAGGGCCTGGGAGGTAACAAAGCATTGATCATTTTTCAGACCCACCACCATTTTGAAGATGAACGTACCTGTGTATTCACCAACAGGGTGGAAATGGCGATACAAAAAAAAAAAAAAAGACTGTATGTTTTTCAACAGACCGTCCCATTCATGAACATTTAGAGTACTAAAATGTTGAAAATTTGTGAAAATCCCCCCTTAGATGTCTGTTTTGGAAATTCAGGCAGCCATGGTTGTTTAGGGCCCACTTTTGTTTTTCCCCCTCCAAGACCAGAATGCTCACGGAACCGTGGGTTGGGGTTTTGCGCCGCTAGCTGCCATTAGCGGGACAGAAATGGATAAAAAATCGATTGGTTCATTCCAAAATGCTGTCAGCAGTGAGACGGTCAGGACTTTTTCACCTGATTTGATTTAGAGGTTTCCAGTTGACAAACTTTTGCTGCGGAAATGAAAACATTAGCTCATAAGCTAAAACATTATTGCTTCAGCCTTTGACACGAACAGGTACACCTCCCAGAGGCATTACAAAGCCTACTTAAATGATTTTCAGATACCGAAAGGTAATTTTAGTGTGTTGTTCAAGTATTGCACATTGCTCTCCATAGACTTCCATTACATCTGGCTGATGGGATCCAGCAGATAATGCCGATAATGGGATTTTAAAAACTATTTGGATGGATTGATTACATTAAAAAGAAGTAGACAATCACATAGTCTTCATTTTTCATTTAATTGAAATTACTTGCATTTGAACTTTACGTTTAAAATGTGTGTCTATCCATCACAACATTAAATGGGCAGAATTTGAAAGATAAATGAAATGAGTCAAAATGTGTTTTCCATTCACTGTGGGGGAGTGGCGACCAAATGAAGCATCGGAGCCTCCGACCCATTGCAGTTTAGTTTGACCATCTTTTACTCTGTATGAGCACCTATTCTCAAGCCACTCTTTTGGCCTTGGGGCATCATGAATTTGAGTTCAGTGTCCAAAACCAAGTCTTTCCAACACCCACCGCATTTCATGATTTCCTCAGCTTTGTTAGCTCTTCCAGTCATTTAAGATGTGTATATTTTTGGCATGAAAATAAATGCATGCGCTCATGGGGCTACTTCACAGATCGCAGTCTGTTATCTCCAATACGGGTCTTAAAGAATGCTTTCTGCCCGCAACGCCTAAGCCAAATAACTGTACCAGATTGTGTTGTTCTTTCATTTTCTCTCTCTCTCTCTCGCTGTCTCTGTCTCTCTGTCACACATTTCAGGGCCAAATTGCTTCGCAGACAATTCTGTGATACCAGCTGGCCGGGAGGTGAAGATAGACGAATGTACGATCTGCTACTGCACGTACGAAGAGGGCACGTGGCGTATCGAACGCCAGGCCACCTGTAGCAAGAACGAGTGCCAGAACAGTTAAAACGGGGCGGGGTGCGCGCCAGACTCCCGCCACGCAACAAAACAGTCCTCATCCACCTGACAGGAGGAGACTGGGGGTGGGGGGTAGGGCAGGGCAGGGCAGGGGGGATCAGCCAACTTCAATATAGTGATTCTTGTAATTGCAACGATATGTATTAAAATCTTTGTATGTTTTTTGTAATTCATTAAAATATAAAATAATATTTATCTATTTATTGATATATGTATATGGACAGTTAAGGGATTCTGATGTGGAACTGAAAACCTTTCTTTTCGTAGGAACCGTGTCACACACGATGATGTTTAAGATCAGGATCCAGAGAATTTTATTGAACAAAGTTCAGCAACTCCTTCCAAAATCGACAGCAATCACGAATTTCACCGATAAATAAAGTATGATGAAGACATTGCATCCAAGTTGTGGACTTTCAGTCAGTATATTTTTTTTCTGTTCAATGAAAACATATAAATTCTGCAATGTACAAATTGATTCCCATGTTGCATTTCAGGTATAACTGCCACGGGCATAATTTAGAATTCAAGACTACTGCAGTGATTAAGAGTTGGAATAGCAAGTATTCACAAGGTAATCAACGAAAAGAAAATAAGGATCATTTGATACTACCATTTGTTAAAAGCAGTGCAGAACGAACCCATTTTAAAAGGAATATGGAAAAGGAATGCCATTTATTACAAACTGAGAGACCACCTTGTGGCACACGCATGTACTCTGTATTCGTTAATGCTATTCAGATACCAAAACAGATTTATAGATGTCGCTTTCTGGCCTGCCCCAGTGCTTTCCTAAGCATTTGAGGACTGAATCTGCATAATCAAAATAGGAGTGTGCAAAATGTCAGGCCTGTAGGCCTGCAGGTCTTATACTGGATATTTGAGGATTTTTGTGAATGGTGAAATGTTAACTTTTATTTGTCACTCACTTGTCACAGGCAGTGGCAGGCAACCACAAGATATTCAAATTCTTAATACCTGGGTTGGACAATAGTAGCTGCATGCAAACTTTACTGTCAGGGTAAATGTTGGTTGGGTAGACACTGGACCATCCGACACCACTGGAAAAGTACCAGAGTAACATGGACCATGAAGAGGAACACACACACACACACACACACACACACACACACACACACACACACACACACAACTGCTGCCAGGCTAATTGGCATTCATAATGGATTCTGTGGTCCAAACATATGACATAGCAATGGATCCTACGTGCATATCTGCCATTTACCATGTTGCTACATTTAATCAGTGGAATAAAACAATGGAATATGAAAAAAATATGTACTATACCAATAGGATGTGTTGCATTTTTTGGTGCTTAGCCCCTTTAAATGTAGAGCAATATAGGGGTAGTGATCCATAGCTAACTGTTATCATTGAAAATGAGAAAAATATCATCTTGTTCACCGTTTTCAGTCACCTTCTCACACACAGGTATTTGCAAGCTTCAGATACCTTATTGCCAAACAATATTATTTGGCAATGTCAAGGGTAACTTAACAATTAGTTGTATGAATGTTTTGCCTTTTGGAACTAGGATTGAACATGTTCTCATAATTCAAATATGATTTAATGGTAACACCATTAAGTATGGTGTTAAGCATTATTTAGTCCCCCTTATTTAGCCACCATTTCATTTTTGTACTTATATTTGGCTAACCTTTTCTTGGGTGGGGGGGGGGGGTTGCTTAAAAAAATTCATAGCATATCTATTTATTTTGTCGTCATTTTATTGTTGTGTTTTGGTGACAGCCATTCATCAATAGTATTAGATAAATACATTTTAATCAAATAACTGCTATATTAAAGTAAATAAAAGCTCTAATGATAACTAATGATTGCACTTCCATGCCATTTTTCACATAAGCGTAGCCACAAACAATGACTTACTTACTGAGTTACTGGGGTCCAGTTACCAAATACCGCAGAACCCATTTCTCTGTATTTAGATTTCAACAAGACAGCTCAACAGCTGGGCCCTAGCAACAGGCAATATGTGTTCCAAAAGCTGCTTTTGGTGGGGGGTCTCCGGATGGCTCCCACAGCAAAGACGCTCATTAGCGAAGCAGACATGAGCCCCACGGCTGGAGGGAGGCGGGAGTCCCAGCCGCGGCATTACTGGCCATGACTGGAGGCCCGCGTTGGCGAGACAACAATCAGGGGAACGAAAGGAGGAAAAGCCGACCAATCTCCTCGGCCTCATCGCCCTCCAGCGGTCAACCCCCCCCGGCCCCCCGTGGTTCGATGCATGAACCAAGAACGCTGACCTTGTCTTCCACCGATGACATAGGCAGCATGCGATCGGGGATGCGTCCATAGTGTGGAAAGCAAGTGAGAGATGGCAGTCGTGTGAATCGGTGAAGCTGTGTGTCACGCCATCCTTTTCTTAAGTCAGCGGGAGCAGGTTCCTGCGGTGGACTCAACAGTTCAGGCTGAGTTTGTCTGGGTAAAAAGGCAAAGAAAACTGCCTTTGGCCATTTCAAGTAGAAGTTGAAATTTTGTGAAGCATAAACATTTTTTCCCATTTAATGTTGTGTTGTATTATGAAATACATCCACAGTTATGTCATGTGTGATGTATTCTGCAATATTTGGTCCTACAGTGACCTCTTGTGGTATTTTTTTATAATGTTCTGTTTATGGCTTTTTTTTTGCTAAAACATCATACCAAATTATTACTAAATACTAAACACTGCCAAATGCTTTCTAATGTAATCATGTGTCTAAAGTGAAATTTTAAACATTGTTGGTTAAAATTGTTCATACAATATTCATACAAAATTTTGACCTATAAACACATCATGACTATCTATCAGCATGTTCAATTTTAACCTGAAAAAAACATATGAATGAATTATTTCTTATATGCATATATCGATATATTTTAACTATACCTCGTCTTCCCACAAAGTATTAGAAATAGGCCAACCAACCAAACAAGCGACATGAAACACAGGACGAAGATGACTGTATCCTGATTCTATCCTTGATTTCATTCTCACTCGGATCAGACAGTGGCAGGCAACAACAGTGTGTTGAAATTCTTGACAGTTTACTGGAACAATATTAGTTGTATGCAGAATGTTCACTGTCACAACACACACTCGGGACACTAGATGTTGGACCACCTCTCATCACTGGTGTGCTACCAGAACAACATGGATCAGGAAAAGGAACACACAAACTCTATAACATGTCAGCCAAGCTATTGCCTGCTTTTACTCACAAGACAGCACTCACAAATGCTAAATAAATGTCATATATACAAAATAAAAATGTATCAAATCATGAAATTCAGGTTATGCCAGAGGACATGATGATGAGTATGATACCTCTAACAACGTTTGTTGCAGTATTCCTTACTGATATCAGAATTTCCTATCAATATTGGAATTCTTCTTCCACCAATCTTGAAGTGAACTGCTGTCAGTAGCCTGACAAGATTGTGCTAGACTGTAATTCCAACAGGTATATCAGATAACTGTCTCTACTGATGGTTGAAATGAGGTTTCATGAACCCCTGTGAGGGTGGAGCTACACTCAGCTGTCAATCATCGACATATCCGAACCACTCAGAAATTTTTTCCTTTACACTGCCCATGCAATAATTGGTCCAAATCATTGAGCCACTGATACTTTATTGTAGCTCCTCCCATTTTTGGTTCAGTGAAATCTCACTCCACCATCATTACCTGCCCAACTCATTTCATTACCACCAGTCATGTGATTTCTTCCTGACCAATTATTGTACTGGTCCCTCCCCTTCCTGTTTCTTTTAAAAAGACTGGAACCAGCTAGTATAGACTTCTGCTTAGTTTTATTTAGGGAAAGTTACAGACAGGATTATGCATTACATTTAATACAATTACATTTAAAAATGTGTTGAATCTAGATTGGGGGATTCTGCTCAATTAGGGCATTTTTTTTCATTAATTAAAGAATGCTTCTTCAAATATTTAGCAACCACCACTTTCCCTTTAATTTCACTTCTTCACCAGGTTCCCTCTCCACCCATTTGTTATTTATTAATTCTCTTTGAAATGCGTGGTTTTGTCTGTCTGGTGTTGTCTGTCTGATGTTTCCAAATATAAAAAATAATGAATGAATGCCCTGAGGCAGAACAGAATTGCTATCTGAGAAACTTTTCAAAACAGTTTAAAATGATATAGACTACACAGAGCATACAGCTCTCCCCTAAAGCACACCATCACTTTCACCACTGGAGGTCAGCCATAGCCCATAATATCAAAGAGTTACTTTATCCCTCTGGTACAAAAGCACGCCCACGGAACACTGCTTATAATTAAAGTAATTGTTAATAAAAATCTACCTATAAGCCGTTATAGTAATTTGTTGAGGCAGAACATCTCTACAAGTAGAAACATATTACAAAATGTAATACAAAATACATATACGTCAATTTCAAATGTACAAAAATCTTATTTTTCCTCACCTTGGACCTGGGGCAAAATGCATGGAAATGTTTGTCATAAGTAGAGTATCATTACAATTTCTTTACAAGATGCAAAATAAGATAAACTTTGTTAATCCCAAAGAAAATTATTGTTCCAAGGTCAGTCAAAACTTACAGAATATAAAATATTAAGTACAAAGAGCAAATCACAATTATATAAATTGGCAAATTACAATATAAATAGGTAAAAAGTAGAGATAAAAAAAAAAAAAAATTAATTGAACCATAAATAAGCAAGTTGAGCTAAAAACATATTATGGTAAGATATCTTAAATATATAAAAATATATAAATATATAAATATGTATATTTATAATAAAATGTATATTAATATATATAAGATATACATAAGATCTTCAGCTGAATGTTAGTTCCTAAATTACTATATGGAAACAGAATTGAGTCCAGCTCTGGCTTCTTGGTCCATATAAAATGATGGATGTTCCATCTACCTGTCTTGAAATGTCATCATATGAAGCTTTGTTTGCACTGCATCGTGCTTTGCCCACACCACATCCATACGAAGGCTTCATCTTCACCATTGACATGTTCTATCTCCACTGCTCCATGCTTTATCTTCACTATGTTATGCCATCATACTGAAAGCCTGTTCAGCGGCGACAGAGTTTAACAGTTAGGTAACTGCTTCTATATCAGAGGTTGCAGGTTCGATTCCCAAGTAGAAATGCTGGTCCTGTACCACTGAACATCATTCATCACCTAAATTTCCTTTATAAATAATCCAGCTGTATAAATTGATAGCATGTAAAAAATTACCAAAGTGTGCAAGTTGGTCTGTGTCTAAAATATGTTCTAAATGCCTGTAATGTACCATAACATCCCCTATGTCATGCTTTGTCCCCCATTGTGGACAAAGCATGACATCATGCTGTGTTTCTTTTTCTCTAACCACTCATGTCTCTACCCTATTATGCCACTACGGCTTGTTCCTAGAGTTTGTCTCCTCTGCATCACACTTTAAGGCTCTGTCTCCTCCATGTCAGCCTTCATTTCCGAAACATCTTTCCGTCATGGTTTGTGTCCGCCACGTCAGGCTGTCACGCCTCCTGGATTGAAGACTGTAGAAGACTTCAGTCAATGTTGCTTGTACCTTACACAGGAAGACCCTTTATGGCTGAGCGACGGAGGTCAATAAGTATGGAGGTGATCAGACTTGTGAAAATGTAAAAATAATATAACAGCAAAATACAAACCGAGATACAAATACATTAGGAATGTAAATTGTTTGGAACCCTAAAACATTTGTAACTTTGAAAGTTACGTAAAAAAAATAGCCAATTTAAAAAATACCTGCTAAATCACATTAATGGGTTTTGCAAGCCATCAGGATGGCCTAACTGAAAACATAAATGTTTGGTGAAAATGTTGTTTTTGCTTGTGCTTGAGAGTTGGCTAAAAAAAGGTCAAGAACACCCTTCCCAGATGTCTCAGCTTGTCATTTTCATTCCACATCCTATTGTGATTACATTCTATTTTGATTGTCTGTTTCACATATAATTGCATAATAATTGGTTCCAACTTCTGCATAAATCAAAGTATAGTTGAGAAAAAAAATTACATTTGATATTTCCCTTAAACCTTATGATTTTAAATGTGGGTACTTCTTTCTTTTCTTAAAATCAAGGTATTTATATGTATATTGTAATGGTGAAAGGAAAAATCTAAATCAAAAATGAAGCATTCTAATAAACAGTACTCAGGGAACGAGGAGAACTATAAGAAAATATAATGGTGTTTCATCACTTAACAAGATAGACTACAATTATTTCACATTGTGAAGAAAAGGTCTAGATCTGTTTACAATAAACAAAGAAAGGAGAAGAATGATATAAACAGAATCCAGAGGTGGGCAGACAACTTGCAAGTAACATTCAGCTTATCTAAATGTAAAGTTTTAAGCATGGGTAAGTAAAGATTTAAGACAGTACTATTTGCACACTACAAGAAAGACATTGGTGGCTCTTGGAGGTAAGTACAAATAAGGACACCGAAGCTGGCTCCTAATATGAAACTTGAGTTGAGTTAGGAAAAACACCAAACCTACTCAGGCTTTGCACAAGCAGACTAATGTTTTTAAATTCATATTCATATTTAAACTTGCATGTTAATCAAGTTTTTATTTCAATTTTTTTTACAGTGGAAACTCATTTGTAATTAGCTACAATGAAATTTAATTGCAATTGACTTAGGGGAGACCAGGGATGATGGTAACACAAGGAAGTTGTAGCACATTCAATTTCTCCAAACAGGAGAAAGCCAGAATCATGTAATCATTAGTGTACAGGCCCACTTCCTTCTTGAGCTCACTTGTAGAGTTAACTGCCCCTTTGAGCAGCTCTGTCAGTTTTATAGTCAAAAATTTGGTAAGAAAGTACATTTTTCTTCACCACATCTAGTTTTGACTTGTGAGGTTTCAGGTTTAGGTGGAATTATAAAACATATTTAATTAAAAACCAGTCTTTCAGCTTTCATGAACAATTTCAAGCCATCCTGCTACAACAGACTGCTATAATATGGAGAAAGGTTCGGGGATAGTTGGAACAGGATTTTCAAAAGTTTTTAAAACCATCCCCAAATTATGATGAAGGCTGTGTCTTGTATTTTTCATCATCCAGAAAAATAGAAGCAAAAAACCTCCAGGGGAATGCCAGCAGATGCTCTTAAAAAGTTGCATGAGGTTGTACAGCGTGGATCTATGCAATCTGCGAGTTATGAGTTATGGTATTTGTCATGTCATTCTTTGCAAATACTATAAAATGTTACAGCAGCTGCAAGAGAAAGGGTACAGTTAGTTGCTCAGAGCATGCCACTGCAGTGCCAAGAGGTTGTTTACAAATGAGCAGGAGAAGAGGCTTACTAAAGAAAGTAGCTGATCTGTAATGATGGCTTGTCTCCTCATGAGTTGCAAATGACAGGCACATGATAGGCATAGGAGAGACAGTACAATGATGAAATCTCATATTACTATTGCTCCAAATTAACTTTTTCTGGGTCAGAAACAAACATAGGTTTAGAACACAGTTAGAGGAAGACTTAAAAAAAGTTAATTGTGAAAATATGTGGTATTATCACATGACTGGATGTTAATTGTGTTTAAATTTAGGATGTTTAAATATGATCACGACATTAAAAATCTTTAGATTTGATATTGGTTGGTAAGCATGGGTAGTGTATCATCCATCTGTGAAAAGAAAAAGTTTTCAGGAAATATATTATCCACCCCTGCAAGGAAAAGTTGTCAGAAATTACATGAATGTGAGGAAATGAGATCACTGCATTGTAATGAAAATCCAGGAATGACATAAGACGATAGTATTACCTCCAAAAGTGAAAAAAAAAATATGTTGACAGAAAATCTTTGCATGATAAATAAGCTGCAGGAATAACACATGGGGATGAACACAACTAATTAAAACTAGCAAATAACACTGGAAATTAACTCTTAATTAACACTACTAACAGCGGAAACAAACACCGGAAATGAAAAATAATGATTAACACCAGAAATGAACACTACAAATTAACACAAAAAATAGACACGGGAAATTAACACCAGAAATTAACCTGTTTATTTACTTGCATAAATTATATTAAATCGGGGCAGCCTGTAGTCTAGTGGCTAAGGGACATGACTGGGACCCCTGAGGTTGGCAGCTCAAGCCCCAGTCCAGCCACAGCAAGAACACCATTGCTGTTGGGCTCTTGAGAAAGGATCATAACCCCACATTGCTCCCAGGGGGGATTGGCCCATGGTTAGATTAATCAACTGTAAATCGCTTTGGATGAAAGCATCAGCTAAAATGACTGTAATGTAATGTAATGTAATGTAAATCATCTATATTATCCAACCATGTAATAAAAAGTAGTCAGAAATTACACTAATGTGTATTTATTCTATGGATTTTTCTGCCTAAATGGCTTGAAATCACCTGCAGATAGAAGATACGAAATAAAGTAACCAGAAATGGATTAAATGGTAGAAAAACGCGAGGAGTCAGTTGCACTCAAAGCTGAAAACAAGTAAGCCGCGGACCTGAAAAAGTGAGAAAAATCGGACCTTCCAAAATTCTGGATTTTTCACCTTAAAATGGCGTGACATCACCTGCAGATGGTAGATGTGAAAGAAAAAGGAACAAGAAAAGGATTAAATGGTACAAAACACGATGTGTCAGTTGTGAACATAACAGAAAAAAATGTAAGCCGCGGACATGAAAAAAGTCTGAAAAATCTGACTCACACGAATCCATCATTTTTCTGCTTAAAATGGTTGGAAATTACCTTCAGAAAGTAGATATGAATGAAAAAGTCACCAGAAATGGAGTAATGGTAGAAAATGCGAGGAGTAAGTTGAGCCCAAACCCAAAAAAAACGTACGCCACGGACCTGAAAAAAGTGTGAACAATCGGACCCCTACAAAGTATTGATTTTTCTGCTCTAAATTGCATGGATTAGCATGCAGATGGCAGACACAAAGAAATAAGTCACCAGGAATGGATTAAATGGCAGAAAACACGAGGAGTCAGTTGAGCCCAAAACCGAAAAAAACGTAAGCCGCAGACCTGAAAAATGTCTGAAAAATCAGACCCCTAAAAACTATTGATAATTCTGTTCAAAATTGCTGGGAATAGCCTGCAGATAGCGGACACAAAGAAATAAGTGACCAGGAATGGATTAAATGGCAGAAAACGCGAGGAATCCGTTGAGCCCAAAACCGAAAAAAACGTAAGCCGCGGACCTGAAAAAAGTCTGAAAAATCGGACCCCTAAAAAGTAATGATTTTTCTGCGCTAAATTGCTGGGAATTGCCTGGAGATTGCAGACACGACGAAATAAGTGACCAGGAATGGATTAAATGGCAGAAAACGTGAGGAGTCAGTTGAGCCCAAAACCGAAAAAAACGTAAGCCGCCGACCTGAAAAAAGTCTGAAAAATCGGACCCCTAAAAACTATTGATTTTTCTGCTCTAAGTTGCTGAGAATTGCCTGCAGATCTTTTTCACGATGAAAAAAGTGACCAGGAATGGATTAAATGGCAGAAAACGCGAGGAATCCGTTGAGCCCAAAACCGAAAAAAACGTAAGCCGCGGACCTGAAAAAAGTCTGAAAAATCGGACCCCTAAAAACTATTGATTTTTCTGATCAAAATTGCGGGGAATAGCCTGCAGATTGCAGACACGACGAAATAAGTGACCAGGAATGGATTAAATGGCAGAAAACGCGAGGAGTCAGTTGAGCCCAAAACTGAAAAAAACACAAGCCGCGGACCTGAAAAAAGTCTGAAAAATCGGACCCCCAGAAAGTATTGATTTTTCTGCTCTAAATTGCTGAGAATTGCCTGCAGATTGCAGACACAAAGAAATAAGTGACCAGGAATGGATTAAATGGCAGAAAACGCGAGGAATCCGTTGAGCCCAAAAACGAAAAAAACGTAAGCCGCGGACCTGAAAAAAGTCTGAAAAATCGGACCCCTAAAAAGTATTGATTTTTCTGCTCAAAATTACAAGGAATACCCTGCAGATAGCAGACACGAAGAAATAAGTGACCAGGAATGGATTAAATGGCAGAAAACACGAGGAGTCAGTTGAGCCCAAAACTGAAAAAAACGTAAGCCGCGGACCTGAAAAAAGTCTGAAAAATCGGACCCCTAAAAACTATTGATTTTTCTGATCAAAATTGCGGGAAATAGCCTGCAGATTGCAGACACGACGAAATAAGTCACCGGGAATGGATTAAATGGAAGAAAACGCGAGGATTCAGTTGAGCCCAAAACCGAAAAAAAAGTAAACCGCGGACCTGAAAAAAGTCTGAAAAATCGGACCCCTAAAAAGTATTGATTTTTCTGATCAAAATTACAAGGAATACCCTGCAGATAGCAGACACGAAGAAATAAGTGACCAGGAATGGATTAAATAGCAGAAAACGTGAGAAGTCTGTTGAGCCCAAAACCGGAAAAAACGTAAGCCGCGGACCTGAAAAAAGTCTGAAAAATCGGACCCCTAAAAAGTATTGATTTTTCTGCTCAAAATTGCTGGGAATAGCCTGCAGATTGCAGACACAAAGAAATAAATCACACGGAATGGATTAAATGGCAGAAAACGCGAGGAGTCAGTTGAGCCCAAAACCGAAAAAAACGTAAGCCGCGGACCTGAAAAAAGTCTGAAAAATCGGACCCCTAAAAAGTATTGATTTTTCTGCTCAAAATTGCTAGAAATAGCCTGCAGATTGCAGACATGACGAAATAAGTCACCAGGAATGGACTAAATGGCAGAAAACACGAGGAGTCAGTTGAGCCCAAAACCGAAAAAAACGTAAGCCGCAGACCTGAAAAAAGTGTGAAAAATCTGACCCCTAAAAAGTATTGATTATTCTGATCAAAATTGCTGGGAATAGCCTGCAGATAGCAGACACGAAGAAATAAGTGACCAGGAATGGATTAAATGGCAGAAAACGCGAGGAGTCAGTTGAGCCCAAAACCGAAAAAAACGTAAGCCGCGGACCTGAAAAAAGTCTGAAAAATCGGACCCCTAAAAACTATTGATTTTTCTGCTCAAAATTGCTGGGAATAGCCTGCAGATAGCAGACACAAAGAAATAAGTGACCAGGAATGGATTAAATGGCAGAAAACGCGAGGAGTCAGTTGCGCCCAAAACCGAAAAAAACGTAAGCCGCGGACCTGAAAAAAGTGTGAAAAATCGGACACCCAGAAAGTAATGATTGTTCTGCTCTAAATTGCTGGGAATAGCCTGCAGATAGCAGACACGAAGAAATAAGTGACCAGGAATGGATTAAATGAAAGAAAACGCGAGGACTCAGTTCAGCCCAAAACTGAAAAAAACGTAAGCTGCGGACCTGAAAAAAGTCTTGAAAATCGGACCCCTAAAAACTATTGATTTTTTTGATCAAAATTGCAGGGAAAAGCCTGCAGATTATAGACACGACGAAATAAGTGACCAGGAATGGATTAAATGGCAGAAAATGCGAGGAGTCACTAGAGCCCAAAACCGAAAGAAACGTAAGCTGCGGACCTGAAAAAAGTCTGAAAAATCGGACCCCTAAAAAGTATTGGTTTTTCTGCTCAAAATTGCTGGGAATACCCTGCAGATAGCAGACACAAAGAAATAAGTCACCAGGAATGAATTAAATGGCAGAAAACGCGAGGAGTCAGTTGAGCCCAAAACTGAAAAAAAAACGTAAGCCGCGGACCTGAAAAAAGTCTGAAAAATTGGACCCCTAAAAACTATTGATTTTACTGATCAAAATTGCGGGGAATAGCCTGCAGATAGCAGACAAGAAGAAATAAGGGACAAGGAATGGATTAAATGGCAGAAAACGCGAGGAGTCTGTTGAGCCGAAAACCGGAAAAAACGTAAGCCGCAGACCCGAAAAAAGTGTGAAAAATCTGACCCCCAGAAAGTATTGATTTTTCTGCTCTAAATTGCTGAGAATTGCCTGCAGATAGCAGATACGAAGAAATGAGTGACCAGGAATGGATTAAATGGCAGAAAACGTGAGAAGTCTGTTGAGCCCAAAACCGGAAAAAACGTAAGCCGCGGACCTGAAAAAAGTGTGAAAAATCCGACCCCTAAAAAGTATTGATTTTTCTGTTCAAAATTGCTGGGAAAAGCCTGCAGATAGCAGACACGAAGAAATAAGTGACCAGGAATGGATTAAATAGCAGAAAACGCGAGGAGTCTTTTGAGCCCAAAACCGGAAAAAACGTAAGCCGCGGACCTGAAAAAAGTCTGAAAAATCTGACCCCTAAAAAGAATTGATTTTTCTGCTCAAAATTGCTGGGAATAGCCTGCAGATTGCAGCCACAAAGAAATACATCACCAGGAATGGATTAAATAGCAGAAAACGCGAGGAGTCTTTTGAGCCCAAAACCGGAAAAAACGTAAGCCGCGGACCTGAAAAAAGTCTGAAAAATCTGACCCCTAAAAAGTATTGATTTTTCTGCTCAAAATTGCTGGGAATAGCCTGCAGATTGCAGACACAAAGAAATAAATCACCAGGAATGGATTAAATGGCAGAAAACGCGAGGAGTCAGTTGAGCCCAAAACCGAAAAAAACGTAAGCCGCGGACCTGAAAAAAGTCTGAAAAATCGGACCCCTAAAAAGTATTGATTTTTCTGCTCAAAATTGCTAGAAATAGCCTGCAGATTGCAGACATGACGAAATAAGTCACCAGGAATGGATTAAATGGCAGAAAACACGAGGAGTCAGTTGAGCCCAAAACCGAAAAAAACGTAAGCCGCAGACCTGAAAAAAGTCAGAAAAATCGGACCCCTAAAAAGTATTGATTTTTCTGCTCAAAATTGCTGGGAATAGCCTGCAGATAGCAGACACGAAGAAAAAAGTGACCAGGAATGGATTAAATGGCAGAAAACGCGAGGAGTCAGTTGAGCCCAAAACCGAAAAAAAACGTAAGCCGCAGACCTGAAAAAAGTCTGAAAAATCGGACCCCTAAAAACTATTGATTATTCTGCTCAAAATTGCTGGGAATAGCCTGCAGATAGCAGACACAAAGAAATAAGTCACCAGGAATGGATTAAATGGCAGAAAACGCGAGGAGTCTGTTGAGCCCAAAACCGGAAAAAACGTAAGCCGCGGACCTGAAAAAAGTGTGAAAAATCCGACCCCTAAAAAGTATTGATTTTTCTGTTCAAAATTGCTGGGAAAAGCCTGCAGATAGCAGACACGAAGAAATAAGTGACCAGGAATGGATTAAATAGCAGAAAACGCGAGGAGTCAGTTGAGCCCAAAACCGGAAAAAACGTAAGCCGCGGACCTGAAAAAAGTCTGAAAAATCTGACCCCTAAAAAGAATTGATTTTTCTGCTCAAAATTGCTGGGAATAGCCTGCAGATTGCAGCCACAAAGAAATACATCACCAGGAATGGATTAAATAGCAGAAAACGTGAGGAGTCTGTTGAGCCCAAAACCGGAAAAAACGTAAGCCGCGGACCTGAAAAAAGTCTGAAAAATCGGACCCCTAAAAAGTATTGATTTTTCTGATCAAAATTACAAGGAATACCCTGCAGATAGCAGACACGAAGAAATAAGTGACCAGGAATGGATTAAATAGCAGAAAACGTTAGAAGTCTGTTGAGCCCAAAACCGGAAAAAACGTAAGCCGCGGACCTGAAAAAAGTCTGAAAAATCGGACCCCTAAAAAGTATTGATTTTTCTGCTCAAAATTGCTGGGAATAGCCTGCAGATTGCAGACACAAAGAAATAAATCACACGGAATGGATTAAATGGCAGAAAACGCGAGGAGTCAGTTGAGCCCAAAACCGAAAAAAACGTAAGCCGCGGACCTGAAAAAAGTCTGAAAAATCGGACCCCTAAAAAGTATTGATTTTTCTGCTCAAAATTGCTAGAAATAGCCTGCAGATTGCAGACATGACGAAATAAGTCACCAGGAATGGATTAAATGGCAGAAAACACGAGGAGTCAGTTGAGCCCAAAACCGAAAAAAACGTAAGCCGCGGACCAGAAAAAAGTGTGTACAATCTGACCCCTAAAAAGTATTGATTATTCTGCTCAAAATTGGTGAGAATAGCCTGCAGATAGCAGACACGAAGAAATAAGTGACCAGGAATGGATTAAATGGCAGAAAACGCGAGGAGTCAGTTGCGCCCAAAACCGAAAAAAACGTAAGCCGCGGACCTGAAAAAAGTGTGAAAAATCGGACCCCCAGAAAGTAATGATTGTTCTGCTCTAAAATGCTGGGAATAGCCTGCAGATAGCAGACACAAAGAAATAAGTCACCAGGAATGGATTAAATGGCAGAAAACGCGAGGAGTCAGTTGCGCCCAAAACCGAAAAAAACGTAAGCCGCGGACCTGAAAAAAGTGTGAAAAATCGGACCCCCAGAAAGTAATGATTGTTCTGCTCTAAAATGCTGGGAATAGCCTGCAGATAGCAGACACAAAGAAATAAGTGACCAGGAATGGATTAAAAGAAAGAAAACGCGAGGAGTCAGTTCAGCCCAAAACTGAAAAAAACGTAAGCTGCGGACCTGAAAAAAGTCTTGAAATTCGGACCCCTAAAAACTATTGATTTTTTTGATCAAAATTGCAGGGAAAAGCCTGCAGATTGCAGACACTACGAAATAAGTGACCAGGAATGGATTAAATGGCAGAAAACGTGAGGAGTCACAAGAGCCCAAAACTGAAAGAAACGTAAGCTGCGGACCTGAAAAAAGTCTGAAAAATCGGACCCCTAAAAAGTATTGGTTTTTCTGCTCAAAATTGCTGGGAATACCCTGCAGATAGCAGACACAAAGAAATAAGTCACCAGGAATGAATTAAATGGCAGAAAACGCGAGGAGTCAGTTGAGCCCAAAACTGAAAAAAACGTAAGCCGCGGACCTGAAAAAAGTCTGAAAAATTGGACCCCTAAAAACTATTGATTTTTCTGATCAAAATTGCGGGGAATAGCCTGCAGATAGCAGACACGAAGAAATAAGTGACAAGGAATGGATTAAATGGCAGAAAACGCGAGGAGTCTGTTGAGCCGAAAATCGGAAAAAACGTAAGCTGCAGACCCGAAAAAAGTGTGAAAAATCTGACCCCCAGAAAGTATTGATTTTTCTGCTCTAAATTGCTGAGAATTGCCTGCAGATAGCAGATACGAAGAAATGAGTGACCAGGAATGGATTAAATAGCAGAAAACGTGAGGAGTCTGTTGAGCCCAAAACCGGAAAAAACGTAAGCCGCGGACCTGAAAAAAGTCTGAAAAATCGGACCCCTAAAAAGTATTGATTTTTCTGATCAAAATTACAAGGAATAGTCTGCAGATTGCAGACACGAAGAAATAAGTCACCAGGAATGGATTAAATGGCAGAAAACGTGAGGAGTCAGTTGAGCCCAAAACCGAAAAAAACGTAAGCCGCAGACCTGAAAAAAGTCTGAAAAATCGGACCCATAAAAAGTATTGATTTTTCTGATCAAAATTGTTGGGAATAGCCTGCAGATAGCAAACCAAAAGAAATAAGTCACCAGGAATGGATTAAATGGCAGAAAACGTGAGGAGTCAGTTGAGCCCAAAACCGAAAAAAACGTAAGCCGCGGACCTGAAAAAAGTCTGAAAAATTGGACCCCTAAAAAGTATTGATTATTCTGCTCAAAATTGCTTGGAATAGCCTGCAGACACGAAGAAATAAGTCACCAGGAATGGATTAAATAGCAGAAAACACGAGGAGTCTTTTGAGCCCAAAACCGGAAAAAACGTAAGCCGCGGACCTGAAAAAAGTCTGAAAAATCTGACCCCTAAAAAGTATTGATTTTTCTGCTCAAAATTGCTGGGAATAGCCTATAGATTGCATACACGAAGAAATAAATCACCAGGAATGGATTAAATGGCAGAAAACGCGAGGAGTCAGTTGAGCCCAAAACCGAAAAAAACATAAGCCGCGGACCTGAAAAAAGTCTGAAAAATCGGACCCCTAAAAAGTATTGATTTTTCTGCTCAAAATTGCGGGGAATAGCCTGCAGATTGCAGACACTACGAAGTAAGTCACCAGGAATGGATTAAATGGCAGAAAACGCGAGGAGTCAGTTGCGCCCAAAACCGAAAAAAACGTAAGCCGCGGACCTGAAAAAAGTGTGAAAAATCGGACCCCCAGAAAGTAATGATTGTTCTGCTCTAAATTGCTGGGAAAAGCCTGCAGATTGCATACACAAAGAAATAAGTGACCAGGAATGGATTAAATGAAAGAAAACGCGAGGAGTCAGTTCAGCCCAAAACTGAAAAAAACGTAAGCTGCGGACCTGAAAAAAGTCTTGAAAATCGGACCCCTAAAAACTATTGATTTCTTTGATCAAAATTGCAGGGAAAAGCCTGCAGATTGTAGACACGACGAAATAAGTGACCAGGAATGGATTAAATGGCAGAAAACGTGAGGAGTCACTAGAGCCTAAAACCGAAAGAAAGGTAAGCTGCGGACCTGAAAAAAGTCTGAAAAATCGGACCCCTAAAAAGTATTGGTTTTTCTGCTCAAAATTGCTGGGAATACCCTGCAGATAGCAGACACAAAGAAATAAGTCACCAGGAATGAATTAAATGGCAGAAAACGCGAGGAGTCAGTTGAGCCCAAAACTGAAAAAAAAACGTAAGCCGCGGACCTGAAAAAAGTCTGAAAAATTGGACCCCTAAAAACTATTGATTTTACTGATCAAAATTGCGGGGAATAGCCTGCAGATAGCAGACAAGAAGAAATAAGGGACAAGGAATGGATTAAATGGCAGAAAACGCGAGGAGTCTGTTGAGCCGAAAACCGGAAAAAACGTAAGCCGCAGACCCGAAAAAAGTGTGAAAAATCTGACCCCCAGAAAGTATTGATTTTTCTGCTCTAAATTGCTGAGAATTGCCTGCAGATAGCAGATACGAAGAAATGAGTGACCAGGAATGGATTAAATGGCAGAAAACGTGAGAAGTCTGTTGAGCCCAAAACCGGAAAAAACGTAAGCCGCGGACCTGAAAAAAGTGTGAAAAATCCGACCCCTAAAAAGTATTGATTTTTCTGTTCAAAATTGCTGGGAAAAGCCTGCAGATAGCAGACACGAAGAAATAAGTGACCAGGAATGGATTAAATAGCAGAAAACGCGAGGAGTCTTTTGAGCCCAAAACCGGAAAAAACGTAAGCCGCGGACCTGAAAAAAGTCTGAAAAATCTGACCCCTAAAAAGAATTGATTTTTCTGCTCAAAATTGCTGGGAATAGCCTGCAGATTGCAGCCACAAAGAAATACATCACCAGGAATGGATTAAATAGCAGAAAACGCGAGGAGTCTTTTGAGCCCAAAACCGGAAAAAACGTAAGCCGCGGACCTGAAAAAAGTCTGAAAAATCTGACCCCTAAAAAGTATTGATTTTTCTGCTCAAAATTGCTGGGAATAGCCTGCAGATTGCAGACACAAAGAAATAAATCACCAGGAATGGATTAAATGGCAGAAAACGCGAGGAGTCAGTTGAGCCCAAAACCGAAAAAAACGTAAGCCGCAGACCTGAAAAAAGTCAGAAAAATCGGACCCCTAAAAAGTATTGATTTTTCTGCTCAAAATTGCTGGGAATAGCCTGCAGATAGCAGACACGAAGAAAAAAGTGACCAGGAATGGATTAAATGGCAGAAAACGCGAGGAGTCAGTTGAGCCCAAAACCGAAAAAAAACGTAAGCCGCAGACCTGAAAAAAGTCTGAAAAATCGGACCCCTAAAAACTATTGATTTTTCTGCTCAAAATTGCTGGGAATAGCCTGCAGATAGCAGACACAAAGAAATAAGTCACCAGGAATGGATTAAATGGCAGAAAACGCGAGGAGTCAGTTGAGCCCAAAACCGAAAAAAACGTAAGCCACGGACCTGAAAAAAGTCTGAAAAATCTGACCCCTAAAAACTATTGATTTTTCTGATCAAAATTGCTGGGAATAGCCTGCAGATTGCAGACACAAAGAATGAAGTCACCAGGAATGGATTAAATGGCAGAAAACGCGAGGAGTCAGTTGAGCCCAAAACAGAAAAACACGTAAGCCGCGGACCTGAAAAAAGTCTGAAAAATCGGA